>JAQISU010000214.1:4065000-4665000 GCA_029339505.1 Unio delphinus | reverse complement strand
ATCAATGACCCACCAATATGCGGTAGTGAAGTATTAAATGTGCTTGACGCTATTTCAGCATCTAGAAAACCACCTCATATTGTCGTAAATGACTACACCAGCAATCGCTTTTTAGAGAGAGAAAGAGTTTTACAATAACATGATTGATATTTGGGGGAGATCTTTGAAACCCAAACCTGATGGCACTGCACCACCTGATTCTGTCAAGGATGTAAAAAAACTAATCAAAGATGAAATAGCTGAGACGTTGAACTTAACAAGTGTTGATCCTAATGAAATAGTTGTATTTCAAGACAAACAGGGTAAATTGAAATCCAGTGATGTGTCGTTGGATGATATTTTAGTTAAACAACGAAACGCAATCGAGGATACTATCGCGTTATTTTCCGATCAGGGTAAACTCAAACCAGGTGTACTTTTTTCGACGATTACAGATCGATTTAAAACTCTCAACGATTCTGCGTTAGAACTAGCAACACTTCAATCTAAAACCGAAGAACACATAAAGCAGTTTACCGCATTTCGTAGAAATATCATTGATAAATTTATTGGAACTACATTCGATAAAATTGAACTAAAACTCCCTGATATTAAAAAATCCATCGATGAGACGAAAACTTTCATCGAAGCCGTCAAAGGTGATTTTTCGAGGATGATAACAATCATTGAAAAAACAAAAATTCCTCATGAGAAAACCAACAACGTGGTATACACAATCCAACACGGATCATTTGAGTGGTCATCTACAAACAACAAATTAGATATCACTGCAACCGTTAAAGGTATTTATCGATTAACACTAGTAACACCATTAACTAAATTTAATATATCATCGTCGAGTTCATCCGGGGTCAATAATACGATTTCAACGATCATCGACAAGGTTACAACTGAAAATTTCACTATAACATATACTGATAAAAGTTTGACTAAGGCTTCAGTAACCTGGTATGTGGAATTCGTAGCGGATTTAAGTAAATCGTAATTGAAAACGCTAGCGTTGTTAAAATAAAAAATGATTTCATCATCGCAATATCGGTATGATCAGGTCAGAGAATATCAAACTAGACTCAAAACCCTGTCTGAGGAGTATGCAATGAAAATTAAAAAATATCGCAGGAGAATTACCGCAATTGATGTTACTGTGTATTCAGTGAGTGATGTAATCACCGGAGCTGGTATTATACTGTCTTCAGTGACAATGATGGCCCCGATAGCTGTTCCAATTTGCATTTCTGCGGCAACAACAATCGCTGGAATTATTTCAATAATCACAAAAAAAATATCATCATGCAGCCAACGGAAACTACAAGACTACATAATTCAATTTCATGTTGTGTCCACTGCATACTCGCAATTATCCTCATTGATATCGTCATCGCTCGATGATACAATTATATCAGAGAGTGAGTTTTCAGCGATGGTAGATATATATGATTCTGCGATGTCAAAATTAGAAGTACAAAAACATGAGTATAATAACAATGACAACACAGATGGAATTACTTCAACAAATAGTGGAGAACACAAACCCAGTACAAACAAGCATGATCTCAATAACCTCAACGAATCCAGAATTCAGTGTGAATTTCCCCTCTCCGGTCCCAGTGAAGGAGATAGCGCTAGCAAAACTACGAGTGTATCACAGTTGGCCAAATATTAGGTCAAAATCATTTGGTGGTCAACAACCCAATAATTCACTGGTGTTTGCAAATAAGAATAAACCAGACGGTACCCCAGACTGGAATGTTGTTTCCATACCAACCGGATCATACCAAATCGAACAAATCAATAATGAATTCGCGCGTAGAATAAAATCGATTACTGGAGTAGAGTCAAAAATCGCTATAACAGTTCATGAACCAACACTATCATCTGCCATTGAAATAAGCACAGAGGGTTACGTCGTAGATATCTATCAGAGTTCTATTAGAACCGTACTGGGATGGCCTGAAATCCCACCCCGGGAAAAACCCGTTGATTTACCAGAACCACAAAAAACTGATTATGTCACCGACGTGATAGCACCTGATAATCCAATAAAGAGTTATGAAGATCACGAGATTACTATAGATTTTTTTGGTATCAAGAAGCCAGGGGAGGGAATAGGGGGACATAATTTTGTTGACGAACCTGAAATCATTAAAAATTTCACAGCAATGAATAATGATTTTTCGCTGTTGTTAATATCTCTTAAATCCGGCTCTCTCACCCGAGATGAATTTATCAGCGGCGTAGAAACATGCAACAAAATTATCGACGATATGGAAACATTTCATTTGCGAATCATTCAAGTGGTATTAGGTGACAGTAATCCTATAACGAGAACAGAATTTGCAAAACAATATAAAATTCCCGTGAAGGATATCCCCACATTCAAACTACCAGGATATAACGTACCAGAACTAAAAAAACTTCTCAGTGATGCCATCGATGTTGGTTTTAAAATAATTCATGATGCATGGAAAAAAAAATCATCACCGGAAATAAAAATCCTCAAACACAATAATGACCCAGACGGTGGCGGCAGGCATATTGCTCCGTTCAACGTGAATATTTCATCGGTGATTGCGCTCAATTTAGTATGTGATGTGATCGAAGGAAGCTATCAAATTAATCTCGAACGATCAAATCAAGCTCAGCAAGGATATATTTTGTATTCATTTGCACCAATAGCTCCTCCAGGGTTTTTAATAATTGAGTCCCCGGTGAATCCAGTCTATATGCGATGTCATAATAATTCATTAACCAGAATTAATTTCAAACTCACTGACCAGTCTAATAATCTGATTGATTTACAAGAGGAGGTTTTACAAATTAGTCTATTTGTGAAATCATAAATGATTTTCGTCCTAAGGACTTTCATCTTGAAAGGATTTTCGTCGTAGTAAGGACTTGATCAAATATTCGGTTAAAATCACCGTAAACCTAGAACTGAAAGTTCCAGCAGCAGAGAGGGTGAGTGACAACGACGTTGCGACATCAACGAAAACGCGAATGTTTTCAGACAACAATCACTGTCATTTTTTTTTTCTAGTTATTTCGCGAGAAGGGTCTAGTGTTATTTGGAGGGGTATAATCAAAAATAAAAACAAAAAATGTTGTAGGATTCACCCTCTCTGCTGCTCTTGGTAATAAATCCAAATTAAATAATTCACCCTTAAGTGTCATTTTTTCTATTGATGGCACTGGCTTTTAGTGAAAAAATGCATTTTTGTTTGCATTTCTATTGAATCTAATCTGTATCACCAACAACATATAACGTGTTGTTCTTGGAGTTTTTTTTTTGTTGTTTTGTGTTATTGTTCTCGTTTGTTCTTGTTTCGTTTTCTTGTTGTCGCTGCTGTTTCTTTTCTTCTTTGTTTATTCAGTTTGTTGTTGTTTTCTATATTTTTTTTCTGTATTAATCAAATGGACATCGTGCTACGTGTCTGCGGCATGATGCCCCTGTGCTACATCACTATAAACTGTCACACTACAAACATCGTATGACTGAAACATTGTTAAAGCTACATTAAAAATCCAAATCACACACACATACACACACACACACACACACACACACACACACACACACACACGTATACAGTGGTTGGTTGTTTTAAGAAGATAATAAGAGCCAACGTTTCGTCGCCGAAGCGTTGAATGGCTGACAATGTGGTCGCATAACAATGCAGTGGAGTATGCAGAGTTGTCAACTGTCACATAAACCACACATGCATCCGATACACTGCAATGATGTAACTGTGATTCAACTTTCGTGATTATAATCCAGATATGATCAGATGTCATCAGGAACCTGAAAATGTTCTCTGTATATGCACGCGTATTTTAAATCTTTCAGATGATTTGTCATGTACTAGTGGAAGTTTTATATCGACTTGATACATGCATAAATGTACCTTGTCGAATACTTGGAGCTCTTTCAATGCAATGCGGAAGGAGCTATACTTGTTCTGCATATGTTTCAACTTTGGTGTGGTGACATCAATAAGGATAGAATGGGTTAGTAATAACTTTAAAAAAAAACTTTTCTGGTTTGGAGAGTAAAAAGCTACAGTAAATATAGTACATTGTATTCAAACCTTGGAGGCAATATTTTTAAACCTACATTGCACATCTCACATCTATGTAATCTACAACGTGTAGGTGATTTTGGATAATTTATATTCCGTCCCTGAATTCCACACAAGTTAGTATTATAAGCTACTAAGCATTTATTTACCGTAATGTCGTGCTCATTACGCAGTGTTAATATGTACTCACTGCTTTCAAATGCTCGTCAACTATGATATTAAACAGACGTTTCCTATGTATTGATTTATGACTAATACGATTGATTAGGAAGTATTTAGACTGAAGGAATTCTCGGAATAGTTTCTCAAGCCTTAAAATTCCAGGTAATAATTAATTTAAAACGTTAGACCCTCGAACGGTGAGTCGGATGAACATTTTACTTCCTTCTGTGTTGTACACATTACGCAGCATCCACTTGTACTCACTGTTTCGAAATACTCATCAAATATGAATTTAAGCAAATATGTTATATGCATTTGTAAATTGACAAGAAGAGTAGTATAATACGATTACAAACTTTGAAGGACGTGTTGTCTGGCATATATGTTATTTTTGTTATAGTCAAATACGTCACCTTTTCATATGATAGTGTGAAATGGGAGGGTAAAGATCTTTTCATGGCTAAGGAAGTTTTTAGACCTAGGAATAACCTGTCAAGCCTTGAATCTCCAGCGAGTGTTAAAAGAGAGAGAGAGAGAGAGAGAGAGAGAGAGAGAGAGAGAGAGAGAGAGAGCGCAAAGTCATTCCAGAGGCTTTCTTTCTCTCGCTCAACACCATTTTTTTGAAATTTCCGTTAAACTTGCCTTTGTGCCGACAACGTCACGAGCAAAACTGCTGCTCATTATCTTTCTGACCCCGCCCCCCCCCCCCCCCCGACTGAGAGCCGATTTTATCCTATCCGTCCCAGCATTTGTAGTGAGTTCTTCCACAAACAAAATATAGTGAAGTACAACTAAGCACTCGCGGCAACTTATACGAGCAACTCACTGTACAAACAGCAGCATGTAACTCGCAATGCACTGCCATTTTGACTGTACACTTATCACTGCATTAGAAATAAGGTTTACGTTGATAGCATCAGCTTACTTTAAAAGTTCAAGAGACACAAACTCCGTGCTCCAGTCACTCAAAATATAGCATCACTCATGTCCCCACCCCGATATTGGAACTCCTGTCGCCAAAAACATGGATTAGAGTTGGATACTGGAATGTGCGAACGCTCAACCAGACTGGAAGGTTGGCACAAGCAGTGAGCGAGTTGAATCACTACAACCTCACCATCATGGATGTAACAGAAGCTCGATGGATTGGTACCGGCAAGCAGAAGTTGAGCTCCGGAGAAGTCATCATCTGGTCCGGAAGGAAGGACAATGACCACCGGGAAGGAGTGGCCATTATTATCAACAAGAACAAGACCAACACCGTCTTACAGTGGAAACCAGTAAATGAACGACTGTTGAACGTCAGGATGAACTCCAAGTACGCCAAACTATCAGTTGTAGTGTCCTATGCACCAACAGACGGCGCGGAAGAAGAGGACAAAGACACCTTCTACCACGCTCTTCAAACCGTTCTAGAGGAAGTCCCCCGACATGACGTGCTGATGTTGCTTGGCGACTTCAACGCTAGGGTTGGCTGCAACAATAAAGATAGAGAGAGGACCATAGGGCGCCATAGAATAGGCATGATGACTGACAACGGGGAAAGGCTGGTCAACTTCTGTCAAGAGAATGACTTGGTCATAGGAGGGACTCTGTTCGAGCACAAGGACATCCATAAGCTTACATGGGCGTCACCAGACGGCAGAACCCAGAGCCAGATTGACCATATCATCATCAACGGTCGGTGGAAACACTCTTTGCAGGATGTGCGAGTGATGCGGAACGCTGACGTTGGCAGTGACCAATTTCTTCTGGTGGCCAAGGTGACTTTGAAGCGTAGGAAAGTTAGGATAGGGGTCTCCAGGAATAAACGCTTTGATGTGGTCAAGCTAAAGAATCCAAAAGTGAAGGATGAATTCAAGCTGGCTTTCAGGAATAGGTTTAGTGCTCTAGGAGATGAGACAGAGCTGACCATCGACAATTTTAACAGAGCTATGAAGGAAGCAAGAGAAGAAGTTTTAGGTTACAGGAATAATAGGAAGACAGAGTGGATATCAGAAGAGACATGGACTCGCATAGAAGAGAGAAGACAGATTAAGAAGAGACTTTTGGATTCAAAATCACCAAGACTGAAAGAGAGAATTTTGCCGGAGTATGGAGGAAAAGACAAGGAAGTGAAGAAATCAGCAAAGAGAGACAGGAGAGAATTCGCAAAGAGACTAGCAAAGGAGGCAGAAGTATCAGCAGGGCAGAAAGACATGAAAACGGTGTATCAGAACACAAAGAAACTAAAGGGCGACTATAGTCAGCACCACGATCTTCCAGTGAGAGATGAAGTTGGAAACTATGTCACAGTGGAGGAGGAGAAGATGGAAAGATGGAAGCAACATTTCGAGTATATCCTGAATCGCCCAGACCCACCCGTACTCGCTGACATTCCTGAAGCAGAGGAGGACCTTGACATCAATTGCAACGACATCACTGTTGAGGAGGTCAAGCAGGCCATTCACAAGCTGAAGAATGGGAAAGCACCTGGCGATGATGGAGTGTGTCCCGAGATGCTGAAGGCAGAAGACACAGAGACGCCGAAAAGATTCTCCAAAAGATATGGGATAGTAAGAAAGCACCAAATGACTGGAAAACAGGAATCATAGTTAAACTTCCCAAGAAAGGAGATCTGGGAAACTGCAACAACTGGCGAGGGATCACATTGCTATCCTTCTCCTGTAAGATATTTAGCCGCATCATTCTTCAACGCATCACAACAGCTGTGGACGGCATCCTACGCCAGGAACAAGCAGGCTTCAGGAAAGGCAAATCTTGCATCGACCACATCTTCACACTGAGGCAGATACTTGAGCAGTCTCATGAATGGAATAGATCTCTTTATGTGGTCTTTGTGGACTTTGAGAAGGCCTTCGACAGCCTGCACCAAGACTCTATGTGGAGGATCCTACGACATTATGGCATCCCCAAGAAAATTGTCAATGTCATCAGGTCCCTGTACGAGAACTCTGAGTGTAGAGTAATCCACAACAACCAACTCACTGAACCATTCAAGATGGAAACCGGAGTGAAGCAAGGATGCATTCTCACTCCAATTCTCTTCTCACTGGCCATTGACTGGATCATGCGCCGCACCAAAGAGGGCAAGAGGCATGGAATACAATGGACGTTGACCTCAATGCTGGATGACCTGGACTATGCCGACGACATCGGGTTGCTGGCAAGCAGACACAAGGATATTCAACAGAAGACACAACAGTTGGTACAGACAGCAAATACCATAGGTCTTCGAGTCAACATAGGGAAGACAAAGGTCTTGAGGAAGAATACTAGAGTGGGCAACCCAATCACCATCAACGACCAGCCCCTGCAAGAACTAGACGATTTCACTTACCTGGGTAGTAAGGTCGCCACGGATGGAGATAGCGCAAGGGAAGTCGTCACAAGAATCGGCAAGGCCAACCAGACCTTCGCAATGCTTAAGCCCATATGGAGGACAAGAAACCTCAGCCTCCACACGAAGATCCGTATCTTCAAGAGCAACGTGTTGAGCGTCCTTTTGTACGGCTCAGAGTGTTGGAAGTCCACAGCGAACATAGAACACAAGCTCGAAGTGTTTCAAACCAAATGCCTGCGACGCATCATGAGGATTTTCTGGCCAAACACGATCTCAAATGAGGAACTTTGGCACAGAGCGGGTGCAAGCACCATCTCTAAAATCATTTCAACTCGGCGATGGAGATGGCTCGGCCATGTCTGCAGAATGCCCCCTGATTCACTACCAAGGATGGCACTGAGCAGGGGAAAAGGAACCGTGGCAGACCCAAAGAGACCTGGCGACGAACAGTGGAGAGAGACCTTAAGACCAGAGGCCTCACCTATCAGACCGTCCCAGCAATAGCTGCCAACAGACGGAAATGGTGCTCCCTTGCTGTTGCCTCTAGCACCAGACGGCGCAGAGAGGATTGATTGATTGACTGATTCACTGGCCACTGAAGACCTTTTATTTTAGTAGTAGTTGTAGTACTAGAATTGTTGTTCAGACACTGATCGCCGTAGTATTTAAAAGAACCCAAATAGACCGATTTTACCTAGCATACACACTTTATGTTAAGGACCGCAAGTAACTGTCAAACCCAAATTAACTTGCGGTGATCATTTAATACAACTTTTAACCTGCAAAACTTTATTTATTGTTCTTACATGTCTGTGTAAATTACCTGGCTTAACGCATGAAGTTCTTGCATCCATCAGTACTCAAACATCGGAATTCAACGTGCTGCTAATTACCGTCATGAAAATTGCATATGTTGTATGAGAACAGGCTTTTTGTAGTCAGAAAAAAGAAAAGAAGATAAAAACATTTGTGTTGATATTAGGATATTAGGTACACCATATTATAAGCTAGATATTTACCACAACCTAGTTGGTTTCTTTTCTTCTCGTGTTTAACCAAAATTCATCACCTTAAACAAAGCAAGAATTTTTTTCATGTATTAATCATTTTTTATTTTATTTTTACAATTTTATATGTATTATTATTATTCATTATCATCTATATCTAAAATGAAAAACAAGAGCTCTGATAAAAGTAAAGCCAGTGTTGTTGATGACAAGCCTACCGCGACCCAATAATGTGTATCACCAATAAGCCATCGTTTACTTACCTTTACCTGGAAATTACATACAATGAGAACAAGCCAACCAAATAATGTTCTTGATTTGTTTGTTTTCATTTTAACGTCATTTCTCGGGACAGGATAGGCTATACATGAACTCCAGGGTGTGAATATATATATATATATATATATATATATATATATATATATATATATATATATATATATATATATATATATATATATATATATATATATATATATATATATATATATGTAAATATGCCCGGTGCAAGAGTATTTTGCGCCCTAGGCAAACCTTCCACTTTGCGCCACCCCAACCCCACTCCCCGGCGGGGTATTACTTATTATAAACTGACATTAATAATATTACACAATTGTTTTTCCTTTCATTATTTAGACTACATATTTAATGATAATAAACGAATAACCTGACAGTATTTCTTTTGTTGGCGCACCCCAAATATTGGCACCATAGGCGGCCACCTAATTCGCATATTGGGTTAAACCGGCCTTGCATACGTATCATATACAACAACTCGCAGAATGCTACACTATGCTTATTTTAAAGTTTAATATTCACGATTAGTGACAATTCTAACGTTCAACACAACTGAATCGAGTCAACGTACCCAAAGTTTAAATATTTCTAGTGTAACCCAGCATATGTGTGTGTGGGGGGGGGGTGTGGGTGTGTGTGTGTTGAGAGTGTATGAATTCTCTTTTTCACATGACTCGCTCATGAGTAATACTATTCGCCAGAAAAGCAGTGTATAAAAATGCCTTATTGGTAGTTAATCACCTACCATCGTATAGAATTTGAAGTTAATATCACATATCCGGTTGGCACATATGATAAAAACAGTATCTAAAGAATAAGAAGCATACTGCTTTGAAATAATGCTGAATTCATCAATCGAAATTTATTTCATGCAATATACATTTTCACATCCTGTAAAAATGAATACAAAAATACAACCATTCACTCCCGAAATGATCATTTTGTTAGCATGCGATGGAAAAGCCGAGGAAGCTTAAACTGGTAGATTGTATTTCTTATAAGGCGCAGTGGCAAACAAAAAAGTAGGTCTGCAATGAACGTTGCAGTTGACACTTCGATGTTATATTACAGAGCGGTGGCTGAAAGTTTAATTGTGTCAGGCATCCTGGAATGGTATGCGGGTGTTGAAAGTTTCATGTCGCTCGTCTAAAACATGTACAATTAAATTCAGTCAATTGAAATTCTGTTGCACAGAATTTGAAAATAATATACTGAGTTTAAAACATATATTCGTTTAAAACTCAATTTGCCAAAGTTCAGCCAAGTAGACCGAATTATATATAGCTTGTGTTTCATGTTCACATTTCTGAATGTGAATTTCTGAATTTCTGAATCACGGTACAATCTTTATGCTAATTTGTCATTGTAAGCTTATAAACTTTATTCCATATGTTTATAAACACACTTTGTGTATTTTGTTAGTTTTGTAGATGGATATTTTACGTTTTAAAGAGTAAAAACATACTTTATATCCTTTAATTGGTGATAACACGATTTTAGTGAACGCAGTCCTTTGACTCGCAGGCATGTTGGCTAATTGCCAAAAGAATTGTTTAACCCATGATATCAAACAGTACGCATACAATAACTTATAAATGTAGCTATTCTTTTATATATCGATTTTAATGCCAATAAATACATTTGAGATCTGGATTTGGCGTTTCTGAAAAAAATCGTTATTGGCAGGTAAAAGTAAATAATCTGACAGTTCCTTTTTAATGCTTTTCGATGATTCCGATGATAAAAGAAGCAAATATTGCTTGTTGAATTGCTTCAATAGATCCGCACAGAGAGAGAGAGAGAGAGAGAGAGAGAGAGAGAGAGAGAGAGAGAGAGAGAGAGAGAGAGAGAGAGACAGACAGACAGACAGACAGACAGACATGGGAGAGGGGTTGTAAGATAGACATATAAGATAGAGTTGGATAATGAAGATGGATCGATATAGCTTGACAAAAATGATAATTCTTTGGCGTGGTTTTTATTCATTCATATATATTGATCAGCTTATATGTTTTAGGGATATAAAGATCCGGGAAAGAAATAAACAAAAACAAAATAGATATGATGTGCTTTACATTCAGAGTTACCCGTTGGAAAATGAGACAGGTACAGATTTTAGCATGCTTGAATACACGCTATCGAGAACGAAAGCTTCTTAGACTATAGATAGAGTTATACTAAATGAAAGTTTAGACAGGGAAATAACAACTTAGACGTTATTAAATAGATCTTAAATATGGTGAGCGCATACACCAACTTTCTGTAACTCACTTGAGATAACAAGAAAATTTAAAATATTTCCATCATAAGAGTAAATGCTACGGTAACAAAACATACCTTTGAAAAGAAATATTAAACCTAGGTAAAGCATATCCATATTGCCCATTGTTAACATTAACATCAAGAGAATGAGACAAATAAACTGTACATGCTTCGTCTATAGTGGAAATGTTCCAGGAAGGAATAATCGCAACGTCTTTTTACGTATTTTGCCAAAACAACTATGACGTGGTCACATAAATGTAGCCCGCGATCTTTAACCTATATAACAGTTACTGTAATCCATTAGAATAGGCGTTGTTATTCAGTTATCTTTTAAAACGATCTGACACGAGATCAGTCATTTCAAACTGTACAATAACTCTTCGTTGGACAGGACATTTCAGTTACAAGTTTATATTTTAAAGAGTTAATTTTGGCGATGTATGTATGTATGTATGTATGTATGTATGTATGTATGTATGTATGTATGTATGTATGTATGTATGTATGTATGTGTCTCTGTGTGTGTGAGCGTGCGTGCATGCATGCGTGTGTGTGTCTGTGTGTGTGTGTGTGTGTGTAACACTCGTGAATCAATCCACTCACCCGTATAACGAATCATGTATCCTTTGCGGCCAATGTTTTATACTTGATTTACAAATACACATCTGTAATAGCCTCTTCATTATACCTTTACAAATACACATCTGTAATTGCCTCTTTTATACCGTTACAAATACACATCTGTAATAGCCTCTTTTTATACCGTTACAAATACACATCTGTAATAGCCTCTTTATTATACCGTTACAAATACACATTTGTAATAAACTACTACAAACAGACATCTATAATAAACTCTTTATTATACCTTTACAAATTCACATCATTGATAGCCTCATTTATAGATAGAGTTATACTAAATGAAAGTTTAGGCAGGGAAATAACAACTTAGACGTTATTAAATAGATCTTAAATATGGTAAGCACATACACATTACCAATTTTCTGTAACTCACTTGAGATGACAAGAAAATTTAAAATATTTCTATCATAAGAATAAGTGCTACGGTGATGAACATACCTTTGAAAAGAAATATTAAACCTAGGTAAACTATTGGTTAAAATTAACTTCAAGAGAGTGAGACATATGAACTGTATAGGTTTCATTTATCGTGGAAATGTTCCAGGAAGGAATAATTGCAACGTCATTTTACGTGTTTTCCCAAAACGACTATGTCATGATTACATAAATGTAGCCCACGATCTTTAACCTATATAACACTTACTGTATTCCATTTGAACAGGTGTTGTTATTCAGTTATCTTTTAAAACGATCTGACACTAGATTTCTGGATCTTTAGAAAAATGTGATTTTTAGTACTGTAACTTGTATCATCCTAACAAAGCGAGTGATGAGAACATATATGAATTTTAAACCTTCACCACTTCTGCCTCAAATGTCTTAAATTTATATTATGGGTTTATCATTCTAAACTAATATCAAGGTCACTAAGGTCAAAGTTCAGAAAATACACAATCACGATATTTCACACTTTTATGGTAAAAGCTGAGGTATTCCTGGCTACAGAATCGAAGTTTATATCGTTGGTATAAAATATATTTCTATTATTGTTAGAGACAGAAACTTTTTATCAAGTGAATAATTTTGATGGTTTTTATTGATGTCTGTCACAGCTTGTATCCCATACTCTCGTGGTGATATGCAGTTGACGTTAACCATACACGAGTAATACAATTGCTTCGAAATGCTGTTATGATTGGTTATTTAGATAGGTTGATAGCTAGAATATTTTGCAAACAATAAAGTAAACTGCATTAATCATAAAGAAGTGAATGAGAAAGATTCGGAAAAAATTCGAATTTTGTTGCATGTAACACGGTTTGGTATGTCTGATCATGGGAAAGGTTTGTTTAATCGAAAATACATTCCTATTTCATCTCCATAATTCTCCGTCGCAATTACCAATTCTGTCAATAGTGCACGTTTTCACGTTGTGTTGCACAAGGAGAAGATTCTAACACATAAACACAAACGTCCAAGCCAGGTTTGAGATTACGTTTAGACCTCCGATGTGCAAGGGTAACAGTGCATTTTCTCCTAGCTCCGTTTTCGTGTGTTTGCCATAATGTTTATTGTGAGACAAACATGGTTCAGTTTCATCATTATTTAAGTAATATCTGGGACACACTTCTCGCCGACCAATATATATACATCGATGAATTTTCTTTGTGTATGTCCATTTAGGAGTTAAAAACGATAGCTTTTACGAATATTCACGCGTTGGTAAGGGATTGGTGTGACAATAAAAAGGGTAATCGTATTATTTGCTTTGTCGTACCTATACTTTTACTGATTCTCTGACGACTTTGAAAATGCATAGATGTTAACTGTTTGCAACTTTTTTTAATAGAATGGGGCCTCAAAAGGAGAAAACATACATGCACAACCCACGCCGTAGACGCTCTTGTGTTTGTTTCCTAAATTATCCTCGTGATCTACATAGGATCGAGTGTACTCAGGAGGAGATTAGCGCACGCTAGACGGATAATGTTTGCTATTGTAAGAGATATTAAACAAACGTCTCTACATATATAAAAGCTAAAATATAACTAGGTAAAATTTCAAACCCGTTGTTAAACAAAATTTCACTATTTCACTTGCAGTTAAAACACGATATGCTGTACACATTTCTCCAAATGCAAAAACAACGCTACCGTTATTTAATAATATTTAGGTGGTGGTGGATATGCTGGTTCAATGACTCCTGATGTTCCAGTATTAAACGGGGTATAGGGAGGAGGGACATGCTGAACCGCCGGTGGACCGTACATGACAGGACCATAGTGGTCTGGATAAGATGAGGGTCCAGGGGCGATAGCCGCATTAGTAGCTGAAAATAATAATAATAATAATAATAATAATAATAATAATAATAATAATAATACACACACACACACACAGGTATAAACACATACCCTTGCTCTTATTAGAACTGTGGTTCATACCAAGCACAACAGATGCTGAAAGTTATCGAGTTACTTTTATGTTACATCGACTCCATATGTTGGTGACTTATAACTTACCAGTCGCAGTCCTAATCTGTGTAGTGTTCATTGGTAAAACGACAGCTCCTTTGTGCTTTCTGGAATTGTGTGCATAAACACAGCAATACACGATGAGAGCAATCACGACTCCAAGCACGATAAGCCCACCTATTACAGCCCCAGCTATAATACCAGGAAGGCTGGAACTAAAATGTAGGAAGTAAAAAATAATTTATAAAATATAATTAAAAATTAAACTGCGTCGCTTAGATACGTAAGATATAAAGGTCATGAATTCGATTAGTTGTATGGTCCTAAAATATCTTAAGCACAATAATCATATATACAAGGATATCCGAATTTAACAAATTTCAATCCAAAACGTATATAGTTATATCTGATATTTGGTTCTAAAACGGTGAAATGGAACATAATATGCGGGAGGATGATTCGCTGCAACCTTAATAATAATAATAATAATAAGAAGAAGAAGAAGAAGAAGAAGAAGAAGAAGAACAACAACAACAACAACAACAAGAACAAGAAGAACAAGAACTAGAAGAAGAATGACAGCCTTAATATCATTAATAATAATAATAATATTATTATTATTATTATTATTATTATTATTATTATTATTATTATTATTATTATTATTATTATCCCAAATAATCAGGATATTTAAAATACGTTGCAATATACAAAAAATTAAGAAACTATCTTTATAAATATATTTTATCATCATTATTGTGATAATATAGGATAATGTAACTGCATTTAACTCATCAAAAACGGACATGCTTTGGACCAGTCATATTTACTGAGCGAAGACCTAATAAGTCATAACACCAAAAAATAGTTTACTTACGTACAACAAACTTCGCTAGAATCACTGTATGAGGATCCGCAACATCCATAATCACAATATGTATATTTATAGCAGTAACTGTAGCTACCGAAGATATCGTAACATCTATACCGATAAGAGCAGTAATCCCTGGCTTCCACAGGAAAAGGTGTATAATGAAATATACTGTTAATGATTGTCACATCGAAAGTTTCAATTTATCTAGTGTAACAGAAGTACTTTCGTGTGGACGCTCAATAATACTCTGATTCTTGTATTAATATTCATTCCTTTGCAGATGTCGCGAGCGCGCGCGCGCGCGCGCGCGCGTGTGTGTGTGTGTGTTTGTGCGCGCGCGTGTGACTGTTCTTCGGTTGTTTTATTCTCCATTTCAAAACTTAGTTCATGAGCAAAATATTTTCAGCCGATAACCAGATTATAACATTGCCTTAGAAGTAGTTCCAACTTTGAGCGTATGTGGCAAGCAATAATATCGTAATTGGCCATTTTCTAATTTCTCAGATTTAGACAATTGACTTTCTCATCAAACTGTAATATTTTAAGATATGGGTATATTTGCCAGTGAGGTGTTTCGGGCTTGTGCTGTTCTTGAGATTAATGCATATACATCTCCCATAGTTACTTCACAGTACCTAGATATCCGAAAACAAATGTTCGGCCAGGAAGCAGAGCTAGCCCTTGATATTCAAAGAAGTATGAAGCTTCGGGTGTAACTCGACGCCATTCTGAACTACTTTCGTTGACATGGAACAATACGGCGGTGGAAGGAAACAAAATCACAAAAGGAAAATTGTCGGGCTTTGCTTTCGTAACAAAAGAACATGCATCACAATTAATTTTACTATATGTTCTCTACATAAATTTCTCAATACTTAACTTTCCACTGTGTGACAATCAATACAAATATTGTGTTCATCTAAAATACCTCCAAAGATGACTTCACGGTGAAGTTCTTGGCACAGGTTAACCAGCATTTTTTGAGAGGCTACACTGTAAACAGAGCAGCATGTAAATATAACACAGATTTCACTTCTGGATCATCACCAAGGCTTTATTACTCAATGTGCACTGTCGACGAAATGCACAGAAAACCACTCTCTCAGCTCATATTCTCAAGAATAAACAATTACCTTTAAATCCCTACCAAAAATGCATCAGTATAACTCTTCTATCACCACCAAAATGAGATAGTAAAAAATGTTCTAAAAATAGACTAGAACTACATTCGTGAGTACTGAACTGGAAATACTAACTGTGATGCGACTCCATATGTGATGCACTCCGCCTGTGGCGAATAACCAAACACATCAACTTGATATGTATTCCTACAAATACTTCCGATGTTATTTCACAATATCTGTTATGACAGCAATGGCCGTCACTGTTCCGGTTGTGACTTTGTCTCCTTCCACCATGTAAACAAAACTAATGCAAAATATAGTTCTTAATGACAACCAATTACATCTGCGGTTTCTTTCTCGATTATATGGAAAAGGCTGACATTCTTCCAATTGTGGTCGATCCGTGTGATTGAAGCTGTATATGTAGTCATACGTCGCTTCAAAATGGATGGATGGAGTAAATTTTCTCATTAAATCAAACGTTTGTTTTCACTTTCTGAAGAAAAATCAACATAATGGTCTGAATTAATGTTGAATTCATCTGGTTTGCTTACGTTTGATGATTTACATTATTTGTAAAGATAAACATCGAATCACGTTAGTGTTTAAACCTGCTCTATAAAATAGCAAAATGTGAATATATCTCATGCTAAGTTGAGTATATAAAAAATCCAACGATTAATTTTGTTTCTAAATTGCTTCTTTGTATGATAGTTTCGTTGAAATTTTAGTAGTCCAAGAAATACAATATATTCTTTTCTCCCGTCCGCCAGATTAGGAACGAAAGGAATATCGAGTGTCCTAGTTCCTGGATGACTTTAGCTTAGTCGATCGATTGTGAACTCGATCCTACTCCAGTTCGACCCAGATAGATATGTAAAACAAGGTTTATCATTTAAGTTAATAGTATGCATTTAGACTTTGTAACTTACCATTCAGCTGTACTGAGTTACGTTGTACGTGCTCGCCAGAGGTCACTCTTGTGAGATTACCCCGTTAATTTTCTAAATAAAAGCAGCTTATTTTTCATTGTCATGATCTAGTTTTCGTCTCCATCTGGCTCTGTTTCCCAGAGGTTTTGATAAAACAGTATACCTGATTCTACTGACGAAAATTACAGATTATTAGTAAGGTGACAGTGATAAACGGTTGGGTGGAATGATAAAAACGCTAGATAGATAAGATTAATCCGATTAAATAAGAAAGATAGATAAGATTTATCAGATTAAATAAGATTAATCAGATTAAATAAGATTAATTAGATTAAATAAGATTAATCAGATTAAATAAGATTAATCAGAATAATAAGATTAATCAGATTAGATTAGATTAATCAGATTAGATTAGATTAATCAGATTAGATTAATCAGATTAGATTAGAATAATCAGATTAGATTAGATTAATCAGATTAGATTATTCAGATTAGATTAGATTAATCAGATTAGATTAATCAGATTAGATTAGATTAATCAGATTAGATTAGATTAATCAGATCAAATTAGATTAATCAGATTAAATTAGATTAATCAGATCAGATTAGATTAATCAGATCAGATTAGATTAATCAGATCAGATTAGATTAGATTAATCAGATCAGATCAGATTAGATTAATCAGATCAGATTAGATTAGATTAGATTAAATCAGAACAGATTAGATTAGATTAAATCAGATCAGATTAGATTAAATCAGATCAGATTAGATTAGATTAAATCAGATTAGATTAGATTAGATTAAATCAGATTAGATTAAATCAGATCAGATTAGATTAAATCAGATCAGATTAGATTAAATCAGATCAGATTAGATTAAATCAAATCAGATTAGATTAAATCAAATCAGATTAGATTAACCCGAGAAAACTCCCGTTTTAACACGCAGCCATATCAACCGAAATGATGTTTTCGCGGTCATATTTTGTATTCCATAATCCGTCATGGCCATACTCAATACAACTTGATCTGACATCTGTGAGAAATTCAGCTCGCGTTAGTTTCCACGCGTTTTTCTTTCTCGTGAAATGAGCTCCAACAGACGGAAGTGTAAAGCAATTTTTTAATAATTGTTCGTCGTATTATGTTGAAAAACTACTATCTAGCTTTTTCATTTCATCATGTAGAGGCTCAGTACGGTAAAATTCGCCATTGGGTCTTACAAACTGATCGAATCTGCCCTCGTAGTTTTCAAAACTGTGAAGTAACCACACTGACACAGGATCGTTTTTACTCAACTGGTGAATAAAATCGAATAATTTTTCCTCAGAGAATTCTGGAGAGAACTCCACGGGTATATATTTTATTGTTCTATCCCGTGGGAATATTGTTACTGCAGTTGTCCACGCTTATTCGTTATAACCAATAATTTTAATTGGAGCTCCTTGCGATTGATATTTCGATTCGTGTAATACTTCGCCTGTTATCGTCGTTACTGATATTGGAAATCTTAATGATGTTTCTAATTTGATTATATCCTGAATAGTTGCTCCATTTTCCTTTACTGTTAGTCCCCATTCATATATTTTTTTGCGTCTTAGATCGTCAATTTATTTCCACGCAGCGCATTTGTGAAGTGTTCTATTATTCTTTCTGCTACACAATTCATTCTTGACGAAGTCAACAGTGACAGTTTCATGGGTTTTAGTTTTTCAATACTCGGTTTATCATTTAACGGATAGATTCCGTAAACAACTGCTGTTACAGGATAAGATCTCTTGTAGCATGGTTTGTCAATTCCAGTCAGAATTCCTGGTTTGAAATCTCGACTCACAGTGACAGTTCTTTTATCCTTCAAGATTGGTTCGAATTTATCTCTGATAATCCAATCTCCTGTGTCTGAACGTATAATGAATTTCATTCATAAAAAAGCACCTTTCTCGCCCAAGATGTGAAATTATCACTGCTTCGCTTTCATCATTCATGGTAGCATCAACGCTACCATCAATTCGAAATGTTGACCAACAATGAGATGCTCCATCACGCTTGAATTCATTAAAACAATCACGAATATTACCCAACATGGTTCAATCACTTATTAGACCCTTTGGCGTATCAGAGACTATATCGAGATTGAATTTGGCATTGTTCCAAGGCGCAATTTTCGATAATCTCTCGAACTCCTTCATTCTATAATTAAAACAAGTATTTTAAAAGAGAATTTATTATATAATGAATCATTGAAAATGGTTGATGATTGGATTAGTAACATCGTGTAACAAATCATGCAAAAAAGAGTTCTGTGGGTATCATATGCAAAGTTTTCGTAGAGGAAGTTGCGGCCCGGTCCTTTGCGTACGATGTGGGGTCGGTGTGAGAGGAAAATCGCAGATGTGTCTCGGTTGTGGTGGTAAGAGTTTAAGCGTTATTACGATAATAAGAGAATCAAAAACTCCATCAAGGACTCTGTCCCTGATAAAGTCAGCGTCCCTGACAGAGTTATAAGAACACCTCAAGATTACATTGAAAGTAATGTAATAATTCAACCAAACAATTAATTAGACAAACAATAGTATAATATATAAATGAACCAAGAATTCCGACCACACCCTGTGATCAGCGATTATGAGGCTTCCCCTGATGGTATTGTCAGACACCGAAGACTGAAGAAGCCAGTTGATGCTGCAAATAATCAAGGGTATTTGATGTTTACTGCTGGAGGGGAAAATATCTTAATCATCGATTTGCATTCGAATGTCATAATGGATTGATCAGGGATGGTCTTGTTATTGATCACATTGACTCCAATCCTCAGAATAATTCTTTATCGAATTTGCAAGCTATTTCTCAGAGTGAAAACACCAAACGAGGAAGAACTGGCACTTGTACATCAATTGGGAAGAGGCCTATAAAATCATTTAATACAGCAACTAATGAAGAAATTGTATTTCAATCAATGTATGAAGATGGTAGGTATTTTGATATTTGTAGAGCCTCAGTACAAACAGTAGCAGAAGGAGTATATCGATCTTATTTTTCAAGGCGTTTTAAGAACAAAATTAAATTTATTTACATATAGATTACATTTTATACATATTTTATATAACCAAGTGAGATAACTCGTACTGTTATGTGTACGGCTTATGAAAGAGTTATGGATCACAATAGGGTTTTCCGATTTTACTCCATTGTTGATTTTTAACTGTCGTGATTCTCAGCGGAAATATAATCTATTTTGTAAGAAAACGAATCAAATACGCAGTGTTTACAAATAATTGTATTCTTTTTAGTGTTTCCTTTCAAATATTTTGTCTTGCTTCAATGTTGTCAGTAATCAGTATTAGTATATGAAAGAATAAAATCGCACACCTCCGTGCTTAGCTTTCGTGTATTAAACAGCTTATATACCATATCGTCTGTTATATTATTGGGGCTTTAGCGTCGAAAATCATACGTGAATAATCGTACAACCCACGCACTATACACGGTGTGTGGATACTTTTTGTATTCATACAACCTGGATTTTGTCTGGGTTGTACGATTGGTTCAAGTATGAATGTAGACCCGCCCCGTCATCCTATCATCCATTGTCATTTATCATCCATTCATTTATTCATTGTATATACCATCCATTCATTCGTTGCATATATGTAAATGTGTCGTCGTTTCACTAAACATATCCTCTTGTAAGTCTAACCCGTTATTTGACAAATTAGACCTACTCGCAGGGAAATATGCTTCGTGATAGTTCTGGGTCTCGTTAGATGTGAAGACACATGACCGGACCCTATGAGATGTGTTGTCGTATATATGTAACCTCTGGATCTGGTTAAATGTGAAGACATCTGACTCGACCCTATGAGATGTATTGTCGTATATATGTAACCTCTGGGCGTCTCCGATGAAATCACACCTGAGGCGCCCAAATGGGGTTCATCATATATAATTGTATAATATCTCTGAACTTGCTAAGATGACAAACACCTTATCACGGACAGGGTCCACATATAATTGCATAATATCACTCGACGTGCTAAGATGACGAGCACCTTATCACGGACAGAGTTTATTTTTGAAAAATGAATTAGAAATATATATAATTATATAATATGAATCCTGAAAATATCAATGAAATCATAACTTAAATTTCAAAATTGAAATCTCAAAAAATACAATTGTCAGATGGTTTAAATTGTGATCAAATTATTTCAGACTTTCGGGACTTCGGATTCGGTGTTTTGAATAATAAATACACGCTGCCGAAGAAGTACGCGTTAATAAAAAGAATTCAGAATTCTATCCGTGACTCTCTTGTATTCTGTAATGACGTCAGTGTTTTTGTCCCTTTATTTACTATCTTGGAGTGAATAAGGATAGAACTGGGCCGGGAGTATGAGGTCAAACGCGAGGTCAAGTCGAAAATAAGAAATATAAGAGCGCTAATCCAACAGAATGAAAACACCTTACCGATATCTCTCCGCTATAGTACAACAAAAGATTTGGCATGTATGTTTATCAACGACGCGTTTACTGTAAGGAAGTAGTGAAGTTTTCATAGTAAAATATTTTTTTTTATTTGTTAATTACTGAAATATTTTTTTGTCTTTTTTTCACTGATTTTAGGTGATCTTGGTCATTAAATTTAGATTGAAATCTCTGGAAATATTATGATTTTTAAATTCAAATTGAAAATTGCTGTACTGTTTAATAATGGTAAATGAAGCATTAACGACTAGATTGGCTCGTGAGAGACTATCTGCAATTAGAAAGTATATACCCGTGCGCAATTCCGTACGGGAAAAACTTCAAACTAGACAGAGTCTTCAGACCGATTTTTTCTGCGGGATCTGAAGAGTTGTTTATACCAATACCAAGGCAACGAAGGGGGTAATATCAGCTACTGAGCGAGCGATATATGGAGATATCCCTGAGAAAGAGAAAATATAAAAAAACGCCCCTTCTTCCTACACTGGAAAAAATAGCAGCGGAAACTGAAAAAAACATCAGCGCTGTTAACAAAAAAAACGATTACTCCCTTAGTGGGTACATTTACCGAGGAGGCTATAACACGAATACAACTACAAAAGCAATACATGTTAAGTGATTTTGTTATTAACAGCTATAATTCAAGAAAGGAGTTTTTAATTGACGAGTATAAAGACGAGCCAATATTACTTAATGCTTGGGCTGATGAATTGTATAAAATGAAATTTGGTGGGTTAAATAGAAGGAGGAAGGAGTATAAAACCTTCAAAGGAGAAATTGATGATTATAAAAGAAAAGAAAGAAAACTCCAAATAACACCAACACGAAGACAAAAAAGACAAGAAGACCCTCAATTGGATGATGATGATAATCTAGAAGAAATGGATACATCACTGGATGAATTATTTCGTGAGCAAGGTGCAACTGGTAAAAAGATAAAGGGATATCAAAAGGCTTTTTCAGGTAGTGGTCTAGTTAGTTGTCCTGGTAATATTCTCACTGATATAGCACGATTAGAGGTTCTCATATCAGGGAAACGAGCTGGAAATAACTCACCGGAAAAAATTAATGAAGCAGCTGATATATGTAGGCGGTTATTTCAAGGTGGTATCATGGATATTGATATATATTGAGATTTCATTGATGAATTAGTTGAAAATCATACGGATTATCACAGTGATTGAAAATCCTACGAATTTTTCATTTGATGACTTCGTCGAAAATCCGTAGGATTTTGCGATTAGATAAATATCATTTAAATAAGTTGATCATACACTACAACCATGATAAACCAACCAGTGTCTATGTAGTAAACTCACGATTGCCTGATTATAGAGCGTACTATGGTGATGGTCTCGGTGATACCATTGCAGGGTTATTTGCAAGAATGGCTCCAAAAGTAGCGCCGCTAGCAAAACAATTATCAATGAAAGCCATTGATGTTATTCGTGATAAGGGTATTAGCGATGTTGGTGATGTTGCCGGGAATTGTTTTCAGCCGCGAAGGATAAACTAACAGCGTTAGTTCGACGGCGAAAGAAACCACCAGCGTCATTGGGACCACTACCATCTACAGCGGCGATGCCTCCGAGTGTTAGTAAAATAATAAATAACGCAGTAGATCAAAAACTAGCATTATTGACAACTTCGTTGACAACTCCGTCAGCCAGCAACCAAGATGATATCGCAAATATGATAGCGGGAAGTGGCTCAAAAAAACACGACGTGGTCGACGACGATGATTTAGATCAACAAATATATAATAAAATGTTCAAACTGTCACATAATACAGCGTTTGATATGGACGCCCCAGTGCTCAAGTATGATTCCGTAAGAGATTATCAATACTATTCCTATCATACAGTACAACCAAATATTCGATCAAGAATTGAACTTCAAGTTCATGATACCAGTAAATACTTTCTACCGTATGAAGCGTTTATCGAAGTAGAAGGAGAACTTGTAACAAGTGATGCTGCTCATAATGATCCACCATATCCAGTTGATACTCAAGTCGGTTTTGTCAATAATAGTATCATGGCGCTATTTGAGAGTGCAATATATCTGATTGATGGAAAGGAAATTGAGTCGATACAACATGATGTTGATGTAGCCACAACAATAATAAGACATGCGAGATATTCCGACGATTATACAAGATCGGCAGGCCCTTCTATGATGTTTGCAAAGGATGGTAAAAACACTGCTGGAAAAAATCAATTTATTGTAAGACGATCAAAGAATAATGCTGGTAACGCTAATATTGATGCTGAGGATATGAGTATAAACAATGATCCCAATTTCAATCTAGGAGCTGCAACACGCATGTCAATGTTGGAAGGAGCGCGTAGATCATTCTCATGCGCGATTCCACTACATCATATATTTGGATTCTGCAGAAATGTCTGAAAGTTATCTCTGGAGCAAAGCACACAATAGCATTCGTGCGAAAGGGTGATGATAATAATGTAATTTGGAGGATTCCAGCGGATTCTGCACATCAGGAAAATGATCCTGGTAAAGTCGTTTTAGCAAAACTATCATTGTGGATGCCAGTACTGACTCCATCAATCACCGCAGAAGAACGATTGCTATCATTTATGGATAAAGGAGGAAAATCATTACTAAGTTGGCTAACAACAACAACAGATATTGTACAATCAACTGTTAACGGTGTATTTACGTGGAACCTGGCATCAAAACAAGGCGTTTCAGCTCCGCGTCATATATTTATTGCGCTGCAGTATACGGCGAGAGTTGGCCATCAACTCTTCAGCCATATGATATTTGATCGATTTGGTGTTACTGACGTCTCGCTGTGAATAAATGGCAACCAAGAACCATCTGAGGATATACAACTTAATTACAATCAAAACCATATTGCACGAGTTTATCATCGTCTGTTGTCATGTATGGGGCGCGATCAAAACGTTGATACTGGTCTACAAATATCACAACATGAATTTAGTACCCTTTATCCGATCTATTACTTTACTTGGAACATGTTGACAATCTGTCGTTGATATACATTTTAGAGCTACTGTGTTTCGTGGTGCTATTGCCGAATATAGAGCAGTTGCTGTCATTCTCAGCAACAAATCAATGCTACTCGAAGGCGTTGGTAGACGAATGAGATTGATAGATGCGCCAGTAGAAAATCTGTAACAATTAGATCAATCTGTTATTGTATAATGTCATATAGTCATATTTGTGTCACGTTGACTCCTGGTCAAATCAAGAAATTGCAATCAGAATCGGCTAAAAAAATTTGGAACCACAATAACGCTGAAACGCAATCAGATGACTGGTGGTCAGAATAAATTGTCACTGACAACTCGTCAGGTAAAACACTTCAATGACGCGCTCGACGATAAAAAAAAGGTGTTCAGATCACTCTATCTGCATCCGCGATCAGCGACATGAAAAAATTTTGATATATTCCCGTTGTTAGCTGCAATTCCAGCGTTGATTTCGGCAGCGGCCCCAGCGGTGGTTAAAGCGGCAGCGTTAGGAGCCGTTGGTACTGCGGCAGGAATGGCACTAAAGAAAGCAGCCGGACGAGGATATAAAAAAGGGAAAGGGTCTCAGACTGCCAGGAACCCCGAATTCATGGTACAGAGCAAAAGGCCTGAGACTAGGACCGGTTTATTAACTTGGGAACCTTTGATTGTGGAATCTTCGATTCCTATGTCCAATTTTGATTTACTCGATGCTTCTAAAAAACTATCAATAAAAAACTTCAGAGATGTCTTTATGACAGATCAGTTGCCGACACAACCAAACGGCGTTGAAACCGGTATCATTAATCTCGATAACAGTACCGGACCTAGAACCCACTGGTTTGCACACGCGATTGATCCGCGTGCAATTGTTTGTTTCGATTCATATGGATTAGCGCCGCCGAAGGAATTTAACAGATATATAAGCCGCTTAAAAACTCCTCGTTGGTAGTCTACGCCACCAACACAACAAATGAATGACCCACCAATATGCCGCAACGAAGTATTAAATGTCCTTAATGCTATTTCAGCATCTGGAAAACAACCTCATCAGGTCTTTAATGAATATACCAGCAGTCGCAGGCAACGACGGAGTCGTCAACGAAGAGATTTTAGAGAGAGATTATATAGAATAACATGATTGATATTTGGGGGAGATCTTTATCAGCGCTGAAGAAACCCAAACCTGATGGCGTTGCGTGATATAAAAAAATAATCGAAGATGAAATAGCTGAGATGTTGAACTTAGCAAGTGTTGATCCCAATGAAATAGTTGTATTTCAAGATTGTCAGGGTAAATTGAAAACTAGTAATGTTTCCCTGGATGATATTTTAGTTAAACAACGCAACGCAACGCAAAACAGTAGAAGATACTATCGAGCTGTTTCCCGATCAGGGTAAACTCAAACCCGGCGTACTTGTTTCAGACCCAGCTTGATGTGCAACGGTGGTAACACAATCTTCCTTTATTCAACAAGTGGTGGATATGAAACACTTTTCCTCTGAGACTCTGATAACTGTTGGAGTGTACATTGACATAAACATTTTGTAAAAACTAACGATGAATTTGTATATAACCGTTATATAACGTTATAAAAAGTCATCTCCCCTGTGAAACGTTATAAAATGCAATAGAGTAGCCACATTATCGGTCATTCAATAATATACAATACTAATACTTTTCTAAATATAAACATTCTGTTACACTATAACACGTTTACTAATCTCAGATATCTGAATGAGGATTGATTCTTTTCGTCTATTCGTACCGTCTTCCGAAATACATTGTATTTTCCTCTGTTTATCCACTTACCACAGCAGCATCACCATCGCCCACCCAGGAACACAGCCGGCTTATTAGACAAGACAATAAAGTGATTCATGAGATATGGATAGAAAGAAAAAACAATCACGCAAGAAAATATTAAAGTTTTTTTTATCTCATGATAAAATGTAATTGGAATTAATTTTTTTGAACAAGATACATTTGTATAAATGCGTGTTATCATATTGGAAAAGAGACAATTGTGTCGGCTTTCTGCTAAAGGATCGGCTTCTTTACTGGAAACTATTATCAAACCTTATAGTTTTTAAAACAAAGTCACAAAGCTCATCTCTATTTTTGGATTCGCCATTTCCATGACTAAACATACGTCATCATAAATAATTACATCTTAGGTTGTTGTTGCTTGTTTTGGGGAAGGCGAGATTACACGAAATAAATCATCTATATCCATTCGTGATCCCCTGCTTTTCTTTCCTCTTGACAATTGGTAGTTTTGTCTCGAAAATGATTATATTCGTTTAAACAATGCTGACAGATTACATCCATGTTGCACTGCAACAAGTTTTATGGTGACACTGTGCGTACTATAATAGTATCCTGATCACAGCGTCTACTAGCTGAGACAATTCCAATCTTCCCTTCTATTTGGTAGCATGTATCTCTAGCCTACATGCAAGAACTCCTTACCTAAAAAACCTGAAGAGCTTAACAATCTGCAAAAATTGCTCATTCCCGAACTAGACGAGTTTGACCATGAAAGTGTTACAATGAGCATCAGTCATATTCCGATTTACAAAAGCAAACAGGATAAGCCACTTTATTAAAAGTTTTACTTAGTTCAAATAATATCAAGATAATTAATATATTGGATTGACTTTAACGATTCATCACATCAACATGAAAGAATCAAATGTTCGGAACTATGCTTTTGGACTCTTAATACACATATGTTTTCGCCGAACTGGTCTGAACGATATAAAATGCAAAGCTGTAGAGTAAATTACATTAGGTATTACAAACACGCTTAGATTTTAATGTGAAGTCTAGATCGAAGTTCAAACGAAGTCTAAAATGTAGGATGGTTGGCTTTATTACACTCTGGGTACAAAACAATAATTATATCAAAACCCGTCCATGAAAATAATATGTTTGATTTATATGGGGTCAAAGTAAATGTAATGTTAAAACTATACCTACTTACCATCACGCCATTTTTTGTCACCAACACCTACACATCAAAAAACATTATTTGACCTTCAAAACGGTAGGAAAGTTATAGACATTCCTTCCTAACCAACACGCCAACTAAAACACCAACACCCATAAATACAAACAAATAAGCCTTTTAACATGACAATCACCCAAACGTACGAGTTTTATCTATCTAAATAGGGTTATCATATTTTGTGAAAGAAAACAATATGTACGTTACTTCCTCCTTATACACCGTCATCAAAATAGAAAAGACATGAAATTGTTATATATTTTCATTTCATAAATTGATGATTAAAGTTTTCTGTATACAGATATATTTGGCAGTGCAGGTAGTACCTAATGAGTGCAAATACATTTGAATTCCCTATGTATAATAAGTTTATGCATAACAATATTTGCTGTAAATTTTGAAACAAAACAATGCCCCTGGTCTCTGAGTCAATGAAATCTAAAACTGCTCCCGCATTAAAAGCCCAAACATTATAGTAGTAAATAAAACTGGTCTGCACAATTCAAACTAAGATTAATTTATCTTACTGATACGGATAAGTTAAACTTAGGTCATCTGTTCTCCAAAAACATAATTCACCCGTTTAGCATTTACAAATGTTTCTAATTTAGAGTTAAACAATATGGAGGAAGACCATCCTATTATATAAGTTATTAACTTCTTACCGTAGCCTTTGCAGTTCTTTCATCACAGCCAAGTAAATATTATCTGAACAAATACACTAGAAAAAGAAAGAAGCAGATTTTTTTATCAATATTGACCTTAAGGCTTAATGTATGATTTTCAAGTCAGACAGTTTTCTGTCAAAAAAATGATATAAGGAATTCTCGAAATGCTATATCCATATCCGAACTCTAAAGACGTTCTTAGAAACTTCAGTAAAAGATCAAAGATATTCTTTGATATACAGACAGATATACAAAATGTTCTCATAATGTTTAATTCTCACTATTATCTTAGTCCATACGATGTTTAAAAAATAATACTATTTATCAGTTACACTGGCATGCTGATAAATCTAATTAAAAGGTATATTAATATTGAGGCTCAATCTCTGCCTTATAATTTCATCAATATTGTGTGCAGCTGAGCCTGTTAAATGGCTAAATTATTGTACACGTGACTAGAAGGCTTTATGTTCGATTATCGCCATCCTTTCAACGCAGATTGATACTAAAGCAAATTTGTCATGTTATGATCACAACAGGTAATTAAAGGAAGTGAAAACAGCAACCATATATCGGTCTACATTACATGCGTTTATGCTGGCGATTAATTTTACTAAGTAAAATGGCGGAATACAGGTTATAGGGTTGACATGATGCAATACCGAATCATCAAATCAACCAACCAACTCCCATATGTGTTGTTCCTGTTATGTCAACACTGGAAATTCTAAATCGTTCGTATATCTCTTTAAAGTGCATTAATTTATATTAATCATAGAATTTTTGGTTTGATCATGTGCCAATGTCGGTTCCAGTTCCGAAAAGTAAAGATAATAAACTTTTCAATTAAAACAAATCTAGAGAACAAAAAAAAAAATCATATTTCATCCAAATGTTATTCTTCTGTGAGTTTGTATCGATTTAGATATCCCTATTAATAAAGATCCACGCACACCAGGTGACCGTTTCGCTAACGCCAAAGACAATTCTTAGAGTGCAAGGGGAGTAATCCTTTTATGTATACTAAGGCCGTAATTTACACTGTAACGTCGTCACTCTTCATCCTCATACAATGTACATCAATTGTCAGAGTGATTTCGCTAATAGTTGATGTGAATCACTAGAAAGAAAGGACGACAGATCTTTATACAAAGAAATTCATACAGATTGAAATTTTATATCAAGAAAACGTTTTCTTAAAACTAAATTATTCACTTATTTCGACAAGTATAACTAACAGAAGAAACTGTTTTAGTAGTAGTAGTATAATAATAATTATTATTAGTATTATTATTATTATTATTATTATTATTATTATTATTATTATTATTTAATTACGTCATTCATCAATGATCATCGTTTGACTTGATTACTGGAAAGGTGAAACACTCCTACATTTGCAGTAAGAGTGGCTAAAAGCGTCTAAATATGACATAGTTTTTTTGTAGAACTCTCTTGCTGCCACTTTTAAGTGGTATTGTCCCGTCAATACGAAAGAGACCTGGACATATATACAGCATTACACATTTGTTCTAATTTTTAGCACAAGTCCTTACTGTTAAGTTGTCAACCGAGAACTGTATATACGGTGTATAATAATGTATGAATGAAATGTGAGCTTGTACTTGATTTTACACTTCCTAGTGTGGTTGTTGTTTGTCTACCGCATTAGATCAGTAGGGAATACCAACGAATTCAACAAACCGTAATGCATTAATCAGTGGAGTCACAAGTGTTGATGTTTGTCTATAATCATGTATGAGAAATTCAGATTTTCAAAGAATGGTTTGATATATATTCTTATGTGGAGTATGTTCAACGTTAACGTTACCTGTGGTAAGTATTTACATTGTATTTATCCACTGGAAACATTGGTTTATTTTTATTGGGACCCAAATGGAAGGCTGCAAATTGCAACATATTTGTTATTATAAATCCCAGCAAATCATGAAGGTTATTTAGTGAGAATACAATTGGAGTAAATTGATTTCATCAGGGACACAACGGTAGCCTGCCCCAGCTGACTGTTCGTATGATTCGAATATTCACCCAATCGGTTGTCAAATAGGAACTCTAACCACTAACCCACCGTGGCTCACACATTTAATATGCGCAAAGGAAATATGGATCAGTGTTGTCTGCGCATTCACCTGTGACCAATGCTATTCTAATTCCAAGGTAAAGTCGTAGGCTCTAATATGCGGTCTGCATTAATCTATTGTATCGCCTATATATTTATTCATTTATTTACTCAGTCGTTCCTTTCGAGCGAAATGTATTCAATTTAAGGACTTTAAGTTGATATACGCACAGGTTTTTTTTTTACTTCCTGGATTAATATACATACCATTTTCCCAATCAAGATGGAAGGTGTGTCTCCACACTCGAGATGATGGCTCTGTATACCTTATGATTTCTTTGGCAATGGAATTATTTTCAAAAGAATTTTATTTCCCTACCTCTTTTCTATTACGCACTAGCTGATGTAATCTTTCTATTTGATATGATACTAAATCTTATTTTCTACGGGACAAAACATTGATTTTTCTTAGCCGCATTCCGTTACCCAAACTTTTTTATGTCAGGCGGCTGATGAAGAAAAACTTACAATGATAATGCGACAACACGCCTTACATTAATTTTTATCACCGATGATGAAACTCGTATGATTTATCCCTTTGTTTCACGTTAGGTTTTCCACAGTCACTTGAATGTAGTCAATAGAGCAATACAATTTCTAACAGCATTTTAAAAATAAATTCATTTCCGGGACAAGCACAAATGTAACATAACTCGAAATAGATTTTAAAAGACTGACACAAGCAATTAAATAGGCAGTCCATTCTTGTTTCGTGCACTCTAATATATCAGAGAAAACTATAAGGCATCGCAGGGTTTGTTTTGGGGGTCACATTCGCAATGACATGAGCAAACTGATTTGCATCGTAAACCTGCGGGAGATAACTCTTACTGGAGATGATTGTAAATACTGTGTATTATCATAGAATCTAATCGATTAATTGATGTAATAACACTAAAGGTATACCTGTTAGTTCAAAGGAGAACGTACTATAAGACCAAATATAACCCACCTTTGAATCGTTTCATTTTATGGTATGATGAATCAAAACACAAGTTGTAATAAAAGGATAAAACTTCCCTTTTTATATACAAGATGGCAGCTATCGCTAAAGAGGCTTGAAGCAGCAGTTCCGTTTTTGTGCTGGTTTTCATGATATATATGCTTGACGCATTTCTTCGTCTACTTTATTGTGTTCAGCATGTATTGGCTGTTCAGATCATATGTGTTTCTTCGTCCCTTTGTTTTGGAAACGAGAACAATTATACCTTTTCTCAGATATCTTGCTCCATTGCTACAACGTACGTTGTTGTTGAACTAATTTATGTCATGATTGACCCTCATAAATGGCTTTAAATGGCCACTCCTTGGCTCTCCACGCTGCATTGTGCTCTAGACTAAACGAACATTCAAGATTACTTAAATGTAAACGGAAGCCGAAAAGGAAACGTTGTCTCAAAGCTGATTAGCGTAAAATAGGAACAATAATTCCAGTTATCTCCCTTTCCGGCTCAACAATTTAAACAACCGTCCGTTAATTTAGATAACCTAATTAAAATCTCTGTTAAATCGAAAACGTTTGTGTCAACTATCCAAAATATACCACTGTGTATTGCATTATTAGGACCACTGGAAAAGCGCACATAAATAGATAATAGTATCAACCATGACAGAAACAAAGGTAAAGACATCAGGCGATGAACCACAACGCACTGACCTAACACACACTAGTTACTCATCCAAAGCATTCCCCCGCTATTAACGCGGAGGTGGAATTGCTGTCATCACAAATAATTCCCTGATCAAATGTCTTAAGCGTACCCCAATCTTCAGTTTCTAACACACATCGTTTGAACTAATCCAAACTGTCACAGTGAAACAAAGAGCAGTCCATTTTTCTGTCTCTACCGCGGTACTCCCAGTAGATAACACAAATTGACTGAATATCATTTTCTGGAGCAGTTTCCGAATGTCCTGGAGTATGGCCATTCTATAGGTGGCAACCTGATTATTCTTCGATTTTTCAACTTTCAATTTGACTGTCCTGGAAACCCATACAAACCAAAACTCCTAAATTCCATTCATGTTTTCAACCATACAGTCAGTTAACCAACCTATCCATAAACATGATCACAACTGTGTCTGCAAATGGAATACACTCCAGCCCAGGTGATCTATGTTGTGATGTTTAACAGGGGTCTGTTCTTGGACAGTATTTCTTCATTCTATACACTCAGTCTCAAGTGTCATAGATCATCACCCAGCGTCTCACCAATTATATGGTGATGACACCCAAATATACAAACCAAGACACCCACTTGAAGTTGATGTACCATCCAATCTATAGTTGTGCATATTTATGTGCAATCATGGACGCCATGTAACAAGCTGCAGATGAATGATGATAGAAATGAGGCCATTATGATCACAACACAACGACTTTCTCATTCACATCCTTTACCTCAAACAATAAATATCAGAGTCATCAACATTAAATTCACACAGTCAGTACGAAACCTAGATGTTAAGCTGGACAGTATTCTCCCATTGCACCAATATGTCATGAACATATGCAGGGCAGCATATCTTAGGCTGAGACGCATCAGCTCCATTCGCAAATATCTTCGAGTTGATTTCACTTAAACACTTGTATTCATTAGTACTCTCAAGAATGGACCACTGTAACTCAGTTATGTCGGGTTCATCTCAATATCTACTCCACAAACTTTACAAATTTGAAAACACAGCTGTTCAGAATAATCCTTAGATCACCACGATCAGAGCATACATCCCCGCTGTTCGGGCTACACTGGCTATCCATTTGATACGGAATCAAACACAAATTTGATCCCTGTGCTACGTTTCACTGACGAACTCGAGTCCAACATACCTCTCCGACCTCACCAATGTATACACACCAGCAAGAAACTTACACCCCTCTTATGACAATCGAACACTCTTTATGTCAAAGTATTTTTGCAAACCTGGGCCCAACAACGTGGAACGAATCGCCCACTGAACTTAGACACAAAAACACAGTGATCCTTAAATAATTGCTCTCAAAACTCACATTATTATTATTATTATTATTATTATTATTATTATTATTATTATTATTATTCTCTCAAGCCGTTTTAGCAAAACAATTTGCCGTGTCAACGGTCATTACCCTTCCATTCATATTTTCATTAATAAGGAAAGAACTTTAAGAAATCTTAAATACAACAGTGTATTTGTTTCTTATTTTCATTAATAAGGAAAGAACTTTAAGAAATCTTAAATACAACAGTGTATTTGTTTCTTATTTTCGTTAGTAAGGAAAGAACTTTAAGAAATCTTGAATACAACTGTGTATTTGTTTTTTTTATTATGAAAATTCTATATAATATTTGTACCAATGCTATCTAATGTATCTCAATGATTTGTTTTTAATGATGACCTTCGACATATTTTCCAATTAACTGTCGTGCAAGCAAGGCAATTTAAAAGTTTAGCTTTATATTTTATAACTACAACCCTCATTTCAAAATTGTACAAGTTTCTAAATTGAATTCATTAAATTCTTCAGAATTGCTTACGTTATATCGCACTTGTGTAACTTAATACAGAACATGGAACATATCACAAGCACATCCGATCCGTGTGTGTGTGTGTGTGTGTGTGTGTGTGTGTGTGTCATACATACAGTTGAGTGCATATATATATATATATCTGAAGAGGAAATAAAGTCACACACACACACACACACACACACACACACACACACACACACATACATACATACATACATACATACATACATACATACATACATACATACATACATACATACATACATACATACATACATACATATGTGAATAAAATCAAATTAGGTTTCTTCAACAAAATCTGCAGAGCTAAATGTTCACTAACATTTAAAATTATATTGAATAGAAGAATCCAGTGACTTCCTGATACACGAGAGAGAGAGAGAGAGAGAGAGAGAGAGAGAGAGAGAGAGAGAGAGAGAGAGAGAGAGAGAGAGAGAGAGAGAGAGAGAGAGAGAGAGAGAGAGAGCGCGTTGGTTTTGTTAATATATGTTGATATATATCGTGTTCATTTGAAATACCAGCTTGGCAATTTTGTTTTCACCTATACGTGAACATTCTATATTCTGTCCCGAACCAGTCTGGAGGTGGAATATTGAAGCGACAGTTCAGTGCTAGGAAGAATCATTGTGGAGATCTAAACTTTAAATGAGACCTGAACTTTTACATTACGAAAGTGTCCTTATTCATCTTCTACTACATGCAGTCGGGAAACGTGGTAAAAGTTTTCCTAATAAAACATGAACTTTCGCTAACATTGCCTATTTAACTATATGTTCAATTGCAACAGAGAATGAATATAACTGTAAACTCTGCAAGAGATTGACTATAGAGAGAGAGCCAAGCATATATTACTATACTGCCAAACCCTAAACAACGAGCGTAATACTGTTTGACTAAATAATAGATGAAATAGACATTCTAAACTCGCACTGACTTTTATGTCAGGACAATGGCTCATTACTTCATATCATTTTGGGCATGAGAGTGGACATCTTTGATTCTATGGATGATAAATCATAGCAGGCATTCATGTGTGGTAACTGTTGAAATATAAACAATTTACAGAAGAGCAAATGAACTTGAAAACGATATCGCATGGTCTGCTTGTACAGTAAATTATAGAAATGGACCCATTTCATTTCTATTTTATAAATTACGCACAGGTGTTTAAAGTGAGAAATAACGTCATAATCCATTTAAATCGTTCCAGTCAGATTTGAATAAGTCCAATTCCTTTATTTTCTTCTCTTAATCTATGTTGTATATATAACTCCTTTGCAATGAGTTCTCTCACTCATGTGTTTAGATATTGCGTTTTCTTATATACTTTTGATATATATATATATATATATATATATATATATATATATATATATATATATATATATATATTAGTGTATTGTAAGTCCTTTAGTGGCAAGCTGTTCCTAACTTTTCTACTTTTCTGTATTTACGTAAAATTACCTTAATGAAATCTCTTCTGAAGAAGAAATAAAGAACGTCTTACATACGTATGTACGTACGTATGTAAAGTAACGTCCATCGTCCGTTCGTCCGTCCGTCCATCCATCCATCCATCCATCCATCCATCCATCCATCCATACATTCTTTGCAGATTACTTATAATTGTCGATTTGATAAAATCTATACGGTTAAATTAAGTGCCTTATTCTTTATCAAACTTGGTGTACTTTTCAAAGGAATTTATCATTGATTTAATTTTTAGAAACTCTGAAGCGCCAACAATTTAGCTAGGGATCGAGACTTATTTTTTTGTTGAGGATTCATATGAAGACAATATTATTTTCTCGACTTAACTGGGAATAATTTTCATTTTATAAATGACCGAATACTAAAATAAGTTGAGAAATATATTTATGTTGGAGAGATAGAGAGGAATGTGTTCCCTTTAAAGTGAAGAACATAGAACAATACAGGCTGAGTACAAGGCAAACGTTCCTCTAATAAATTCTGATTAAAGCCTGCTTTGCGTTCATTGTATATGAATAGAAGTTGTTTCCAATGTATTGTATAAGTCATGCCATCCCTGTAAATGATCCCGCACAAAGCCTGTTTTTATATTGTAGGATATTAGTTGTTTTCAATATCGTATGCACATCTTACTATTTTGTTGTATTGTGAGTAATGCATCATCATACAAATTCAGATGATTTTCGTTTTCCAAGTGGCTTTTAATAATTCTTCGACGAGTTTTATCGTTAGCAGTATCTGTAGTCAAATTCATATGTATTTCTAGAAAATAACACATGATACATTATGCGCAAGTTCCATGTAAAAAGAGTATTTTTCTTGGAATGTTACTGGGACAATTAACAAATACCCTTTCAAACTGTAAGAAAATGGCCATTTAATTAGTTTTCTTTTTAATCAATGTAGATTATAGAATTACACCATAAAAGCCCTGTGTGATTTATATTGATTGAAGTGTGTTCCTTCCCCCCCCCCCCTCCATTCAATTTTCCTTGAATGTAAATTCACAGAGTCATTAAGTAGTAACAAAATTTCAATTAATGATTATAAGTTCTTCCGCTTTTTTTGGCAACACATCCATATGCTTTGATGTTATAGGTCTCTGTCCAACGGTATTTAATGGCGGTTACATCGACCCATCCTGTACAAGTGAAATTGCCGACGACTTCTACTGCAACTTCTCCTGCAACCCTGGATTTGTTAAAACCGACAATTTGCTGTTATGCGTGAAAGGCGAATATTGGTTTCCAAATCCACGTTTAGTTTGCATTAAGTCAGGTATAAACATATAACAGCAGATTTGTAAACTTATAGATATTACCACACAAGTAATACATTTAATGATGGGATCAGAAGCACATGAATTTATGTAAATAAATTGGGAGAAGAAAAAAATCAAGATGTAGGATTGAAAAAAAATATAATGCCAGAAATTTGTAATATAGTTATTTCATCTAAACAAGGTGATCAGTATATTTATTTAAGATATCGATCATCTAAAAGAAGAAAGATAGGAAATAACCAAGTACAATATTAAATTTATAATGATCAATATTTGTTCTCATATGTAACAATCTTATTTACAATCTAAATTTCAAAATAATTATTCCTTTCGCGTAAATAAAAGAATTGACTATGTGCAGTTACCATGTGCAAATAAGAATTTCATGGTATGTTACTGAGATAATTAACAAATCTTCATTTAAATTATAAGATTAATCGGTTACATTTGTTTTCCATTCAATATAGATTCTAAAATTACATCATAAAAGCACTTAATGAACTTAAACAATCCGATATAACTTATTCAGGTTGCTGTTATTTTATCACTAATATATTCTCATTATATAACATTCAAGCAGTCACTAACTTAATTAACATTTAGGCAGTCACTAACATAAATAACATTCAGGGAATCACTAACTCAATAACATTATGGCAGTCACTAACTTAACATTATGGCAGTCACTAACTTAATAACATTCAGCCAGTCACTAACTTAATAACATTCAGGCAATCACTAACTTAATAACATTCAGGTAGTCACTTACTAAATAACATTCAGGCAATCACTAACTTAATAACATTCAGGCAATCACTAACTTAACAACATTCAGGCAGTCATTGTGTATTAATAGCTTTACTCATCCTTCAGTGATATGATCCTCCGTTTGTAGTTTGCTTATCATATTTAAAGCAAGGTCAGAAAGTACTATTTTCAATCCAATGGACTGAAAATATACCAGTTCTAAACTAAAATCGTATAGAAATGATATACAGTTGGCATGTGCAAAGAAGATTTTGATGTTTGCAACACACCAATATGCTTACATCTTATAGTTCCCTGTCGACCGGCATTTTATGGCGGTTCCATCGAATCATCTTGTAGCAGACTCCCTGGAAATTCGTGTACTTTCTACTGCGACCCAGGGTTTGTTAAGAAAGGAAACCAGCTGACCTGCGGCATAAATGGAATGTGGATTCAAGATGCGAATACAAGTTGCATAAAATCAAGTAAGATATATCAACTAATAGGAACAGATTAATAAATTTAGAGACATAAATGCACAAGAAATAAATTAAAATATTGCCCAAAAAGGAAATGGAATTTATGGAATTATAACGACAAACTATTCTAAAGATATATGATTATATCTATATACAAAGCAAGAAAGTGTAATTTAATTACTCCACCTAGATATGAAGACAATTATCTTTATATGTTATATAGTCATTTAATTCACTATGCTACAATTTCTGAGATTGCCCATATTTGAACATACAAATATCACTCTAATCATTGACGTAGTTGGGAGGGGACAGGGGGAGCAAGTTGCACCGGGCACCATTTCAGGGGGCTCCAGAAAAAGACTAAGTCACTAACTGTTGGTAACAATTTTGATGTGGTTGTTGCATTTAAAATTTACAGGCTTTATATTACCTTTCTATGAAGACTGTATTATTATGTTGTATTCAATATTGACTACTGTTTTCGTATGTTTCAATGACACTGAGGGTGTACAAATTTTACCTTGTTTCCGTGTGCCAAATACTTTCCGCTACACGGGGGGCGGGGGGCCAACTCCCTTTAATATTTCACAGCAAGCTAGTCCTGATTTCGAGATCTTCCGCCTTACATGTGATGAGACAAAATATTTACAGAGGAACAAAGTGTAATTTTAATAGTCAAATCGATAATTATAGTAGACGATTATGACCTTAATGCCACAGTGTCTACAATTTATTAACTACACTTTCTACTGTCTTCCTTATGATCTTTTAAATAAACAAAATACATGCATAAAATAACACATTAACCTTAATTGACTACTTCATATCTATATGACATTACAGAATGGTCTCTAATGTTTGCCAAAAATGGAAAACAACATAATCCTTTTTTTACAAACATTTGACTGACTTAATTTCTTGATACACTGAGGTGCTTACCATTTAATTAAAGATGGATGGCATGGGATTCCTTATCGAGTTACAACACTTACTCTTTAGAACACATCAAGGATTTTTTAAAAATCTGATCTAATGGAAACAAAATACAACCAAATACGTGACTATTGGTCCATACTTTGAAGGTCATTACCAACTAGGTTGCTATTGTTATCTTCTTTGTCTAAACCAATTAGGCTCAACGTTAAACATTTTTCAACGTTATTACAAAAAGCAATATAAACTTATCTTATTTCAACTCTCATTCACGTTCTTGTCTAGCCTATGTCTAATATTTGCCTTTCACAAAGATCCAGTGAGAGCCTACAGCGAAGCGGGCAGTTTAAACTCGTTTTGTTATCAGGGTATATATGTACTAACAATACTGTATATAACAAAAAGGATTGATCCCTGTATTTTGGGGGAGTGTGATAAAAAAAAGAATATAAATGTTTCATTCTGTCAATATAATCATAGTAGTAATATAGCGACAATGGGAAATCCAGTCAAAAAGGGCTTGGGACACTCTAGCGTCTAGATTTATAGCGACAATGGAAATCCCAGTCAAAAAGGTCGTGGGACACTCTAGCGACAAAGGTCGTCACTATCAACAAGATTTATAGCGACAATGGAAATCCTTGTCAAGTATGTCGTGGGACACTCTAGCCACAAGAGGAAATTTAACATGATGGCTTTGTATAGCGACAAGGGGAATTTAACATGGTGGGTCTGTATAGCGTTAAGGGAAATTTAAACTGGGGAATATTATTTGTATTTGTATTTGGGACTGTCTAGCAGCAAGAGAAATAGAGGCAAAGAAAGCAAATATCTTTTTGAGGTATATGAGTGGCCCTGGAAACAAACCACACAATCTCCTATCAAAACAGAAGGGACGGGAAATAAATTCACACACTCTCCTATACACACAGAAGGAAGGGAAAACAAAACAAGGATCATTAAGAGCATCATACATTCTATGTGAAATATGTTCATTTTTTCATTCATTCATCAATTTAAAAAAAAGTAGTATGATATTTATTGTCGACTGACTTCTTAACATATCTCAAATTTAAGGGATGTCCTGTGTTTCTCAGCACACGCTACAAACAATGTTGCCAAGTTGTAACAAATCTAAATCGAAAGGGAAAAAAGCAGCACCAAAATATGCTTTGTTCTATCGACAGTCTAAGATGTGTGTTTTGATTTGAAATTCAAAGTTGTCCATAGGCAGGGTCATAAAGTGCAATGTCACTAGCGTCAATCATTGTTACATTGTTACAATTCATCCGAGCGTGTGTTTTGGTTCTGGTATTTTTATTTCAAAGTTAGCCATAAGCAGGGTTATACAGTGCAAGATCACTCGCGTCATTCTTGAAATAGTTTTGTATTTGTTTCCTTTCTAAAAAACGGTAGATCTCATGCTTAAAAAAATTTCCATGACACATTGCACTGCCAAAAATAAAGATAAAACTCTGATAATTGAATTGTACAAGTTTGTCAACTCAAAATTTTATTTCATCCAACGATTTACTGATTGACTATTTGTAAGTGTTTGAAACAAAAATTACATGACACACGAAAATTATGGTGCCTACTGATTAATGTTTTGGAGAGGTATCTTCAAACGGGAACATCTACCATTAGGATTTCAATCAAACGTATTACGACGGAGAGAGAGAGAGAGAGAGAGAGAGAGAGAGAGAGAGAGAGAGAGAGAGAGAGAGAGAGATTAATAACATCAGTTAGGGAAGGCAATATTAAAGAAGTACGAAGCTGGTACCTAACACAGCTATACCACGTAGAACACGTGTGAATTGGTATTCTGCAATTGGTGGCTGGAGAATGTTTTGTCAAGCAATAAACGCAGACAGTTATCGAGTTGTTCTGCTGTTGGATTTGCTTGGATGCCATACATTAGTTTGGTTCTATTTGTCATACGGAGGTTTCTCTTACTAGCAAATGAATGTGGAGGGTAAGGGGATGATATGTCTAGATGGCAAATAATGCAGAGGTGATCTGATGCAAGTTCGTGGTATACAATGGTTTATTGTGAGTATTAGCATCCGGTCTATGAAGAATCCGGTCTAACATGTGACTAATCAGATGTCCCAAAGAACCTGAATATGCACGCGTATTTGAACTCTTTCAGACGAGTTGTCATGTACTAGTGGATGTTTTATATCGACTTGATGCGTGCAGGTACAGGACCTTGTCCAATACCTGGAGCTCGTTCAGTGCAAGGCAGAAGGAGCTATATGTGTTCTGCATATGTGTATGTTACAAAATGCACGATATGTCCCAGTTAGACCACCATACTTTATATTATGAGAAAGAGACTGTGCTATACCTACTTTTAAAAAGAATCAGGACATTTACGCTTGTTTTTGTGGTATATTTTCCCTTAGTTCAACTCAAAACAACACACATCCCACTTAGAAAATCAATTCCATAGGAAAGGTCCAAGATTTTAAACTATCACCAGAATGAACCGATGAGAAATCCGACTGAAATGTTCTCACAAAATAGTTAATCCGAATAAGCTGTGATGTATTTGACTCTAAAATTGTAAAATTGACATAATTTCCGTGGTATCGCCCAGGGTACGATTGTTCTTGCTTTAGTTTTACTTCTTTTTATATAAATAATTTAGCGGTGAAACACGACCTATCTCGAAACTAGGTGAAGAGCTACTGAAGTCAATTCGAAGTGAACGCGGTAAGAAAATTAGTCTAGCCAATGAAATTGTTTATGATGAGTGGTGATGCAATGTTTTGTACGAAGGTAGTATGGCAAAATAATAAATACCCTCTCAAGTATTTCCCATTGTAGTGGAGACTGGAATGTGAACTTAAATCCCTCCGTTGTGTATTGTAACATTTCCTTTTACCACATCAACTACTGAATGGTCACAGTACTCGTACCATTTCTTTTTACCACATCAGCTACTGAACCGTCACAGTACTGGTTCGTATTTTGAAACTGACAATTTATTTGTACCTCACTTAAACATTTTGACGTACACACTCACATCGGTATAGTCAGGAGTGGTGCAGTATTAAGTGGCATGGTTTTTGTTTCTTTTTTTTTTCTTCTTTTCTTTTCAAACTTGCGAATCTGGTATTTGTACGAATTAACGAAGCATGCTCAGTGAAACTCAAGGATAAAACCCCAAGTTGTCTGTCCATTGATGTGAATATTTACATTAAAAACAATTTGACCTGCACAACACAAAGATATACGGCAAGCATGATTAGAATGAACACAACAACACCTAACTAGTAACAAAGAGATGTTTTTTCTTCACGTCCGCGTAACTTAGAGTTTCAATCCTCTTTCAAGACAAACTTGGTATCCTTTTGTGAGCGTGAAATTAAAATACTGAATAAACTTAAGCGCTTTGCTATAGACTATGGCCTAGATAATTTCATCAACAAACTAAACAACATAAATACCGTCACAACAATAGAAAGCCCGAAATCGTCTATTAAAAAAGAAATGCGTTTAGAAAAATAATTAAAGATTAACGATGGCTAATCAATAAAACCGAATTAAAGAAAGGCAAAGGCATTTGTATATAGGCCTTTCACTTTGATATTGTATGCGGATGTAATCTGCCATGTATTAACGGCTTGAAAAAAAATGGCATACGCAAAGAGAAACTTCAATTCAAGGAAAATACACATATCAAAACAAAACATGGAGTTTACTATCCACATACGGGTAAGCAGCTAAAACAATCCATAAAATTTACTATCCAATATCACAATATTTACCATTCACACACGGGGAAGCAGACAAAACAAATTATACAATTTACTATCCACACACAGGTAAGCAGCTAAAACAAACTATATAATTTACTATTCAATTAAACATCATCTACCATCCACACACACACGGGGATGCAGCTAAAACAAACCACATAATTTACTATCCAATATCACACCATCTACCATCCACACACACGGGAAGCAGCCAAAACAAAACATACAATGTACTATCCACACACGGGGAAGCAGCCAAACAATCCACACAATTTACTATCCAATATCACACCATCTATATTCCACATACACGGAGAAGCAGCCAAACAAACCGCATCCAATACCACACCATCTACCATCCACAGATACACCGGGAAGCAGCCAAACAAACCACATAATCTACTATCCAATATCACACAATCTATCATCCACACACAGGAAGCAGCCAAAACAAACCACATAATTTACAATCCAATATCATACAATCTTCACTACACACACGGGTAAGCAGCTAAAACAAAGCAAATAATCTACTATCCAACATCACACAATCTATCATCCACATGCGGGAAGCAGGGAAAACTAACCACATATTCTACAATTCAATATCATACAATCTACCATCCACACGCCGGTAAGCAGCCAAAATAAACCACTTGATCTACTATCCAATATCACACAAACTATCATCCACACACGGAAAGCAGCCAAAATAAAACATACAATTTACTATCCACACACCGGTAAGCAGCCAAAACAAACCACTTAATCTACTATCAAAAATCACACCTTCTACTATGCACACACGGGAAGCAGCCAAATAAAACATACAATTTATGCTCCACCCAAAACAAACCACATAATCTATTATCCAATATCGTCCACACACGGGAAGCCGCCAAAACGAATCACATAAACTACTATGCAATATCACACAATCGATCGTCCATACACGGGAAACAGCCAAAATAAAACTTACAATTTACTATACACACGGGAAGCAGCCAAAATAAAATATACAATTTTCTATCCACACACCAGTAAGCAGCCAATACAAACCACTTAATCTCCGATAAAAGAAATCACACAATCTTCTATCCACACACGGGAAGCAGAAAAATAAAACATAGAATTTACTATCCACACACGGGAAGCAGACAAAACAAACCACATAATCTACAATCCAATATCACACCATCTACCATCCACACACCGGTAAGCAGCCCAAAAAAACCATACAATTTACTATCCCCACACGGGGAAGCAGCCAAAACAAACCACTCACTCTACTATCCAAAGTCACACAATCTACCATTCACACAAGGGCAGCAGCCAAAACAAAACACATAATTTACTATCCACACACGGGAAGCAGAGAAAATAAACATACAATTTACTATCCACCTATCCACACACGGGAAGGAGCCAAAACAAACCACATAATCTACTATCCAATACCACACAATCTATTATCCACACACGGGAAGCAGCCAAAATAAAACATACAATTTACTATCCACACACCAGTAAGCAGCCAATACAAACCACTTAATCTCCTATAAAAAAAACCACACAATCTACTATCCACACACGGGAAGCAGCCAAAAAAACCCATACAAATTACTATTAACACACGGGAAGCAGCCAAAACAAATTGCATATCCAATATCATACAATCTCCCATACACAAACGGGGAAGCAGCCAAAATAAAACATGTAATTTACTATCCACACACGGGAAGCAGCCAAAACAAACCACATAATCTACAATCCAATATTATACACACACGGGAAGCAGCCATAACAAATCACATAATATACTATCCAATATCGTACAATCTCCCATCCACAAACCGGGAAGCAGCCAAAATAAATCATACAATTTACTATCCCCACACGGGAATCAGCCAAAACAAACCACATAAAGAACTATTCAATATCACACCATCTACCATCCACACACCGTTAAGCAGCCAAAATAAAACATACAATTTACTATCCCCACACGGGGAAGCAGCCAAAACAAACCACTTACTCTACTATCCAAAGTCATACAATCTACTATTCACACACGGGCAGCAGCCAAAACAAACCACATAATTTACTATCCACACACGGTAAGCAGAGAAAATAAAACATACAATTTACTATCCACCTATCCACACACGGGAAGGAGCCAAAACAAACCACATAATCTACTATCCAATACCACACAATCTATCATCCACACACGAGAATCAGCCAAAACTAACCATACAATCTACAATCCAAAATCAAACAATCTTCCATCCACACACCAGTAAGCAGCCAAAACAAACCACTCAATCTACTATCCAAAGTCACACAATCTACCATTCACACACGGGCAGCAGCCAAAACAAACCACATAATTTACTATCCAATATCATACAATCTTCCATCCACACACGAGGAAGCAGCCAAAATAAAACATATAATTTACTATCCACACACGGGAAGCAGAGAAAATAAAACATACAATTTACTATCCACCTATCCACACACGGGAAGGAGCCAAAACAAACCACATAATCTACTATCCAATACCACACAATCTATCATCCACACACGGGAGCAGCCAAAATAAAACATACAATTTTCTATCCACACACCAGTAAGCAGCCAATACAAACCACTTAATCTCCTATAAAAAAAAAACCACACAATCTACTATCCACACACGGGAAGCAGCCAAAAAAAAACCCATACAAATTACTATTAACACACGGAAAGCAGCCAAAACAAATTACATATCCAATATCATACAATCTCCCATACACAAACGGGGAAGCAGCCAAAATAAAACATACAATTTACTATTAACACACGGGAAGCAGCCAAAAAAACCACATAATCTACTATCCAATATCATACAATCTGCCACCGAAAAACGGGGAAGTAGCCAAAATAAAACACAGTTTACTATCCGCACACGGGAAGCAGCCAAAATAAAAAATACAATTTAATATCCACACACGGGAAGCAACCAAAACAAACCACATAATCTACTATCCAATATCACACCATCTAACAGCCACACACGGGAAGCAACCAAAATAAAACATACAATTTTCTATCCACATACCGGTAAGCAGCCAATACAAACCACTTAAACTCCTATAAAGAAAACACACAATCTATTATCCACAGACGGGAAGCATCCAAAATAAAACATACAATTTACTATCCCCACAAGGGGAAGCAGCCGAAAAAAATCAATATAATCTACTATCCAACATCAAACAATCTATCATACGCACACGGGAAGCAGCCAAAACTAACCATACAATCTACAATCCAATATCAAACAATCTTCCATCCACACACCGGTAAGCAGCCAAAAAAAAAAACCCCATTTAATCTACTATCCAAAGTCACACAATCTACCATTCACACACGGGCAGCAGCCAAAACAAGCCACATAATTTACTATCCAATATCATACAATCTTCCATCCACACACGAGAAAGCAGCCAAAATAAAACACAATTTACTATTTCACACACGGGAAGCAGCCAAAACAAACCAGATAATCTACAATTTAATATCATCCACATACGGGAAGCAGCCGAAACAAATCACATAATCTACTATCCAATATCATATGATCTACCATCCACAAATGGGGAAGCATCCAAAATAAAACCTACAATTTACTATCAACACACGGGAAGCAGCAAAAGCAAACCACATAATCTACTATGCAATATCATCTACCATCCACAAACGGGGAAATAGCCTAAATAAAATATACAATTTACTATCCACACACGGGGAAGCAGCCAAAATAAATCATACAATTTACTATCCCCACACGGGAATCAGCCAAAACAAACCACATAATCAACTATCCAATATCACACAATCTACTATCCACACACGCGAAACAGCAAAAGTAAAACATACAGTTTACTATCCACACACGGGAAGCAGCCAAAACAAACCACATAATTTACAATCCAATATTATACACACACGGGAAGCAGCCATAACAAATCACATAATATACTATCCAATATCATACAATCTCCCAGCCACAAACGGGGAAGCAGCCAAAATAAATCATACAATTTACTATCACCACACGGGAATCAGCCAAAACAAACCACATAATCAACTATCCAATATCACACCATCTACCATCCACACACCGGTAAGCAGCCAAAATAAACATACAATTTACTATCCCCACGCGTTGAAACAGTCACAAAAAAATATAATCTACTATCCAAAATCACACAATCTATCATCCACACACACGATCAAGAAGCCAAAACAAAACACAATTTTACTATGCACACACGGGGAAGCAGCTTAATCAAAACGGTTTAGTGTTGGAAATGGTTGGATAGTTTGATGTGAGGTATAGAAAGAAGTCAAAGAGCATATATATTTTAAACAAATTTAAAACAAACGACAGATGCATTGATTTCAAAAGACATTTTTTTTTCAAATAAGAAACAACTAACAAAACGATTTTTTTTTCAAATAACAAACATTGATTCCAAGAAGCAGTGTATGAACTACGGTTCAAAAGGTAATAAAGTTCCCAATTATCCATTTTTTGTGTGGCCTTTTTTTTCTTCACAGGTGATGATAAGTCATCAATTCGATCCAGACATTTTGCTTGAAAAGGTCTGTCAGGTAACTGTTTGTTTGCTTCTTCTCCTTAATCTTGGCCAAGAGAGCTTCGATGTGATCAATTTCTCGAGCAAACATTGGAGGAAAGGAATTGTGACGCAAGTCTTTATACCACTGAAGTAACACGGTTTCTTCTGAGATGAGACTCCAAGCTTCGTTCAGATAATCGTCCAATTTTTCTTCTTGATCCATCATCATACATTTATCTTGTTGAATTTGACTGGGATGATCGTTTTGACATCCATAACAATCTTTCTTAATCATGTCCCTCATTTTATCCTCCAAGTGTTTGGCAAAACAGGTGACTAAATGTTGTTCCTGTTTTTGCCACCTGGACTGCATTATCACTACTTCTTCTTTTTGGTCGTGGGGATTAGCTTTCTCTGTAACCTCCCATTCCATTTCCATTGATTCTCCACTGTTCAAAGAAGGACAAGGGGCTTCAATAGTTTCTAATATTTTATAATGACTTCTCTCAAACTACTGATTTCTATGGTATTATCAAATTCAGCATACATAATGACATTCACCGTTTCTTCAAGAGCCCTTGTAAACTGATGTTCCACACGCAGTTGCCCATATTTTAAAGGATCGAAATGTCCCTCGTCGTTGCCTTGGTCTGGAGTGAAATAAAAAGCCCACAAAGTGTAACCTCCTGCATAGTCGTCGTAGGAAATGCCGTGACTGGTGATGGTTCTTAACTGTCCTGTGGATTCGTACAGCGACATACGATCTCAAGTAATTCTTCTGGGTAAAGTCGGGTTCGAAGGGTCGGGTACACACAGTTTTGCCATCGCGACTGACTTCGATTTTGGATACTTTGCAGTGCTTAAACTGGAAAGGATTTTGATCGTGGGTACCGTTGAGGGCTGCATTGATGACGTTACCAATGAATACATGTTTGGGTAACTGTCCTTGGAATAGATGATCTTCGATCTTACATCGGAGTCCATTGGCAATGGTGGAAGTTTTTACTTCCTCTCGTCGTATCGGATCCTTGGCTGTCGTTCTGCTCAAAGTGTGACTGATATAATTTCCCACCTTAGGTTACACTTCACGTATAACCTGGCTTCTTGGATAATGGTTTTATATTCGTTGGCATGAGCAATCAAATGGAAAGCAGTACTGCTACGATTCAGTCTCAAGCGAATATCCACACCGTTCAGCAAATACGTCTCTTGAAACCACATGTTCAAATGCAAACGATCGAACAGTTCTAAACTACATCCTTGCAGCTTTTTCTTTCGACGCTCGTTAAAACCCACATTGTGAGGATCGTCATCTAAGGTCAAGGCTGTGTCGTTAAACTTATCTGCGGTGTCAGGTTTCCATACCACGCAAGCATCTAAATGAGTGTTCTTGGCTTCTTTTCCGTACGTCAAGAGATTTTCGAGGAACGCTCGGTAAGGGTAAGTATTAATGCTACTTCTCACCAGTTTGTTATTCATGTACAAATCCACATCGCTGAACAAGTCGAAGTTCGGGTTGCCCTTTGATTTCAAACTCGATCGGAGCTGAATCAGCCAAGGAGGAGACGGGATAAAACTCAACACATTGGGCTTCTTGCATGGTCATCATAGTTTTGGCATGGCAAAGAGATCCAGTTCCGACTTGGAAAAGGCACAAGATTCTTGGTGCATCATTATTTCTCAGTCTCTATGATTTGCTTTTAATAATCAAAAATGTCTAAGTCTCGAACGATTCTTTTTTTCATAGTCTTTCTAACTTTAGAGGTATGCCGACTTTTGGAAGGATGTCTTCGTCGTCGCTTTCTGCCTTGTCCTTGCTGTGTCCTCAGGGAAGGAGGAATGCCAGACTCGATACCGTTCTGTGCATTTATAGGACTTTCTCGTTGACCTAAAATTATTTACCCGTTTGAAGCAAGACATTTTTGCCTGCTCTCAAGAAAGCTTCTTTGGGATTTTGTTTGTCAATGAGAACATTTTGAAGAAATTCTTTGCCGTGAGTCAATGTGGCATCTTTTAAGGCGTGCAATCCTCGTAGCACCATCGGTTCCAAAACAAGGACTACGGAACGAAAGGCTGATTTAAACATATCTCCTAAACCATGTCCTCGTTGTTGAGCGACACCTCGGTACACAGGATATATCAATTTTTAGTTGTTAGAGAATCGTTTTTGAAAATGGAGTTTCACTGTGACTTTCCCTTTGGTAAATGGAATATATTGTCCTAGATCTACTTTTATAGTAATGTTGACACTGTTAAAATACGACTTACTGACAGGAAAATAATGAGGATGTACAAATTTGCGGTGAACATGATAGGTATTTCCACCTTCCTCGTCAGCGATCATGGCAGAATCCACTTTGAAAGGAATGACACGCAGTAACGGTACAGAGGTGTGTCCCACAACGTTGTACTCCACCACATCGGAGTACACAAACATAAAGTTGAGTCCTTGGTTCATTTCTACAGGAAATCGAAAATATTTCGCAAAATCCAAGTTACTGGTTATGGCAGGTATTTTATTTCTTGACCAACCTGAAGTCTCCACCCAAAATATCATACAATGCAGGACAACAGGTAGTGGCCATAATTTTATCCTCTGAAAATTTGATCATTAGTCTAGGAGCCACTTTATGGTACTCAAAAGTAACACTATTTTTGGCTTTCTCCATGGCTTTACCAAACAAAGTATTGAACCTGGTTACAATCGTATTCACTAAATTTTGACCACAAAAATAATAAACGGCACGAATTGTTCACATATAGGTGGACCGTTTAGATTTGGGGTCCTGTGTTTAAATCGGGTCACTGACAGTGATGCGTTTGTCTACGATTTGTTGCAATTGCTCGTCATACACTTCTCCTGAAAAACTATTATGATTTTCGACGATGTTTCTGATTTGTGTAGGGTGTATCATTTCCACTAAAGCCACTTCACAATGAGCATCTTGATCTAAATGAATGACTTGTGGTGATTTAGCCGTGTAACAGCACAACGTGTTGTTAGGAAACACCTACATGGAACAGTTCCTGGGTAACGTTAAGTAAAATTGATTCATAGTGTTGTTCATAATTCCAAAGTTTTCCTGTCCGAGGTGTCATTCAAGGTTAAAGGAGTGTCTTAAAAAGAATTGTGATTGACGGGGTGACTGTCAGGAGAATGGCTGACGTTGGGCGCAAGGCTCACAATATTGTTACTGTGGTTCCCGTTCTAAGAGTATTTCATGGAAGGATTAAGAAGAAGATAATCGATGCATCTGTTGAGTAAAATGGTCCATATTATTTTGTCTCTTGTTGAAAACTCAAATTAGCAATGGCTGCACCGATGACACAATACACCACAAAAATTTGACAGAAAAAGACAATGTGGGTTTTAGGGACACGTTCTCCACACCACACCCACAAGGGTTGCTTTTGTAAATCTTGCAGAGAAGAACTGACTGAGGGAGTAGTCGCTGTGGTAGCTGAAGCTGTATTGAAGGGCATGATGGTCACTTCTTTTTATAGTCGATGACTTGCGAAGCGTCAATCCAAGAATCAAACCTGGGAGGATATCCTTTCCAACGTACTTTGACTTCTTTGACACGCCTTTTACCTACTTTACGGTATCTGCGTTTGAGAATGCTTTCAATGGCGTACACGTCGTCTTCTATTTTATTTTGGTGACGCGTTGTAACTCAGGCAAGTAAAACGTTCATTTTAACACTTTTCCATTCATGTCTTCCAGTTTATAGACGGTAGGATGACGATCACGCACTCGTCCAGTAACACAAAACAATTCGCTGGTCCAGTTCCGTAAGTAACCTTTTTCGAAAGTGCGTTTGGTTTTACCAGTGCGAACGCAATCTCCAGGGGTTAACACTCCACCTTTCTTCGGGACAGCCATCGTCCGGGACGTACCACACCGACGCTCAAAAACAGTCACTTTGTTGTCGGCTGTCACATTTTGTGGGTCAATTCCAATGCTTCTATGGTAAGATTGATTGTAGGCTTGGACTAAATGCAGTAAGACGTCGATGTATTTGAGATTGTGTTGATGCGTAAAATATTTCCACATGCGTTCTTTGAAGGTACGTTGAAAACGTTCCACGATGCTAGCTTTGGTTTCAGGATTTTCGGTGGTAAAAAATGAATGTCACGTTTCTTTAATTCTCGTTGGAAAGCTTGGTTCAGAAATTCGGTGCCTTTGTCGGTTTGCCATCGCAGAGGGTGACAACCAATTTTTTTCAACACCAGTTTCAAAGCTCGTACTAGCTCTCCGCTCGATTTGGAAGTCAATGGCACGACCAAGGCAAATTTAGAAAAGACGTCGATCACACAAAACAAATATTTGTAGCCGCGATTGTAGGTGGTTAAATGAGAAACATCAGCTAAATCGGATTGCCATTGATGATCGATGCCTTCCACTTGAGTGCGACTTCTGTGAAATTTTCGTCGAATGGGTTTGTGTAAAGTGTACGTAGATTGTTCTTGTAACTATCGTTGTACTTCAAGTAAACGGAGCGTTTTTAGGCGAGTTTTAGCAGCACGATATAATTTCTGAACACTTCCGTAACCTGCAGGGTAGGCTGCATCGTAGCAAATTATGGCTACCACCTTCTCCATGGTTTTGTTAATAAGGTACCCAGTCTTCGACGATACTGCTTTGGGTGGAGCGAAATGGGGGTTATTTGGAAACGGTGTTACGTGTCTGATGTGCCACAGGAGTAAACGTCGAGGGTACTGGTGGTGGTGGTGGTGGTGGTGGTAGTGGTGGTGGTAGTGGAGGTAATGGGATAGCTTTGGTCTTCTTTTCTTTTCTTACTTCTGTTTTTCTTTCTTTGTTTTTCACTTCTGTCGAATGAGGGGCCATCATCTTTTTAACTCAAGTTTTGAGTTCTTCTCGTTGGGGAGTGGGGGAAGGGGTCAACAAGGAAGCTGCAATCTTACACAGAATGGGATTGGCGGTGTGTGTTTGAAAAATATCATGGGGTTATTCTACCTTGGGTAATGGTGAGGTCACGTCTGTCTTGTCCGCTGTAGAAAGTGATGGCAACGGACTATTCATTAGAGCCTTAAAATCAGCCAGAGTGGGTAGAGCTGTTTGTTCTACAGCTTTCCAATGAAAGAGTTGCAGTCGTTTCAAGAGATGTCCGTTCTGTTGCGATTTTTCGGTTTCGGACAAATCGTGGCGATGCAATAAGGATTGCAATTCATGTTGTAATTGGGATATCTCGCTCAAATGAGGATTGGGTGGTAAATGGGAGGTTCGTTGTTCTTGCCAACGATGGTATTCCATCCATCGTTTGTAAGGGACCAAAGTCAGTTTTCGTCCTTTCATGGGCTTCCAAAGGTTATTTATGAGATCGTTGTGCTCAATAGGGCCCTTTTATCTTCTGGAAGGATCATTCATATTTCTACCCATTCCTTGGGGTATCCCTTGGGACATCCCTTGGTTCATCCCTTGTGTCACCCCTTATATCAAACCTGGTATTACGCCTGTCAACAAAGGAGCAAGAAAGGGTATCAACATCTTTTTCTTTTGACGGACGGGTATTTTCTTTTGGACTATTTGACGAAGAACGTATCGATGTTTAGCTATGCATTTTTTCTGGTATGGAGACAAAGGTATCGTGCCTTTCAAGACATTCAAATAAGATTCGCACACGGTATCGATGACATCTTTGGAGGCCGTTTCAATGATTTGTTTTCGCATGGGTGGAGAGGCTTTAGACAGGACGGACAACACGTCTCCGTGTTTGGCTAAACGAGGAGGTATTCCTTTCCTTTTCTTTCCCTTGTGGGGTGAATAAGAATGTTTTCTGCGAAGTGACATCTTTGCTTGTTCATTCCAGAAATACACTGACGTCAAAGACTTGGTACACACCCTATTTTATCTTCTTTTCTAGCGCTTTGTCAAAAATGTAACGATGTGTTTCCCAAAATCGCCAAAGTTACCTCCTTTTTGGTGACTCTTCTTTTTTTTTAAACGAATGCGTCTTTTTAGGGGATGACGTCGAAGTTTGGCTAAGCGTTTTGTAGGATGACGAGATTATCTTTTTCCTTTTCCTTTTTGGACAGAAGAACGGTGATGGTTGTGGTGTGCACGTTTTTTAGGAGACAGAATTGGCAGAGAAAATTCTGATTCACGTTGTTGTCCTCAAGTCATTTTTATACTGATTATCTTTCCGTCGTATCAACTTCCTGACAGGTACCAAAGGGGTTCGTGACAGACTAAATCGGGACAGTTCTTGTTTGGACAAATCCAGTAAACTCTTTAACATGCCAGATGTTTCTTGGACTTTGACTTTGGGGGCAGGTATTTTGTGAGTAGCTGCTACTGCCGCTAATTTGGAAGAGGGTGTCACCGGTGGAGAAGACGTTTTGGGAGACGCAGATTTCCAATGTTTCATCAAATTAGGAAGATCGGGTGTCAAATATTGGATTTGGCTGGCATCACCCGCAACGGAGAAGTGGAAGAACCTGAGGCTACTGGAAACGCGGTCACTGGTGCTGCAGGTCGTGGTTTGCGAAGTTAAGGTTGCGTCCTGGCCGAAGTACCTCTTTTGCGGGTGACAGCTCTTTTCTGTGGACTTTTCTTTTTCTGTGTTTTGGTTTTGGCACCGTAGTTCTTTTTCTTGGGGGTTCGTTTGGCTTTTTTTCTGGTGATCTTTGGGAGCATTGGGATCCCATTTTAAAAGGGAACGAATGATGACACCTCCTAGAGAACCGCTACCTCCAGGTTTCAAAATTATTTGCTTTTCAGTTTGAGTGTCGATGCAAGGATCAGCCAGTTGCGTCAAGGCTACTTTGTTTCTGTCAAGAAAACGTTTGGTTTGATTTTGAATGTGAATTATGCCTTGCAGTATCTGACGTGCTGTCACCGTAAAACATCGTAAGACTTCTCTGAGACTGGCTTCTAAGACGTGAGCACATATTTGTGGATTATTTCGCGACTGATACTAAACAAGGCCCGAATCAATTTGATGGGAAGATGAGACTGAAGGGGCGTCATGGTGACGATGTATGAGACAAGGTCAAAATGAACGAGGTTTTTATAGATTTTTTTGTTGTTATTATTGTTATGTCGACGACGAGGACGTGTACACGACAGGTCCTCCGTCTTGGCACCAGTCGTGAAACAAATGGGTACGAAATCGCAAATAATCGGGAGTAGTTGATTTTAAATTCACGAGTAAATAGGCTTGTGGAGTTTGAGTGGCATCATCGTACGCATGAATCAGCTAAGGTATTCCTAACTGTTTGGCTAAGACTTGCACTTGCGATTTATCTTGAGGACTTTTAAACAAGACCACGTAATGATCATTGAGACTAATGGTACGATGGGCTTTACATTGTTGAAATAAATTTTGTGTAATGTAAATGACACTAGCATTGCGATGATGCCCTCTACGCGTAAAACACAGTTTAATTTCTTCTTCATACTCTCCTAACATGTCGACAAAAATGACCAAATGAGTTTGACTAGGGTCAGACACGATCCCATCGTCTTCTCTATGAATGTCTTCCACAAACACAATGGAATCACCTTGACTGTCTTGCAAGAGACTGTATGCCGATTGCCACTCTTTGATACACCACACGATGCGTTGAGGTGAACGATCTATTAAATGATGTTTATGTTCGATCAAACGTTTGACAAATTCGGTTTTGCCTGAACCGCTCGGTCCAGCAATTAACATGTTAAAAGGATGACAAGATACAAGGCCTCCCAACTAGCATGATCTAAGTGTTCGTCAATGACTTTAAATGTCGAGAAGAAAGGAGTAGAAATAGCAGAGTTAGCCATAGTAGTGTATGGTATGGACTATTGACACAAAAACAGACAAGATAAGAGTTTTTTTTACTTTTTGTCAAGACACCTTTAAATCTGAAAACCCTAAAGACAAAAATACATAAAGCCAAATGGATAAGTACGCGAAAAATATACACATGGTGACGATCAAAGTGGTATATAAACAAGTCTCTGTACAACATTGTTTGGGTAACCAAGGTGTCCTTGAGGTAGTGTGTAATGTTCTTATAGTCTCTACATGGGGTACAATTACATAGGTGTCTTCTCGTAAGGGTGTTTGTGGGATAATGTCCATGACAGTCCTGTCTTGAAAAGAGTGATTGTCCTCGGTGACAGATTCTACTTCTTCTTCTGGCACTGTCACTAACACAGGTTTAAAATAGACCTTTTTCACTCGACAATGAATTCTTTTTGTCCAAGCCTCAAAACCCCAACTTTTCCAGTCACGTACATCTGCCCAATGAGAGTGTAAATCACAAGCTACACACACATCCTCGTACAATGCTTCCGTACGTAAAAGTTGACGAATCTTTTTTTCCTGTACAGGTTGAGACGTATCCAGATGAAAGTGTAAGGCTTTTAACAGAACGAGTCTCTCATGTACATTTAAAGGAGTCACCATACTGTCTTTGTAGGTATCGTTCGTAAAATGTCCACAAGGAATCGACCGGTAAACGAAATCACAGAAAGCAAGTCACTAACGCACACACTACACGTTGACCCCAATAGATGGTACACAGTTCTCGTAATAAGTGTTCGTAATCCTCCACTCTGTGAATGTTCTCATTGATATCCTTCCACGGAATCTGTTTTATCACAAGTGATAAAGATTGTGGCATGGTAGTTATATTTAATTATTCTTTTTTGTCGAAGACCATAAGTGTAAAATCTGCACAGAATTATTTAAAATCTTCTCCAAAAGCGAAAGTGATTAACATAACGTGTAATTTTGGGCCATTGCCATTCAGGGTCACGGTTAAGAAAGATCAAAACATTTTCAGATGTAAACGGTCTAAATTGGAATCTGTGGAAGGTACACTTGATCCAGAGAAATCTGACACGTTGATTGATTTTTGTCACTTTCCTCTTGTGAATTTCACGTCACAAAAGCTCTACAGTCCCCAATTGAGATTTTTCTGTAGCAAGTCCCTGCCAAACTTCCTTGTAGATTTTCTCTTGCAATTGTGTGGTGATCCTTGAATGTTATGTTTAAAGAGGGTTTATATACTGGTCTAGGTTTGTCTCGAAGCCAAACTGGTTTGTTAAACGACATGGTACAGTATTGTCACTTTCAATCACTAAGTCCCTCTGAAGGTAGGTAGTGACAATTCGGAGACCATCGAGCATGTTCCAGGTAAACGGAATCCTTTTGTTCCCACTGGTAAATTGACACACCACAACTGAAACACTTGACTTTATCCCCTTCGTTCAGGTAGAAAAATCCGGCTCTGGCTACTTCTTCAGGAGTTGGTCCAGGTAGATATGTTGGCCAGTTTTCTTTGAAAGTTTGGAATCAACTTTTAAAATTAAAGTATTCAGGCAAACGCACAGGGAACGAATATTCGTCTTTCTCAAGTTCATTTCGATACAGGTACGGTGAAATTACCAGGAGGTTACTTTGGATTGAATGACATCCGTAGGATAGTAGCCGCATGGTCTCACGCGGAGATGGCATTGCTTTCGCATCAAGAGTGATTGAGAAGGTACTGTGACGTTAGGACACGTACGTACTCCAGAAGTATGCTTCTCGACTACGACGTCTCATTCTCTATGTCACTTTCACTTTGTTGCTGACCACGATGTCTACCAACAACTGTATTTCTTTATTTGATTTTTAAAAAAATATAAAATACTAGAACCATTTTTTAAAATAATCTAATCTTATTTGACAGCAGCGACAACGACTTCTACTCTTACCACAGTTGCTACACCTACAAAGGGGATCCTTCCCGGGACCAAAGTATGAAACAGCGCAAGCAAGTTGTGAAGTTTAGTGAATCTATATAAACAACAACTGTCAAGCCTGCTATGTTTCAATTCTGTTTGTGATAATAATTTATGATATTCCACATTATCCCAAGTGGAAGGTTACAAACCGTACAAAAGTTATATGACTTTAGCTTTTGACACTTACACAGACTTCTTTCTATCGTGTGATTAGTAGATTTTCGTTCTAGCTTCTGCCTGTGTGTGAATTGTATGGTTTGATTTGATATGTGTATTTTCCTTGAATAGTGTTTAGGTGTGATCCCACAAATAAAAAGAAGGAACAAATCTGAAAAAGTCAGTTTGAATTGAGGTTTCTCTTTGCGTATACCTTATTTCAAGCTGTTAATGTATGGCAGATTACATCCGCATACAATATCAAAGTGAAAGGCCTATATACAAATGTCATTGTCTTTCTTTAATTCGGTTTTATTGCTTAGCCATCGTTAATATTTAATTATTTTTTTAACGCATTTCTTTTTTAATAGACGATTTCGGGTTTTCTATTGTTGTAACGGTATTTATGTTGTTTAGTTTGTTGATGAAATTATCTATACTATGGTCTAGTTTCTTCAGTATTTTAATTTCACGCTCACAAAAGGATACCAAGTATGTTTTGAAAGAGGATTGAAACTCTGAGTTACGCGGACGTGAAGGAAAACATCTCTGTTACTGCAGTTAGGTGTTGTTGTGTTCATTCTAATTATGCTTGCCGTATATCTTTGTGTTTTTCAGGTCATATTGTTTCTTATGTAAATATTCGCATCAATAGACAGACAGCTTGAGGTTTTATCCTTGAGGTTCACTGAACTTGTTTCATTAATTCGTAAAAATCCCAGATTCACAAGTTTAAAAAGAAAGGAAGAAAAAAAAAAAAAAACCATGCCACTTAATACTCCACCACTCCTGACTATACCGATGTGTGTACGTCAAAATGTTTAAGTGAGATACAAATAAATTGTCAGTTTCAAAATGCGAACCAGTACCGTGACCGTTCAGTAACTGATGTGGTAAAAAGAAATGTTACAATACACAACGGAGGAAATTAAGTTCACATTCCAGTCTACACTACAATGGGAACAACTTGAGAGCGTATTTATTATTTTGCCATACTACCTTCGTACAAAACATTGCATCACTCATCATAAACGATTTCATTGCCTAGACTAATTTTCTTACCGCGTTCACTTTGAATTGACTTCAGTAGCTCTTCACCTAGTTTCGAGATAGGTCGTGTTTCACCGCTAGATTATTTATATAAAAAAAGAAGCAAAACTAAAGCAAGAACAATCGTACCCTGGGCGATACCACGGAAATTATGTCAATTTTACAATTTTAGAGTCAAATATATCACAGTGTATTTGGAGTAACTATTTTGTGAGAACATTTCAGTCTTATTTGACATCGATTCACTCTGGTGATATTTTAAAATCGTGGACGTTTCCTATGGAATTGATTTTCTAAGTGGGATGTGTGTTTCTTTGAATTGAACTAAGAGAAAATATACCACAAAAGCAAGCGTAAGTGTCCTGATTCTTTTTAAAAGTAGGTATAACATAGTCTCTCTCTCTCTCTCTCTCTCTCTCTCTCTCTCTCTCTCTCTCTCTCTCTCTCTCTCTCTCTCTCCGTCGTAATACGTTTGATTGAAATCCTAATAGTAGATGTTTCCGTTTGAAGATACTCTCCAAAATTTTAATCAGTAGGCACCATAATTTTTGTTTGTTATGTAATTTGTTTTTCAAACGCTTCACACTTACAAATAGTCAATCAGTAATCAGTAAATCGTTGGATGAAATAAAATCTTGAGTTGACAAAATTGTACAATTCAGTTATCAGTGCTTTATCTTTATTTTTGGCACTGCAATGTATCATGAAAATTTTTTTAAGCATGAGATCTACCGTTTTTTAGAAAGGAAACAAACACAAAACTATTTCAAGAATGACGCTAGTGATCTTGCACTGTATAACCCTGCTTATGGCTAACTTTGAAATAAAAATATATCTATATATATATCCCTTAGTCTTGCCGACCATTGGGGCACCACTGATGACCTGACAACCAGCTTCCTCCATTCCAATCTGTTCTCTGATACTCTCACTGTGTCACTGACCTTCAGTCCTGTCCACTCTGAGATGTTATCCTCCCATCTTTTCCTCTGTCTTCCTCTCCGTCGCCCTCCCTGCACAGCACCTTGCATGATTGTCTTAGCAAGCCCTGTTGATCGTGTGACATGTACATACCAGAACCAAAACACACGTTCGGAAGAATTGTAACAATGTAACAATAATTGACGCGAGTGACATTGCACTTTATGACCCTGCCTATGATTAACTTTGAATTTCAAATCAAAACACACATCTTAGACTGTCGATAGAAGAAATCATATTTTGGTGCTGCTTTTTTCCCCTTGATTTAGATTTGTTACAACTTGGCAATATTGTTTGTAGCGTGTGCTGAGAAACACAGGACATCCCATAAATTTGAAATATGTTAAGAAGTCAGTGGACAATAAATATCATACTACCTTTTTATTAAATTGATGAATGAATGAAAAGAATGAACATATTTCACATAGAATGTATGATGTTCTTGATTATCCTTGTTTTGTTTTCCTTTCCTTCTGTGTGTGTAGGAGATTGTGTGATTTTATTTTCCTTCCCTCCTGTTTTGATATGAGATTGTGTGGTTTCCCTTGACGCTATACAAACCCACCAAGTTAAATTTCCCCTTGTCGCTATAGTGTCCCACGCACTTTGTCGCTAGAGTGTCCCACGACCTTTTTGACTGGGATTTCCATTGTCGCTATAAATCTTGTCGCTAGTGTCCCACGACCTTTGTCGCTAGAGTGTCCCACGACCTTTTTGACTGGAATTTCCATTGTCGCTATAAATCTTGTCGCTAGAGTGTCCCAAGCCCTTTTTGACTGGATTTCCCATAGTCGCTAGAGTGTCCCATATTACTACTAATCATATTTATAGACGTTAATGTGCTTCGGGGAGCATGTACATTCATCTCAGAATCCTATATTTGGATAATCTTGGTATAAATGCAAGTGTTTATATTGTGAAATGTAACCCCACTTGTCTTTATTCAAAAATAGTAATGTGACTGTATTCATTTTATTTTAAAATGTCTATGCACAACATGAGACTTCAAATTTCTAAGCACAATATAAGCAAATGTGGTCAATTATATTTCCAACATATATTTTTGCATCAAATGAGACTTCCGGATATCGATTATGTAAGGAATAGAAACAGAAAGAAACAAATGCAATGTTCGCGCATTATGATCAATTTATTATGTCATATGATCATAACATGACCAAAAATGTACAGTTATGTGCAAAGGAGATTTTGATGTTTGCAACACTCCAACATGTTGTAATCTTATAGATCCCTGTCCAGCGGTGTTTAATGGCGGTTACGTAGAACCATCCTGTAGGAGACTCCCTGGATATTTGTGTACCTTCTACTGTAACCCAGAGTTTGTTAAGAGAGGCTATCGGCTGACTTGTGGGAACAATGGAACGTGGATTCAAGATACAAATTTAATTTGCGTAAAAGGAGGTATAATATATTATCCGATAGCAACAGATTTGCAAATTTAAAGCCACCAATACAAAGAAATAAATTAAAATATTGTGAATGGATATATATATATATATATATATATATATATATATATATATATATATATATATATATATATATATATATAGACAGTAGTAGTATTAAGAACAATAGAACTAACATTATATTGACAGCTGATAGGAAAGAACACACATAATTACAATATACAAACTGTTGTGTATCTTTGATTTAATAAAATTGTTTTTTAGTTTTATAGTGTTACTTTATTAAATTGCATGCTGTTGCAATATAATATTGTTTATTGGACTTGATTTTTGTATTTTTCGACGTAAACATCTCATAAAAGAAACATTGTATCTAATACTGTCCTAGTTCCAGACCTTATTGCAAATCAGTTTAAGTTTTAGTGAACACCTTTTCGATTTTCTTAAATTCTTTCTAAGAGTAAGAATTGTTAATTTCAGTAAAGGTCATACCTGTACGACATGATACTTATCAAATAACAAACTTCCATTTCTAGAAGGTTCCTCCATGTAGTTTGCGTCTTAGACTTCTTTCTAGTGTTTTTGAGGAAAAAATATTCAGTCGTGTTTTTTACACTTGAAAAGTCAGGTTGTTTTATGTTGTGTCCTGTTTGGGCTAATTGTTTTATTTTCTTCACATTTTTGCATTTCAAGTGATTATTTCACATGGAAATACTATTGTTCTAAATTAGTTCTTGGACAAGGACATTTCTTGAAATTTATACCGAAGTAAAACAACAAAATCTTCTTTTTACAAACATTTGACTGACTTAATTTCTTGATACACTGAGGTGATTACCATTTAATTAAAGATGGATGGCATAGGATTCCTTCTCGAGTTACAACACTTACTCTTTAGAACACATCAAGGATTTTTAAAAAATCTGATCTAATGGAAACAAAATACAACCAAATACGCCGATTCCTAAAGTTCTATGGATATTGTGCTGGTTACTATTATTATGGTCATTGCTCTTATTACAAAATATAATATTTCCGGGATATAATCTGCGGTTGTGCTACTCTACATGAACACACTCGTGACCAATGTTCCTTCTTTTGTAGGACATTACCAACTACGCTGCTATTTTCATTCTCTATGTCTAAACCAATTAGGCGCCATGTGGTACATTTTTTTAACGTTCTTACAAATAGCAATATAATCTTATGTGATTTCAACTCTCTTTCACGTTCTTGTCTAGCCTCTGTCTAATGTTTGCCTTTCACAAAGATTCAGTGAGAGCAAACAGCGAAGCGGACAGTTAAAACCTCGTTTTGAACTTTGTCATCAGGGTATATAAATTGTGCTCACAATATATTACAAAAAGTCTTGATTCCTGTATTTTGAGGGAATCTGATAAAAACAATATCAATTTTTCATTCTGTTAATATAAATATATTCATAAACCCTACTGTTTTTCAAGAAGCCTGTGCATGCATCTCAGAATCCTATATTTGAATAATCTTGGTATTAATGTGAAATTTAACCTCACTTGTTATTATACTAAAATAGTAATATGATTATATTAATTTTATTTAAAAATATATCTATGCACAACATGGGACAGTTCAAATTTCAATGCGCAAAATAAGCAAATGTGGTCAATTATAGTTCCAACATACATTATTGCATCAAGTAAGAATATATATATATATATATATATATATATATATATATATATATATATATATATATATATATATAATGTCATGTGATCATAACGGAACTAAGAATGTAATGTGCAAAGAAGATTTTGTTGCATGCATAACACCAGCATGTTTTGATCTTATAGATCCATGTCCAGATGTGTTTAATGGTGGTTACATCAAACCATCCTGTAGCAGAGTCCCTGGAGATTCGTGTACCTTCTACTGCAACCCAGGGTTTATTCAGAAAGGCAATTTTCTGACTTGTGGAAACGACGGAAACTGGATTTCAGATACAAATTCAATTTGCATACAATCAGGTATAATATATCAACTGATAGCAACACATTTACACATATATAGCCACCAATACACAAGAAATAAATTACAAAAGTGTGCAAAGGAATTTAGGGAATTATAAAGAGAAACCAATCTGAAGATAAACGATTGTATCTAGATGAAAAGCAAGAACAGAAAATTTGGTTACTTCATCTAGACATGGTGGAAAGCATCTTGAATGCTATACAGTCGTTTATCTCATTCTGCTTCAATTTATGAGAGTACCCAAAATAGAATATACAAAATGTGAATATATTTAATTTTTGAAAACAAAATAGTATCTTTAAGTCATTGTGAATTATTAGCTTAGATGTGATGATCTAAACGCTTCTAAAATGACACAACATTTTCTGAGTGATCATTCAGATCGAAAAATTCATATAAATATGCTAGTTCTGTTTGGTTTTGAAGCGATCATTCAAGTTGATCAATTCGCATAAATATCATAGTTCGGTGTGGTTTTCTAGTGATCATTTAGATCGATAAATTCAAATTAATATGATAGGTCCCTTTGGTTTTCTAGTGATCATTCAGGTCGATAAATTCATGTAAATATGATAGTTCCCTGTGGTATTGTAGATACCATTCAGGTCGATAATTTCATATAAATATGATAGTTCGGTGTAGTTTTCCAGTGATCATTCAGGTCGATAAATTCATGTAAACATGATAGTTTGGTGTGGTTTTGTAATGATCATTCAGATCATACATTCATATAAATATGATAGTTCCCTGTGGTTTTGTAGCGATCATTCAGGTCGATAAATTCTTGTAAATATGACAGTTCCTTGTGGTTTTGTAGCGATCATTCAGGTCGATAAATACATGTCAACATGATAGCTCGGTGTGGTTTTGTAGTTATCATTCAGATCGATAAATTCATATAAATAATAGTTCCCTGTGGTTTTGTAGTGATCATGCAGGTCGATTCCCAGTGGTTTTGTAGTCATCATTCAGGTCCATAACTTCATAAAAATACGATAGTTCCCTATGGTTTCGTGGTGATCATTCAGTTCGATAAGTTCATGTAAATATGATAGTTCCGTATGGTTCTAAACAAGCAAAATCATCAAAATCATTTTATATTAACATTCGATCAAACAAACTGATTTATTTAAATACGACAGGTAGGAATTACCATCTCCAGTCTTTGGTATTTACCAAGTATAAACCTTATTCATCTTCTAAATATGTCAAATACGTTGAATCAGTGTACCAGTGGATGAGAGGCAATTAGATTAGAATAATGATATAAAATAAAGGCTTTATTTAGTTTGGATTGGTATGAACTGAGCTCAAGCTTTTATACCTGTGGTATGTTTAAATTCATTCGTTATATTACATACTGCTACCTGCAATGAAACATCAGATAGAAGTAATACAAAGGACTTTTTTCCTTAGCGTTCCGCATTGCGCCTCGGGCGGGCGTCTTATCTCTGGAAAATACAACCACTGAAGACGGAAGTAGTAATACTACGAACGATGGAACTAACATTATATTGAGAGCTGATAGGAAAGCACACACATAACTGCAATATACGTGTTGTTAAGTATATTTGACTTAATATAATTGTTACTGACAGCTTTAGTCAACACCTTTTTGATTTTCTTTAATTCTTTCTAAGAGTAAGAATTGTTAAACTAAGTCTAGGTCATACCTGTACGGCGTGATACTTATCATGTAACAAACTTCCATTTCTAGAAGGTTGCCTCCATCCGGGCATCTATTTTGCGTCTTAGACTTATTACTAATGTTTTGAGAAATAATATTCAGTCGTGCTTTCACATTTGAAATGTCAAGATGTTTTATGTTGTGTCCTGTTTCGGCTAGTTATCGTATTTTCTTTAAATTGTTATTTTTCAAGTGATTGTTTTCCCTGGAAATGCCACTGCTCTAAATTAATTCCTGCACAAGGACTTTTCCCGAATTTTATACAGAATTAAAGAACTGGATTAATATTTTGTTTGATTGAACAAGAGACTGTTGACTCTTCAGCACTTCGCATGTTACAACAGACGTCATCGTCTTCCATTTTTTATTTCGTCGGGATTCGAACTCAATTTCATAAAGGACCTTTCCTACTGAGACTTCTATTGTTTTAATTCTTGGATTAATTCAGGATTTGATGATGGGGTGCTCGTCTTGAGATATATGAAATTTAGCTAAATTATTTCAGAAAACATTGTTTATAAAATTGAAATTCCCTTTCGTTTTGAGGATTTAAAGTCCATCCCATATATTATTTCACATTTTAGAAATCTTTAGTAAAATCAACAGACTTTCTTACAATGAAATCAATTTTGGAGACCTTTCTTTCAAATCCTACACAGGAAAAGTTAGACCTTTAAAGAAAACAACATGAATTTCTTCAAATTGCCAGAAAATATGATCTTTCTGAGGCAAAAGCTTCTTTAACGAATAAAGAAATAAAAATTAGTTTGGTCCAGTATTTGGACAAATGAATGTTTTGCATAAACGTGATTTGGTTTTGATTAGTACGTCTCTATTAGATTCTAACATAAAAAAGGAATTAAAATAAAAATATAAAATGGAATTATAGTCAAGAACTGGAACTTCGGAAAAATAGTGAAGAAAAACAAACTGCAATTTCAGTTACGGAAAGAAGAAAAACAAATGCAGTTGCAGCTAGAGAAATTAGAAAACAAATGTTAAGACAGAGGAGAAAGAGAAAAAACAAATGCAGTTAAAAGCATAGAGCAAAACAAATTCCCTTGGCATCCGTCCGTCTACGTGAGACGATGTCGTAGCTCCATATTCAGCTGTTCCTTCTTTCTGTCTCTCTTTTTATCATGTTTTATATTCCTGTCATCCTCAGCTTTGCTAAGTCCCTGCCTGACATCTAAGCGCCAGATGGGACGGTCATTACCAAAGCTCCCCCAGTTGTTTACATCGATTTTGGCCGTCTTCATGTCCCTCTTGCAAAGAACTTTGTAGCGCAGGCGGGGACGTCCAATCGGTCGTGTACCTTCTGCTAGTTCCCCATACAACAGGTCCTTAGGAATGCGGTCTGGGTCCATTCTCATAACATGGCCGAGCCAGAGAAGGCGCCTCTCACTGAGATTGGAGTACATTCCGTTGATGTTGGCGCGTTCTAAACTTGTGTTGGGTACTTTGTCCTGCCACTTGATGTGCATAATGCGCCGCAGACATTTCAGGTGGAAGATGTTGAGTTGTCTCTCGTGACTTTCATAGGTGGTCCATGTTTTGCTGCTGTAGGAGAGAGCTGCGCACGCAGGCTTGGTAGACACGCAGTTTGGTCTTCTCGGTGAGGTTGGGGTTGTTCCATACCCTCTGGTTTAGCCTGGCCATCACTGCAGCTGCCTCGGCAATCTTAGCATTCACCTCATAATCAATTGAGAGTGCGCTGAAGATGTTGAACCCGAGGTATGTGAAGTTCTCGACAACTTCCAAGTTGTATCCATCAATGGTGACAGAGGGAGAGGAGTCTGCATCTTCCGCCATGACGTTTGTTTTTTTCAAGCCGATGGTCAGTCCAAATTCCTTGCAAACGCTGGAGAGGCGGCATATCAGCTGCTGCAGTCCATCTTCCGTGTGGGATGTCAAGGCTGCATCATCGGCAATAAGCAATTCACGGACGAGTACCTTTATGATTTTAGTCCTAGCACGGAGACGGGCAATGTTGAACAGACTTCCGTCAGCTCTGGTTCGGATGTACACTCCATCGCTGAAGCCCTTGAAGGCGTACTGGAGAAGCACGGAGAAAAATATGACGAACAGCGTCGGAGCAAGCAGACAGCATTGTTTGATTCCGCCGATTACTCAAAAGGCTTCTGATGTTGCGCCATTGAAGCACATTGTGCTGTGCATGTTCTCGTGGAATGACACGAGGACAGCAAGTAGACATGGGGGGAAGCGAATCTTCTGCAGGATTCTGAAGAGTCCACTCCGACTGACCAGCTCAAATGCATCTGCTACTCATGATACTTCTCCTGAAGCTGACGTAGTGAGACGATCATGTCTACAGTTGACCTGCCGGCTCGAAATCCATACTGGGACTCTGGTGGGTAGACGCGGGAGGATAGGATCTGCAAGAGCATCAAGGCAACACGGGAGAAAGCCTTTCCGACAACACTGAGGATGGAGATGCCCCAGTAGTTGTTGCAGTCGCTATGGTCTCCCTTGTTCTTATACAAAGTGATGATGTTGGCGTCACGCATGTCCTGTGGGTTGTATCCCTGTTCCCAGCAGAGGCAGATGAGTATGTGTAGTGGCTGGAGCTGCGCTGGTTTCCCACTCTTGAGGACTTCAGGCGGAATGTCGTCGCTTCCAGGAGCCTTTCCACAGGCAAGGCAGTGTATGGCTTTTCCGAGCTCTTCCAGAGTTGGCTGTGTGTCTAGCTCCTCCATGACAGTCAGGTCTGGAATGGCATCCAGGGCAGTGTCAGTGACGTTGTTTTGTGTTGCATATAGCTCGAGATAGTGTTCAACCCATCCCTGCAGTTGTTTGCCCTGGTCTGTGATGTCTTCACCGATATTGTACTTGAGGGGGATGGTCTTTGAGATGGAAGGGCCTATCGCCTTCTTGATGCCCTCATACATTCCTCTTGCATCCCCCGTGTCGGCAGCTGTCTGTATACTGTTGCAAAGGTTAAGCCAGTAGATGTTATCACAGTAGCGGGCAGTCTTCTGTGCGCTGTTCCTTGTATTCCTGAGTGCTTGCAATGTTCTTGGACTAGGTACAGCCTTATATGCCAGGATGGCTTTCCTCTTTGCCTCAGTCAAGTACTCCATCTCCTCCCAGTTTGCCTCATACCAGTCGGCATTTGTCCGTTCCCTCTTCCCGTAAGCTATGATGGCTGAGTTGTATACAAAGTCACAGAGATAGGGCCACTTGGAGTCAATGGTGTCATCAGGTATCACTTTGGTGAGAGCTTCCTGCACTATGCTGATGAACTGGTGTGTTTTCTCTGGGTTACTTGCACAGCAGGTATTGATGCGAGAGTGACCCTTCTTCTTGGCAAGGTGCAGCTTCTTGGGTAATATTCGCACCTTAGTGACCACAAGGGAATGGTCAATGTCGCTGAAAGTTTCGTATTTCTTCTTTGAGTCTTTTGTGGTGCGGAGTTTTGTGGCCCACTTGTCGAGATGCTTCTCTAAGCTCCACGCACCCAGTGAAGCGGACAGGCCATGGTAAGCAGCACCTTACTGACTGGGGGCTGCTCAGCGTAAGGCGGGCGGTAGCTGTCCAGTGATACATGATGATCACTCCCACCGTCGGATGTTAAGCCTGGCGCCACGCTCTACGCCAATCGAGCTTTGGCTCAGAACCGGTAAACTGCTACATCTCTTGTTGTGCCGACGCCATACGACGACGCTGGAGTGTCCTCTCCAGTGGAGTTACGAAGAGTGGGCAGGGTGGTATGGATAATCAGCTGTTGCCCATGCAGCAGATCCTCCCCTCTCCACGCAGCTGGTGAGCCCAACGAAATGACAAATGTCGATACAGCTTGGCACCAACGGCGTCGCAGAAGTTGCCGGAATGACATTGAGGTCAATGTCAGACCGCCTTAGGGACTCCGTCTCCGGATTTTTGTTGGGCTTTACTCCTTTAGCCTTTCACATGAGTGTGTATAACCGCAAGGCAGCAGAGGTTTGGAATCAGAGTTTTCCTTCTCCTAGATGAGCTACTATCCAAGGTTTACGAGTACAATCTACCCGAAGCAACTGGTTTCAAGGCAACAGTGGCCCGCCTTCACCCCTTTTCCTGTTGGTGGATAACGCGGTCCTCCGGACTTCAAATCTAAGTCACTCGTGAAGGCCAGGAGCTGGATTTTAGTTGAGAGAGGCGATCAGAGACGCAAGCTGTATGGGGGCTTTCTGGAGTGGGGCGCTTGTCTCCCACTCTCTCCCCGGCAATGTCAACCTTCGACCACAAGCGAGTGAGACAAATACAGTAAAAGAAAGAACAAATGCAGTTAAAGAAAGGCAAATGAGAGAAGGAACAGAGGGAACACTTATTTAGAATTAATGAAACAGAGCTGGCAAGTGAAATATACGTCGCTATTTCACATGCAAATCCGAGTTTTGATGTTACTATGAATTCTAGATTAGTGCTTCTTTTAGAGAAAACGAAGTAGACACATATGTTTCTTTATTTTAAAAAGTTTTTAAAAAATTTGAAATGGCCAAGGGAGTATATATATATATATATATATATATATATATATATATATATATATATATATATATATATATATATATACAATAGGTACACGTAGGAAGAGATAAAGATTTATGATCAAGTTTTTTAATACAACTTTTAGAACTCAAACGTCTGATAAACTTGATCATAAATCTCCATCTCTTACTACGTGTACCTATTGTAAGAAGAAAGGACACGTTATTTCTGATTGCTACAAATTGACAAATAAGCAACAGAATCAAGATATACCTATTCCAAATTCTCCTATTTTGAATATATCAAGGACACTGTCAAGTATTGAAACTAATACTTTGCTGGCCCTAATAAATCAGACTGAATTATTAACCTTTCATACCATAGAGTTCTATATCACTCTTGGATTTTCAGCAAATTACATCCCTATTAACATTTTAAAGGACACATAATCTTCCCAGTCTTTTATTGTCAGCTACTTTACCTTTTTCAGTAAAGCCGTCTTCTAATGAAAGTATTCTTATTCAAGGAGCAGAGTGTGGCTTTGTTAATGTTCCTCTCCATTGTGCAAATTTGTAATCAGACTTAGTTTCAGGACTCGGGATAGTCGAAACAGTGTGTTTCTTACCCTTTGAGGGCATTCATTTATTACTAGGCAACGACCTAGCTGTCGATAATATTGTGGTGATTCCAATATTAACTTATAATCATTGTTTGGATAAGAAAATCAATCCTATTGAAAGAGATTTCCCTGAATTATGCCAAGCATTTGCAATTAGAAGAGCTATGGCATGGAAAGCCCTTGAGAACGATGTTGATCAAAAACGTATTCCTTTAGCGGACACATGTATTCGTCAGGGTTTTGATGAGGTCACTCACTCCTTCAATCAGAAGGTATTGATCACAGTGATCCTCTTTTAACTACTCACTCCCTTTATTCTAATCAGGGCGATAAAAGACAATAACTTGTCGTTGAACAGGAAAAAGATCCTTAAATTTCATGTTTGTTTCAATGGGCTATTAATGAAAATGAAGCAAATGAAGTACCTGTCTGTTATTTTATCAAATATGTGATTCGATTCATGAGCACATAGTGACCTACCGAGGTATCTGCTCTTCATGGGTGGTCAGTGAACTATCAAACTGTAGTTCCAAAATCATACAGATTTAAAATACTAAGTCTCTCCCATTTGACTGGTCATTTAGGGATTAATAAGACTTTTGTCACAAGATCTTGAGTCGCTTTTATTTACCAACAATTAAAAGTGATGTTTGAAAATGCTGCATATCTTGTTATAATTGTTAATTGGTAGAACCACCCAATCAGAAGATACCTAAGGCTCATCAGCAACCTATTTCTGCATTTGACGAACCATTTAGCAGACAAAGTAGATTGTGTTGGTCCCTTACCTAAGACCAAGTCAGTTAATCAATACTTGTTGACCATAATGTGTGCGTTAACATGGTTCCCAGAAGCAATTCCTTCGAGGAATATTAAAACTAAAATATTAGTAAAAGCTTTGATCCAGTTTATTACTCAGTTGGGCTTCCATAATCTATCCAATTTATTGACAACTCTTTCCGCTGTCTTTGTTAGGATCTCTTAAAATAAAATAAATAATTGCGTACAATAACATATCTACTTTATTAGACCACTTCATATCAATATGACATTACAGAGTGGTCTCCCTTGTATGTGAATAATGGAAAACAACAAGATCTTTTTTTTTACTAACATTTGACTGACTTAGTTTCTTGATACACTGAGGTGCTCAACATTTAATTAAAGATGGATGGCATGGGATTCCTTCTCCAGTCGTATAATCCATACCTCCCTTTTCATCTAGGACGGTATACGGACCTTTCCACTTTAACACTAACTTGTTTTATCAGTCGGAAGTAAAACAAAAATTCTGTCCCCCCTTTTGAATTTTCTATCGCGCGCTTTTGAATTATACCAAGCTGTGCGACTGCTAGCTTGCCTTAACGTTTCATGGGTTATTGCACAAGTCTGTCTCAACTTCTCCTTCAAATCAAGCTAATGAACCTACCATATACGAGACCCTTACCGTTTTTGGTAAATCCCTTTTACGCTTCGGACACGCGCTAGACATATGACCCCATTCTCCACAACTGAAACATTGTTTTTTCTGTCTATCCTGACTAATAGATCCCATCTGATCTGATCTGCCTATTTCCCCCTTTCGGTTTTCTGGAAATTCCTCCCGAAACTACTCCTATCTGAATTCACCTGCTTCCTCTCCTTAGGACCCCTCGTGTCCCAGGCTACCACATTCAGAACTCCTCCGTGTGCGTCATCGAATACTAGTATATTTGCCTGTTTAGCCATTTCACTAGCCCGATGGATAGTTTCTCTTTTAAGAATCGGACTAGTTCCTTACTACATACTGTTAGCACTTGATCTCTGATGAGAAAATCACATACTGCATCGTAAGTCTTTGCGACTCCTCCACAAGCTAACCAGTGGACTAGGTAATTATATATCCTATATACAAACTAATCGAAGCTTTCTCCCTTTTCTGGTTTGCTAAATCGGAATTTTTCCTTAAAACCCTTTTCAGTAAGCTCAAACCTTTTCAGCAATGCATCCTTCAACAAATCGGAATTAGCTGCCTCTGCGCTCGGTATCTTTGAGTATACTTCTAAAGCCCTGCCTTTCAGTGCAATGCCCAATCTTCTTTTTTGAGATATTGCGCAGTATCATATCTTTCGAATCTTAACAGATAACTATCCAAGTCATCCTTATTTTCTTCGAATGCTGGAAGTTGTGGTTTACTAAATTTACCCAGTTGCGATACCCTATCGTTCTCCAGTCTAGACCGTTCTAAATCTATCTTTTCTCTTTCAATACGCTCGCTTAGCTCTAATTTCTCGCGCTCTGTTCCCCACTTAGCGTGGGCAATCAATTCAATCTTCTCTTTTTCAATACGCGCGCTTAGTTATAGTTATCGCGCTCTTCCTGAATTCACTTCTGGTCGCATTGAAACCTTTCTTTTTCGGCTTCTCGTTCTTCGGCGCGTCTCTCTCTTTCTCTATTTTGTTCCTCCCTAATATACTGTTGTAAGGTTTCGCCATCATATCCCAATTGCTTACCAAACTCTACCATTTCGCTAGTGGACGACATGTTTTCAAATAAAACTACGTTCTAAAACAATCGTCAATAAAATAACTGCTTCTCTGAAGGAAAATGAAGTTCAGCTTCGTTACAATCTAAAAAAATATTATTTCTCAAAAACCTTTCAGTCTCAAAGGCTTTCCCCGACACAGTTGGATGTGTAAACTCAATGTAACAATCCAAACGTTTTCTCGGATAGAAAGTACAATCCCATCGCTGCCACCAAAATTGTAACTTAATCGAGCCGACACCCTTTGAGACTGGGCACGGTTTTAAGAAATAACAAACACGTTCTTGAGTGACAATGAAAATATATTAAACACTCACACTAATGACACTAATGACACGATACTAAACGCAAGAGACATATAATATGAATACAAAACAAATAGGAAATTGGATTTGACTACTATTTCAAACTCATATAGTAAATACTTTTTGCAAACTTCATATAGTCAAATACTTGTTGCGAACTTCATGTAGTCAGACACTACTGTCATTACAAAATTAATGTGGTCAAACACTACTGTTATTACAAAATTCATGTAGTTATACACTACTGTTATTACAAAATACGTGTAGTCAAACACTACTGTTATCACAAAGTCGATATTACCACATGTTTATCACCGTGTTGACTCGGCCTGCTTTCCGGCCACTCTTCCCTCCAGACTTGTACCTACACGTTGACACTTAACTGGTGGTTTATCCTCGTAATGGTGCACCAGACATCCTCATATTCACACGCTCATCCGGCTATTCATACCCAGTGAGTCAACTCTTTGGATCAAACTAAGTAAAAATGGCACCTGCCCCGACAGCTAAATACATTCAGAGCTTCCCTCTAGTGGCTGTGACCTTCAAGATTTCTACACGATATACATAGTCGTGCGCATTGATACATAACTTGCACGTGCTGCGCAAGCGATAAAGGCGTCACGCGATACAAAGAAAGATTATATTTATTTAAAAAATATTATGGCGCGCGAAACAAGACGCCTTGATAATAATAAAAAGTACGGTGGTCTAACTAGGACATATCGGGCATGTTGTAACATACACATATGCAGAACACATATAGCTCCTTCTCCCTTGCATTGAACGAGCTCCAGGTATTGGACAAGGTCCCTGTACCTGCACGCATCAAGTCGATATAAAACATCCACTAGTACATGACAACTCGTCTGAAGGAGTTCAAATACGCGTGCATATTCAGGTTCTTTGGGACATCTGATTAGTGACATGTTAGATCGGTTTCTTCATAGACCGGATGCTAATACTCAAGATCCACCCTTGTATACCACGAATTTGCATCAGATCACCTCTCCATTATTTGCCATCTAGACATATCATCCCCTAACCCTCCACTTTCATTTGCTAGTAAAAGAAACATCCGTATGACAAATAGAACCAAACTAATATATGACATCCAAGCAAATTCAACAGCAGAACAACTCGATAACTGTCTGCGTTTATTGCTTGACAAAACATTCTCCAGCCACCAAGTGCAGAATAATAATTCACACGTGTTCTACGTGGTATAGCAGTGTTAAGTACCAGCTTCGTACTTCTAAAAGATACAGCCGTAAAGCGGAGAGTCTTTGGCTTTCCACCAGATTCGCTATACATAAAGAAAAAAAAATGAAGCCGCTAAGAAGAAAGTCACAAACATAGTCAATTTAGCCTAATTATTCCACTTGTAAAGATCTTTTCGAGATAACTAACAAATTAATGTCAAGGGAACAAATGTACACCACTTCCAACTACATTGTCCCTCTCGACCTTCTGGACCTGTTTGCAAATTTCTTCCCTGACAAGGTACAAACTATTGGAGATGAACTTGACAACACAATTTCAATTTACTCATCAACACCATATAATTACAATACATAATTTCAGCCACAATCGTTATCAGCGTTTGAACCCATTTTGTATGGATTTAGTAAGGATAAGAAAAATGTGAACTTGATCCAATTCCAGATATATATATATATATATATATATATATATATATATATATATATATATATATATCCGGGGAATTCCCATCATTTTTCACAACTGCCATTGTAAAGAAAGCCTCAGCTGAAGTAACCAACACTCGACCATATCGATTTCAAGAACTACTCCCCAGCTTCTAATCTCCAGTTCGTATAGAAAAAGCAATCCGTGAAAAAGTTGTTCTAACCCAACTTGTATCTCATCTGAATTCAAACAGTCTTTTAGCAATACACAGTCTGCATATTGCTCTTGCCACAGTACTGAAACTACTCTTATAAAATTAGTTAAAATCTTCTCTACATTGGATAGCGCAAATAGTATAGTCCTCACTATCCTTGATTTGTCTGCAGCATTTGACATTTTAGACCATGATATATTACTTCACCGTCTTCAACATGTATTTGGCATTCACAATACTGCCTTGTTGCGTTCAAGTCCTACTTAGTTAACAGGACAAATTCTATCTGCATATCGAGTACACTCCAGCTAAGTAGTGGTGTTCTACATGGGTCTGTTCTTGGACCTATTCTCTTCATTCTATATACTCAGCCGCTATCAAGCGTCAAAGATCATCAACCAGTGTCCAACCAATTATATGCTGATAACACCCAAATATACAAGTTGATGCTGCCATCCAAGGAGTAGATACATGTATGTTTGATGTGAAATTATGGATGACATGTAACAGGCTTTCAGATGAATAGTGATAAAACCTCAAACAATAAATATCAGCAACACCAACATTAAATTCAGTCAGTACGAAACCTAGGTGTTACTCTACACAGTACTATCACATTGCACCGTCATGTCATGAACATACTCAAGCCTGCATATCTTGAGCTGAGAAATATCAGGTCCATTAGCAAATATATTTCTGTTCATGCCACTAAAACACTGGTGTGTTCATTAGTACTTTCAAGACTGAACTATTGTAATTCAATTATGTCTGGTTCTTCTCAATATCTACTTCAAAAAGTTCAAAACACAGCTTCTCGGTTCATCCTTAGATTACCAAGTTCAGAGCACACCTCCTCGCTGCTCTGTACCCTTCACTTGCTATCCATTTGATACAGAATCGAACACAAAATGTTTTCACTGTGCTACATTTCACGGACAGACTATAATCCAACATACCTATCTGGCCTCATACATGTGTACACACTAGCAAGATACTTACGCTCCTCTTCTCACAATCGTATTCTCATTATTCCCACTATGACAACTATATTTTGCATGCCAGTTCCCAGCAATGTTCAACGACTTGGCCATTGAAACTAGACACAAAGATACAGTGATCCCTATCAAGAGTGCTCTTAAAACACAACTTTTTTGACTGCAAGAACAAACTTGAAAATAAGAATGTTTCCTACCGTAAATATTTTCTGCATTTTTTATGTTTTTTAATTTCATTATGTTTGCTTTTGGTTTTTTTAAAAAAAAAAATTTTGTTCTATCAGTATAGATGTTGTAAAACGCTTAGAGCTTCTAAAAGTCAGGCGCTATACAAAGTCCTCATTATTATTATTATTATTATTATTATTATTATTATTATTATTATTATTATTATTGTTGTTGTTGTTGTTGTTGTTGTTGTTGTTGTAGACCAGTACTTTCTCGGAAGTCATGAAACACCGAACAGCATTTGTATTCCAAGAAATTAAATATAGCTCCTATAGGCAGCGGTTATGTGTGATAAATTATATTTCTATCATAAAGCTACGTTTGAAGAATCCTTGTTTGACAATTAGAGTGTGTATATCTTGAGACACCCTGACTTTAATTTATATTTAAACAGTAAGATGATTACAGTAATCAAAGACTATTGTTCTATCGAATCTCGGTAATTGTAAATTACAAGAACAAAAATAGGCATGAGTATTTTCAGTTATGGATCTAGTTCAATTTCTGAGTCACATGATATATGAAACTGGCAATGGAAAGAGTAGATGCAAAATCTATAATTAAATATAAGGACCTTTTGGATAAAAATGCTTATGTTGCGATTTCAAGAATTATATTTACTGAACCTAGACATATATATATATATATATATATATATATATATATATATATATATATATATATATATATATATATATATATATATATATGTATGTATATATATACCCTTTCCAGTCGAACATACGTCTTCATACAGTGGTCAAGCAAATGTAGCAGTTATTGTGGGAGTCACTACGCCAATTGTGATGATCATTATGATTATAGTTTGCATCTTGGTATGGAAAGCAAAGCGGTAAGGCAAATATCCTTGAAAATATACCACCATCATCATAATCCTCATTTAAATTATTATCATTATAGTTTTTATTGTCATCATTATAAAGATAATGAAAATGCCATCATCTGTATCATATCATCCTCAATATTATTCGACTTTTCGTTATTCTTCTTCTTTCTCATTCTTCTTATTAATAAGTATTTATTTATTTAATAATAAGACCATTATTATTATTATTATTATTATTATTATTATTATTATTATTATTATTTATTAGTATTATTAATTATTTATTATTATTATTAATATTATTGTTATTGTTATTATTATTATTAGTAGTAGTAGTAGTAGTAGTAGTATTAATTATTTATTATTATTATTATTATTAATATTATTGTTATCATTATTATTAGTATTATCATTATTATTATTATTATTATTATTATTATTATTATTATTATTATTATTATTATTATTACAGGATACACGTTTAATACACAAACGAGAGAGATATAATGACGAAGATAAAGTGACGCATAACTAAAGAAATTTGTTCTGATAGTTTAGATTCTTATTTTTTTTATTTTAGTGTCCAGTGTACGAAAATCACAAAGTGTGCTAGGTCGAGCGAGCGAGAAATTTGTTCTGATAGTTTAGATTCTTAATTGTGTTATTTTAAGGTCCAGTGTACGAAAATCACAAAGAGTACCAGGTCATGCGGGCGATACTTGTTTGAGACCAAGAGAGAATCGTGACCAGAACGTTACAACCCTCCGACAACAGCCAGATGCAGATGGCATTAACAGTGTATCATCGTTTGAATCTCCTTCATATAATGGTATTTACGTCCATTCATTTGAACAACGGATCCCTTCAATCTCCAGCAGTTGCAAGTATCCTGAACCTCCCCCGTCGTACAGAGAGACCCAAATTGTAACTAACGAAGCCCCTCCCACCTACACAGAGGTAGTCAGGGACCCTACAAGATTCAATTTATATATCTGAATCACTGTGTTATATGGACAATAACAGTGAAAATCAAACATATTTTATTTTTGTATCAATGTATCTTTGCATAAGCATATTCATACACAGCAAAACTTGTAAATATGTTTGGCAGATTTCCTTTACCCTCAATTTACCGCCATACCTTTGCATGCCGATTCCTCTAGATGTTATAATTAAAATAAACATTTGACCTTATTCAACTTTTAATTGAAAGCGCCCATACTAAATACTAATTGAACATATTGTAAGCATAATATGTTTGACATATGTGTTGTTTTGACAGTGATACAGTCTACATTTCAGATGTTAAATTCACTTCTAATTCATTTCATTATAGTGTTCCAATATAGTAAAAACAAATTGCTTTGTGTTTATCCTCAGTTTGTAGACAAATTGCTTTGTGTTTATCCTCAATTTGTAAGCAATATATCCATAAATCCGTTGCTTTAATTCAGATGTGAAGTTTAACAATTAATAAAACCTTGTGATATGTTTATTGTCCCATATTGATTATCTGTATGACTTATCTAAATAACGATGTTTCAGTGGAAGTCTACGTGTGATTCAGCAGTTGTATTGCAAACGCTTTTTTGTACATCCCCTAAAACATATGGTTATAATGATATCCGTCCTTCTGTCTGCTATCAGTTTCGTTCAATTCAAGCTGTCCATCACATTCCTCAAGCAAATATTGCGGATGGATTCAGCATGGGGCAAATTAAAACTCCATCGAATTTTGGGAAATCAAAACGTCAAGGGCATTGTGACTGAAAGAAACAAATAGCTTTCGCAACAACAAAAACTATGCATGCCCTTTCCTCTAGATGTTATAATTATAATCAACATAACCCTTTTGACCTTATTCAACTTTTAATTGAAAGCGCCCATACTAAATACTAATTGAACATATTGTAAGCATAATATGTTTGACATATGTGTTGTTCTGACAGTGATACAGTCTACATTTCAGATGTTAAATTCACTTCTAATTCATTTCTTTACAGTGTTTTAATATGGTAAAAACAGTTTGAATTGTGTTTATCCTCAATTTCTAAGCAACATATCCATAAATCCATTATTTTAATTCAGATGTGATGAGTCAACAATAAATAAAAACTTTTGATATGTTTTTGTCCAATATTGATTATCTATACGACTTATCTAACTATCAATGTTTCAGTGGAAGTCTCCTTGTGATCCAGCAGTTGTATTGTAACCGTCTTTTTTGTACATCTGCTAAAACATATGGTTATAATGGTATCCGTCCGTCTGTCCGCTGTCAGTTTCGTTCACTTCAAGTTGTCCATCGTTTAACATTGTGGATGGTTAGCAAATAAGAAGTTTTTCGGGTTCAAAGGTCAAGGTCACTGCAACCGAACATTTTTTTCAGGTCACATACCTCAAGCAAATATTGCGGATGGATTCAGCATGGGGCAAATTAAAACTCCATCGAATTTTGGGGAATAAAACGTCCCCGTGGTTCAACACGATTCTTCGACACATTTTAGATGTGACGACAAACGTCGACTTTTAAAAGTACTTACTTTTTAACATTTTTTTTAGAAATTTACTAAGCGATGCATCAAAGCAAAAACACCAATCAAAGTTTTATGTACCAGAACCAAATTAAGCCAAAGAAAAGTAAAATGATTCCATGAAACTTTCGATAAGAGCGTTAACAAATGAATATCTACCTTTTTTCTATCCCTTAGACTGTATTGCGTATTTATACACACCACGCATGTAGCCCACAAAATTTCAGAAAAAATCTTGAAACTACTAAAGAAGAGAAACGATGACGTACTTCTTCATACTTTTTCGTTTCTCAAAACAAACCACTGAAAATGTTGGTGGTTTTTTTTGTACCAGTTGATCCCGAAATTATTGGATAGGAAACGCTGACACCATACTGCGCATTTACACCAAAAACTAATGTAGTTAAAAGTTTCAGTTATTTAATTCAAATCAATAAAACAGGAGATGCGATAATAAGAGTTTTCATGCTACGATGCTTTTCAAACTACCCGATTTTTATTTTTCAAAGTAAAACAAGCAACAAAGCAAAGAAAAACCGATAGCATAGTTACAGTGAAACCCTCCAGGCAGCTACCACTTTACTTATTAAAGTATCAACAATTATTATAAACCTGTGTATCAAATATGAAATTATTTGTGCAATATTTGTCATAATTCCTATATTTTCATGTGTGAAAAATCCTTATATTTTTACATGTCGAACATTCAAGATTTCCCATAATGCCATGCGACTCTTCATTCCGTGCCCTTATACAAGTCATATTTGCACCAAGAAAAGCTAGCATTTTGTGAGCTTCAGAAATCAAAGGAAACTATTTCCTTTAAGGCGTGATGTGTGTTGTTTTGCATCATCATCGTCATCATTACCAGTCTCTTGTCCAAGTGTGGTCGTTGAAGCACTGTGCTGCTGAACATCTGACCAGTTCACTCCACTTGTCTCGATCATGTGCCAATTCCTGTGTCTCCGCAAAACGTTTCCTGGTCCATTCTGTGATGTTGTCACTCCACTTTGTTCTCTGTCTACCTCTTGTTTTGCATCAGATATTAAACTCCTCACTGTTTACTTCTTTGTAAATGTGCGACCCTTTAAGAGCCTTGACAACAACATAAAATATCCTGTCTGCTACATCGTTCAATTGGTCAGATAGAGTAAAATAGTTTCCATAATATCAAATAGTTAAATTATCGCAACATCTTAAGTTATTTTAAACCTACCGTTCTCGCTAATCGCTGATATTATCAGCGAAAGGTACGAAAAGATGTGGGTACTGAAAAATGAATTTAATCTTAAAAGCATCGATAAAAGTTTGGTATCTATTAAAAGAACCACAATATGACATTTTAACTTGTGACTTCCCCACTCGTTACAATATCACAAGTTTGTGCTGCACGTTAAAGTATACCCGGTATTAACTGGGGGGGGGGACATATTTTCTATTTATATGGCATTATATCAAGGAATCTACCCCAAATGAGGCATGGAAAAAAGTAAAATAAAAATTAAGTCAGAGATACCTACTGATGTATCTGTATATAGTTTGCGTCGTCTAAATATAATAGGGTCGAAGATATTTGCAGGAAACAAATAATGGCACAAAATAATCAATCGACCATGAAAATCAGCTTATTGTCGCCTGCTTCTTGCATTAATGACTTCGAGATGCAAACAAGAGTCAAAAAAACATGTCACATTATGAAATTATAAGATAATACATCAAAATTTCTAGGTACTTTCACCAGGATAAATCAAGCCACTTGGCCGCAATGCTCAATCGTGCTTTACAGCTTATGTAGCAAATTTCCCCTTTTTATATCCTCTCAGAACTTTGCTATACGTTTCCTGTATGTGCCCCTATTTATGGACCTGACAAGAAATTTATAAAGGTGTGACTTTTTACTGACATATAATCAAACAGTTATCATGTGTTATTTTGCTCGGTGTTATCTAAATGGCTACGTTTCTAATCTAATTTACATCTTCTGTGACATGATATTCGTTGGAGCGGATCGCTCACCTGCCCTAAACAATCAATCAACTTTAAATGGTACAATAAATATTGCATTACAAAATGAAACTGTCTTCCCTGTCTCTCAGAACAGTATTATTTAGTGCAATATCTTGTCATTTGTATGTTAGATTAGTTTTTATCTTTTTTGCCATATTTGGGTGGGGGGAGTTGAATTGTTATTTTGGGGGACTGTTGTTATTTCATTACTCTCATTTATGAACTAAGTACATGCATATTGAATGTACTAATGTCTTATTTTGTAAGATAGAATAACGATGGATTTATTTTTACCTCCTTTACGTGATTTCATTTGTTTGTTGGTTGTTTTTGTTTTGTTTGTTTGGAGTTTTGTTAAAGGGGTGGGAGTAAGTTTTGTTGTTATTATTATTGTTTGGGGTTATTTATCCCGATAAGCCTAATTTGGTATCCATCGGAATATCACTATTGTTATAAACCTTTAAGCTATCCTTCACGTCACGGCAAAATTGAACATGCTCAACATAAAAACACATTTAGTCACTATCACTCTTGAATAGTCTATTTCTATCACAGTGAATCAGTATCAGTTTTAAGTAGTCTCGTTCTATCATAATGAATCAGTCAGTCCTGAGTAGACTCGTTTAATCGCATCGAATCAGTATCAGTTTTAAGTTCTATCACAATGAATCATCAGTCAGTCCTGACTAGACTCATTTTATCACATTGAAACATACTCAGTCTAGAGTAGTCACATTCTATAAGTTAGTTTGTTTTCCATCTTGCAAAATGCATACGTTAACCAAGTAGTTGTAAATCAGTCCTAAATTCGAGTTGCTAATTTTATTTTCTTTGGGGGGAGGGTTAGCAATTAGAACCCAGTCGTCGTCAGTCCATGTATCCAAGCAAACGCAATATATTTCTGGCACTTGAAAATTTATTTTCATCTTTTTATATTTAACAGTCGTTTACTTTCTACAATTTCCCTTCTGTTTACCGAACAAAGCATGGTCCATCAATTTGTAATCAGTGTTTCAAGAAATTCCAGATTTACGGAAATGCTATTTGAAATTTAGTTTAACATACATACAAACTTACTGCAGGAGTTTCGTATATCAAGCATGTCGGTTTAAACACATATACCTTTATTATAGTATGCAATTGGTAATGACTCTTTAACGACTATATTCATAGTATAATAAAGTTATATATCTTCTGATCTGATAGCACATAACATTAGATAAGTCTGATGGTCTTTCTTTTTACTTCATGGTTACTTGCCACGATCATAAAGGTTAATAAGGTTCAATCCTATGCACTTTTCATGCATAAAGCTAACTTTCATAACAGTGGAATACTGCAGAAAACGCCGGGGTGTTGGAAGGTTCATATATGTCTTGGTAATAAATCAAATTAAAAATTCGCCCTTAAGTGTCATTTTTTCTATTGGTGACACTGTCTTTTAATGAAAAAAAAATGCATTTTTGTTTGCATTTTTATTGAATCTTATCTCTATCACCAACAAAATCTAACGTGTTGTTCTTGTTTTTTTTTTTTTTTTTTTTTTTTTTTGTGTTATTGTTCTTGCTTTTTCTTTTTCTTGTTTCGTTTTCTTGTTGTCGCTGCTGTTTCTTTTCTTCTTTGTTTATTCAGTTTGTTTGTTGTTGTTTTCTATATTTTTTCACACACACACACACACACACACACACACACACACACACACACACTAAGAGCATACGTTTCGTCGCCTAAGCGGTGAATGGCTGACAATGTGGTCACATAACAAAGCAGTGGAGTATGCAGAGTTGTCAACTGTCACATGAACCACACATGCATACGATACACTGCACTGGTGTAACTGTGATTCAACTTTCGTGATTATAATCCAGATATGATCAGATGTCATCATGAACCTGAATATGTTCTCTATATATGTACGCGTATTTTAAATCTTGGAGCTCTTTCAATGCAATGCGGAAGGAGCTATAATTGTTCTGCATGTGTTTCAACTTTGGTGTGGTGACATCAATAAGGATAGAATGGCTTAGTAATAACTTTAAAAAATAACTTTTCTGGTTTGGAGGGTAAAAGACTACAGTAAATTGTATACAAACCTTGGAGGCAATATTTTTAAACCTACATTGCACATCTCACATCTATGTAATCTACAACGTGTAGATGATTTTGGATAATTTATATTCCGCCCCCGAATTCCACACAAGTAAGTATTATAAGCTACTAAGCATTTATTTACCGTAATGTGCTGATTACGCAATGTTAATATGTACTCACTGCTTTCAAATGCTCGTCAACTATGATTTTAAACAGACGTTTCCTATGTATTGATTTATGACTAATACGACGTTCAATCATACATTGGATGTGAATCATATTTTTTGTCTGACATTATGGCAGAGAGCAGAGGGTTTTTTGTTATTGTTCAGTAATAAATAATAATAAATATTGATTTTCTATCAAGGCTTGAAACTATTCGGTATGCTTTCTTAACTGGCTTGGCATATCCTGAAAAGTAAACTGTACTACTAGAACCTACATTTGTTTTGCATACAACCTGTCTAAAGTTACAATTGTGATTAAAAGATCGATTGATTAGGAAGTACTTAGACTGAAGGAATTCTCGGAATAGTTTCTCAAGCCTTCAAATTCCAGGTAATAATTAATTTAAAACGTTAGACCCTCGAACGGTGAGTCGGATGAACATTTTACTTCCTTCTGTGTTGTACACATTACTCAACATCCACTTGTACTCACTGTTTTGAAATACTCATCAAATATGAATTTAAGCAAATATGTTTTATGCGTTTGTAAATTGAAGAGAAGAGTAGTATAATATGATTATACACTTTGTATAATACAATTATACACTTTGAAGGACGTGTTGTCTGGCATATATGTTACTTCTGTTATAGTCAAATACGTCACCTTTTCATATGATAGTGTCCAATGGGAGGGTAAAAATCTATTCATGGCTAAGGTAGTTTTTAGACCTAGGAATAACCTGTCAAGCCTTGAAACTCCAGCGAGTGTTTAATGTGGAATTATCCACACTCCTCCCAGCCCTTTCTATTTTGGAGAGAGAGAGAGAGAGAGAGAGAGAGAGAGAGAGAGAGAGAGAGAGAGCAAAGCGCAAAGTCATTCTAGAGGCTTTCTTTCTCTCGCTCAAAACAAGTTTCCGTTAAACTTGCCTCTATAACGACAACGTCACGAGCAAAACTGCTGATCATTGTCTTTCTGACCCTGTCCCCCCTCCCCTACTGAGAGCCGATTTTATCCTATCCGTCCCAGCATTTGTAGTGAGTTCTTCCACAAACAAAATATAGTGAAGTACATCTAAGCACTCGCGGCAACTTATACGGGCAACTCAATGTACAAACAGCAACATGTAACTCGCCATGCACTGCCATTTTGACTGTACACTTATCACTGCATTAAAAATAAGGTTTACATAGACATCAGCTTACTTTAAAAGTTCAAGAGACACAAACGCCGTGCTCCAGTCACTCAAAATATAGCATCACTCATCAACATTAATCAGATCAATCTTGAGAAACCAAATTTGATTTTACCACTAATATTCACTGGCCACTGAAGACCTTTTATTTTAGTAGTAGTAGTAGTAGTACTAGTATTGTTGTTGAGACACTGATCGCCGTAGTAATTAAAAGAACCCAAATGGACCGATTTGACCTAGCATACACACTTTATGTTAAGGACCGCAAGGAACTGTCAAACCCAAATTAACTTGCGGTTATCATTTAATACAACTTTTTACCTGCATAACTTTATTTATTGTTCTTACATGACTGTGTAAATTAACCTGGTTTAACGCATGCAGTACTTGCATCCATCAGTACTCAAACGTCGGAATTCAACGTGCTGTTAATTACCGCCATAAAAATTGCATATGTTGTATGAGAACGGGCTTTTTTTGTATTCAGAAGAAAAGAAAAGAAGAAGATAAAAACATTTGTGATGATATTAGGATATTAGGTACACCATATTGCAAGCTAGATTTTTACCATAACCTAGTTGGTTTCTTTTCTTCTCGTGTTTAACCAAAATTCATCACCTTAAACAAAGCAAGAATTTTTTTCACGCATTAAGCATTTTTTTTTATTATTTTTTAAAATTTTATTTGTATTATTATTATTATTCATTATCATCTATATCTAAATTGAAAAACAAGAGCTCTTATAAAAGTAAAGTCAGTGTTGTTGATGACAAGCCTACCGCCACCCAATAATGTGTATCACCAATAAGCCATCGTTTACTTACCTTTCCCTGGAAATGACATACATTGAGGACATGCCAATCAAATCATGTTCTTGATTTGTTTGTTTTGGTTTTAACGTCATTTCTAAACTCCAGTGTGTGTGTGTGTGTGTGTGTATATATATATATATATATATATATATATATATATATATATATATATATATATATATATATATATATATATATATACTCGGTGCAAGAGTATTTTGCGCCCTAGGCAAACCTTCCACTTTGCGCCACCCCAACCCCACTCCCCGGAGGGGCATTATGTATTATAAACTGACATTCATAATATAACACAATTGTTTTTCCTTTCATTATTTAGTCTATATATTTAATGATAATAAACAAATAAACAACAGTAGTTCGTTTTTTGGCGCACCCAAAATATTGGCACCATAGGCGGCCGCCTAGTTCGCATATTGGGTTAAACCGGCCTTGCATACGTATCATATACAACAACTCGCAGCATGCTACACTATGAGGGGGGATAATGGAGAAATTCTGCCTTCATTAAATATTCGTACATTCAGATATGCAAATGTATCCTCTAAAAACGATGGTTTTGATTGGTTGTACAATACATTCCTCAGAAACAATCCCATAAACCATCAATTCTACTTCCTGCTTCCGCTTGAACCAAACATTCGTGCGAACGCTGTTCAAATTTGAGCGATAACTATTAATAATTGCTGCATCTTAGTTACCATATTCTCGATTCATATATATTTAAAAATTGTAGACATATATGTAATTATAATTAATCACGCTTTGATTTATTTTACAGTTTATCATAGTGCGCAAATTTAACAAACTAGTTTGTATAGAGCAGTCACGTTACCAACTGCCAGACCAATTTGAATTTTCGTTTCAGTCCTTGTAAGTTTTATAAATTTGACTTTATTTTCTATTTTTTGTTAATATTGGCTGAATTTATTTGATATTGTACATGCATTGCTAAGTTTTTTTGTTCATTTATATGTATTAGTGTTTAAATTTGATTACTACTTAAGTAAGAAGTTTAGTTTTCATATTCACATACTATTTACGGTATTGGAACTGATAGCGTGAAGAATATACTAGAAAGTATTTTATTAGTTATATTCATTTGATACGTTTTTACCCCAATATAGTAGTTTCTTTTCTGAAGTGTTTATGATTAACTTGCATTTTATTACACTTGATCTGGTGTGAAAAGTATAATTTAGTGTTTATTTAATTTATATTTTCGTTTCAGAAAGACAGTTACTTCTTTTAAATAGTGGATATTCATTTCATATTCATTGTATATTTTGCATAGCTGACGCATACTTGTCAGAATGTCGAGGAGCATTTTCGTTGCAGGTGATTCCAATCTGAAGCAACTCGGTTGTCTTCTGAATCTTCCCAATTTATTCCTGTTGACTATTCCTGGTGCGAAATTGGTTGGAGATATCACCAATTTTAAATCCAAAGTGTTATATGCTTGTCCGAGCCCAAAAACCTGACCTGCTGATTTTTCACATAGGTTCGAATGATGTTGGAAAAGATGCTAGCATATTTACAAGGTATTTTCGCTTGTAAATTTGACTTTGAAAACATTTATTATTTGTGCCCAATATTTGCAGCATAACTATTATAAATTTCTATATTATATTTAATTTATTATATTGATCTTACAGATTACAACTGGCTAGTGATGAATTCAAATATTCTCTGTAATTATAATATGACCAGCATAATTTTAAATAACAAATTTACATGTTTAGCATCCATATTGACTACTCGTCATACAGTCTAAGACATTGACCCTGATATTTATGTTTTGGGGTCGAGGTTTTATTGCCTAATTAATTGTGCTTGTGTAGCATGTTTTGATGTCACCTAGCATCATATTAAGAAGTCAGATTTAAGAAATATGTCAAACTTTATGCAGCCCGTATTGATGCTTTTCTACAAATTAAAGTCACAATGATTTAGCGAGATTGTTCTTACTCTGATGCCTTTTTTCTAATAAATTCAGATTCTCACACAATCATGTGGACTTGATTTCAAGTTATGTTGGTCTACATTTCATTTGCCTGAAATGTGATTTATGCCGGGAATGCCATAATCAGGTTAAGTTGAAGTATGTTTCTTTAACAAAATGAATAAAAACATCGAAGTATTGAAGAAAGTGTTTCAGTAGCTTCATTTAATTCAAGATTATTGTCACAATTTTAACTGATTTTGGTATTCTCAGCTTCCAGCAATCTACATTTATTAACTAATAATCCACCAAATGCCACAAATAAACAGGCTTAACATCAGGAGGAGGGTAACATTAATTTGGTAATACATATTGCACTTTATGACAATACAATTTGTACATTGCTACAACAAAAATGAAGTGTGTGGATTGTTCCGAAATCTTGCCATATGATGTCAAAATGGGATGTTTATTTTTGCTTAGAGCTTGAGAGTTGAACAAAATAACCCTGGTAGCAGATGTTTTAAAATTTTGTATCATTTTCTTTATATTTCCCAAATGGCAGCAGTTACTGTGGTGGTGAATTTCTGAAATTTTCAGTTTTATTAGTCATGTTTTGTTTGCATTTTAGTTAATTCTTTTTGTGCACTTCTTGCTTTCATTTGTTACAGAGACTTTATTCGTCAGCTGCTGGAAATTAATCCCACGATGCTGGTCACTGTTTGTGGAATTCTGCCTCGAACCACCAGTAACTTTAAATCTTTTCGTTGGAACTCTACTGTTTTACCAGACTTACAAAGAGGATGTACTGCACTAAATGATGTCATTATGAGCTTAAGCCGAGAATGTGATAAGTGCCATTTTATTGACTATAAGGTCGTGGATTCAAACCACAACTGAGTCATATCAAAGACTTCAAAAAATGGTAATAACAGCTGCCTTGCTTGGTGCTCAGTATTAAGAGGTTAGTGTTAGGACTGGTCGGCCTGGTGTCAGGATAATGTGCCTGGGTGGAAGATGATGCTGCGTGTCTGGGGAATGATAAACCAGTGCTAGACATCACTATAAGCTGCCACTGCAGACATTATAGTGATATGACTTAAATTGTTTTAAAGCTATGTTAAAAATCTAAAACACATACTGTAATACACAGGCAAATGTACATTTATATGGACATGTTATTCGTAAAACTTGAACAGTACTTATTGTTATTGTCACCAGATATGGATTTGCACTGACAAAGTTATCATTCAACTTAATGCATCCACTGAACAGACTTCTGATGTTAATGATCAGCTGACTGTAAAATATCAATATGATTACCATCAAGATTGTAAAATGTCTGTTTTAGGAGATTTTTGGATGAATTTTGGTACGTATAGGATATGGGAAGATATGGACCAGTATATAGACCCAGCTAAGTCTTTACAACTACTACGGTAACATACATTTGAGTGATGAAGCTGTATAATGTATATTTATCATTTAAGTAGACAAAAAAGGGTCTTCAAACTTGTGTAGTTATGTCACAAAATTTATGAGACTCAGTCAATTCAGTTTTTGATTTAAAATGATTAAAATTCGAATTATTTGTTTCCTTTTGTTTAGATTTTTTTTGTTGTCTACTATACATGAGTGCTTTGATATTTCAGGTCATAAAGTCTGCAATCAGCAAGTTAGTTAATAAAAACAATGACCCTCAAGATATAATTTAAGTCTGTTGTTGTCATTTGTATTAAAATGAATTTATTTTCCACTATAAATCAGATGGCTGTGGGAAACAAACAATAAACAGACGTTATGTAAAGACCTAGTTGTAAAAGGGGAGTTACTCTGATATTGCAGTAAGACCAGCAACAAAAAAAGTAATCTGATAATGGCATATACTTGTATTAATGTTGGAAATTTAATGTATCATTGTCTTGCACAAAGTGTAATCAACTTGAAAAATGGATGCTACTTATATGGCACTCATTATGCCACCTGTGCCCTACAGCAACATAAACTTATAAGAAAGAATTAAAAGAAATGTGTTTGTAAATAACCACCCACAATGACTGGAGTTGCTCTGTGATTGTTGCTGAGAATGAACAATCAATATGAGGATGAAAGTATATATCAACCTAAGACTGTTTGAACAACAACCGGTGTTCCAATGAAAAGTAATAAATTCTGTATAATGCAGCTTTCAAGTCAACACCTGTTAAATGCAAAAGCCACCAAAAAAACGACATTAACATGCTTCACATTTTGATTCTTATTTGCTAACAAAGATTAGATTTCCTAGTCATTGACCATCACAGTAATCATATGATCTAACTCTTGTATAACATTATCAGACAACAAACTGGCTAAACATTTTGTTAAAGTGATAGAAATTTTAAGAAGATATTGATTCTACCTAAGAACATAGGTTAAGGATATTATTTTGAAACAGTAGTATTCATGGGTTTATTTATCAAATAGTGTACGCGTCAGCAATACTGACATTTTCCCAAAATAAACTGGTGATTTAGAACTAGTAACCTATGGTCATGTGGTACGTATAAGTACACAATATGTAGTGCAATAGATAAAATAAATACCGAAATGTTAAAAAATATCGAGATACCACATAACCAGTATCGTCGGAAGCTAGGCCAAACCATATTGGTTTTTCCACAGGGGCTCGTATCGTTACTTACAACTCACCTGTCATACATATACTATAATACGATATTTATGTTGTCGAAATATCTAAAATGGGGAGGCAAGGGTCAGAGGAAACTCGGACTAATGTACTATATAATAACTAAAATATAGCACATGCATGACAGGTCCATTGTAAACAACGATACGAGCCCCTGTGAGTTTTTCAAATTTTTTTTTATCAGTCCTCGAAAATTATTAACGGTAATAAACGTAGAAGTGTTTTAATCGGAAATAAATGTAATTGCCAGTACCCAAATAAAATGTAAATTATTTCTTAGTAACGCTGTCATTATACATACTAATACGAGTACTGCCGTGTAGACAAAATAATGCGATCTTATTACTACAACACGAAAACTGATAACGGTCATAAATGGGTATGAGGCGTACTGTTTCATTTAATTTAAGTTCTAATTTCAAAACGGGTCTATTAAAAAGTATAAACGTACAAAGAATTCATAGATACGGTTATAATAATAATAATAATAATAATAATAATAATAATAATAATAAAACTAAAACTACTAGCGAAATAACCTTGCAATTCAACCAATCGACGAAAATTTATAACGCCACCAATGGCGGTCTAATTTCAAATAGAAGTTAAATTTTTTTAATAATAAACAAAATAAAATGTAATTACCAGCGCTGAAATGAAACGTACAATGCATTATTAGTAACGGTTCAAGTATATACACTACCGGTCTGATAAGATAATATTAAATTTCCAGCAGCATAAGTCTCAACGTCAATGTTATTTTCTATAAACCACAATGTCCAATGAAAACCATCGTTTCAACAAAGACATTTGCATATTTGCATATTTAATGAAGACAGAATTTCTCCATCATCCCAAGTGCTATGCTTATTTTAAAGTTTAACATTCACGATTAGTGACAATCCTAACATCCAACACAACTGACGAGTCAACGTACCCCAAGTTTCAATATTTCTAGTGTAACCCAGCATGTGTGTGTGTGTGTGTGTGTGTGTGTGTGTGTGTGTGTGTGTGTGTGTGTTGAGAGTGTATCAATTCTCTATTTCACATGATTCGCTCATTAGTAATACTATTCGGCAGAAATGCAGTGTATAAAAATGCCTTAATTGTCGTTAATCACCTATCATCGTCTAGATCCTGAAGTTAATATCACATATCCGGTTAGCACATATGATAGAAACAGTATCTAGAGAAAAAGAAGCATCCTGCTTTGAAATAATGTTGAATTCATCAATCGAAATTTATTTCATGCAATATACATATTCACATCCTGTAAAAATGAATACAAAAATACAACCATTCACTTCCGAAACGATCATTTTGTTAGCATGCGATGGAAAAGCCGAGGAAGCTTAAACTGGTAGATTGTATTTCTTATGAGGCGCAGTAGCAAACAAAAAAGTAGGTCTGCAATGAACGTTGCAGTTGACACTTCGATGATATATTACAGAGCGGTGGCTGAAAGTTTAATTGTGTCAGGCATCCTGGAAAGGTATGCGGATGTTGAAAGTTTCATTTCGCTCGTCTAAAACATGTACAATTAAATTCAGTCATTGAAATTCTGTTGCACAGAATTTGAAAATAATATACTGAGTTTAAAACATATATTCGTTTAAAACTCAATTTGCCAAAGTTCAGCCAAGTAGACCGAATTATATATAGCTTGTGTTTCATGTTCACATTTCTGAATGTGAATTTCTGAATTTCTGAATCACGGTACAATCTTTATGCTAATTTGTCATTGTAAGCTTATAAACTTTATTCCATATGTTTATAAATACACTTTGTGTATTTTGTTAGTTTTGTAGATGGATATTTTACGTTCTAAAGAGTAAAAACATAATTGGTATCCTCTGATTGGTGATAACACGATTTTAGTGAACGCAGTCCTTTGACTCGCAGGCATGTTGGCTAATTGCCAAAAGAATTGTTTCACGCATGATATCAAACAGTACACATACAATAACCAATAAATGTAGATATTTTTTTATATATCGATTTTAATACCAATAAAAACATCTAAGATCTAGATTTGGCGTTTCTAAAAAACATCGTTATTGGCAGGAAAAAGTAAATAAACTGACAGTTCCTTTTTAAAGCTTTTCGATGATTCCGATGATAAAAGAAGCAAATATTGTTGGTTGAATTGCTTCAATAGAACCGCAGAGAGAGAGAGAGAGAGAGAGAGAGAGAGAGAGAGAGAGAGAGAGAGACATGGGGGAGGGGTTGTAAGATAGACATATAGGAGATCGGGTTGGATAATGAAATGGATCGATATATCTTGACAAAAGTGATAATTCTTTGGCGTGGTTTTTATTCATTCATATATATTGATCATCTTACATGTTTTAGGGATATAAAGATCCGGGAAAGAAATAAACAAAAACAAAATAGATATGATGTGCTTTACATTTACGTTGGAAAATGAGACAGGTAAAATATTTAGCATGCTTTGAATACACGCTATCGTGAACGAAAGCTTCTTAGACTTTAGATAGAGTTATACTAAATGAAAGTTTAGACAGGTAAATAACAACTTAGACGTTATTAAATAGATCTTAAATATAGTGAGCACATACACATTACCAATTTTCTGTATTTCACTTGAGATGACAAGAAAATTTAAAATATTTCCATCTTAAGAGTACATGCTACCGTGACAAAATATACCTTTGAAAAGAAATATTAAACTTAGGTAAAGTATACCCATCTTGCCCTTGGTTAAAATTAACTTCAAGAGAGTGAGACAAATGAGCTGAATAGGCTTCGTTTATCGTGGAAATGTTCCAGGAAGGAATAATCGCAACGTCTTTTTACGTGTTTTGCCAAAACAACTATGACGTTGTCACATAAATGTAGCCCGCGATCTTTAACCTATATAACAGTTACTGTATTCCATTTGAATAGGTATTGTTATTTAGTTATCTTTTAAAACGATCTGACACGAGATCAGTCATTTCAAACTGTACAATAACTCCTCGTTGGACAGGACATTTCAGTTAAAAGTTTATATTTTAAAGAGGTAATTTTGGCGATATACAAAATGCAGCTCGGTCACCTGATGAATGAGATTATTAAAATCTACTCTGTGTGTGTGTGTGTGTGTGTGTGTGTGTGTGACACTCGTGAATCAATCCACTCACCCATATAACAAATCAGGTATCCTTTGTGACCAGTGTTTTATACTTGATTTACAAATACACATCTGTAATAGGCACTTTTTATACCGTTATAAATACACATCTGTAATAGCCTGTTTTTTATACTTGATTTACAAATACACATCTGTAATAGCCTCTTTTTATACCGTTACAAATACACATCTGTAATAAACTATTTATTATAACTTTACAAATACACATCTATAATAAACTCTTATTATACCTTTACAAAAACACATCAGTAATAGCCTCTTTTTTCAGTATTAACGTTGTATGTATGGAATGTTTAATATCAGAATTAATTTTATTAATAAACCGAATTCAATGTCTTTCACCAAAATGAGGTTACCAAGTGGCCACGTGCCTATGCTGATTACAATCATTAATTCATGAGAAATTATGGAAATTAATTTAGGTTTTGATATGTATATCCTAATATATTCGTTTTACTTACCGTCTTTTTACATCTGCAATCATTCGTAATAAACACAAACATTACTTAGCTAATTATTTATATCATCGTGACGACGTTGCTATACTATACTATGCTATACTATGCTATTCTATGATTATATTATTTTATATTATATTATATTATATTATATTATATTATATTATATTATATTATATTATATTATATTATATTATATTATATTATATTATATCATATCATATCATATCATATCATATCATATCATATCATATCATACCATACCATACCATACCATACCATACCATACCATATCATATCATATTATATTATATTATGGAACGACTTAACTAAATGGTTAGCGTTCTGGATTTTCTGTCAGTAGGACAATTTCATCAGCCAGGTCGGCTGTTGTGAAGGTTTAGGGGCATGACAATTCATTCCCATTTCTCTGCCAGGAAGCACTCTTGTATGCATCGAGGTGCCGTGACACATCAATCAATCAAGCAAGACCATTTGGTAACAGTCCAGAAGTCATGTTAAATGGAATTGTAAACCAGCTTGGGAGTTCCTTCCACAAACTGAATGTTTAATTATCAGTCAGTAAGTGATTCTATACCATAATTTGAGTAAATGTATCTTGCCTATAGAATATGAAGGTCTTGTATTTCTCTCACTCGTCTTTACCCACCCCACCCCACCGCCGATTATGTGAGTCTCGTTACAATCACCCGAGTTGCTTATTTCAATGTGTTTAAAGTCGGATCAATACAAAAGTAGCAACCCATTTCATTATTGCTATCCAATCTGAGGATGGTGATGGGGGAGTTAAATGGTTCATTTATTGGTGTCGATAACGTTTGGTAACAAAGGTAGTGGAAGATTCTGGCAAATCCTCGATAAGAACCACCTGACACACGGGGCGATACTGGCAATCTTTCTTACATACCCACTTTAGCTGAGCCTGAGACTCGAACCCACGAGCATAATTTTTGTAATAATCATTCATCACAGCTATTGACTAACTGGTTAATGTGATGGACTCGCAACACAACGGTCGCAAGTTCGAATCACGTAAAGACCAGTCAGACTCGGCTGCTGGGCAAGGTATTTTACTCCTTTTACTTCGGACCGACATAACCTTTCAGGTGTTAATGTACCGTTCAATACTGAAAATAGAAACAAACCACTATTCCCCACCCAGAGTACTTTAAAGGGGGGCTTTTAAAATTATAAAACTAAAGCTATTGTTTTGCTTAATATTTCTATACACGTTGACATGAACAGCAATATCTAAATATAGATATAAATACATGTGCTAGAAACGTTTTCATCTATTAGATTTCGACAAGGCTGCAACGTTTGTACATGTAAATGGTTAGTTTAATTTGATTTCACTAAATCTGATTTATCTATAAATTAGATGCTTTATGTAATATCCCATATTAACTCAATAGTTTGGTTCAAAATATGTTTCGATTGTTTTAATGCTGATAAAAACAAGTCTTATAACCCAAATTAAAAGATTCACTAATTTTGACAGGATCCATGGGTTTACTGGGAGAAAAAGCTTTAGTCGTGACAATTGCTTGCACCGTACATTACTCATTAATAGACTGGTTTATTGTTGATTGCTGATAATTCTGAAAATAACATTGTTTACTACTGAACAAATGGTCGTTAACAAAACCTTTGACGTGTAGCATGTTCATTTTTAAAGTTTGGCTCAAGTTTCTAAAACAGGACGTAAAATCCCAAGTCCGGTTGGTTCATCAAGTACATGTACGTAGCAGTACGAAATATAATCACTATGTTTCTATATATCTAAGGATTTTTAACCTCGGTTATCAACACATTCAACAGAACATATTCTACGAACTGAGTTCTGCCATTATATGAGGAAAATAGTCTATTATAATGATCTATTAAAAGAAATTGTCTGGTATATTGCTTTGATTTTTGTCTTAGGAACTTCTCTGCATGACATTTATTATTTCATGCTATGAGTGTCTCTCTCTCTCTCTCTCTCTCTCTCTCTCTCTCTCTCTCTCTCTCTCTCTCTCTCTCTCTCTCAACAAAAAAGACGAAATAAAAATAAAAAACAGACAAGCTTTAATATAATTGTTAATCGAGATGAGATTGTCACAAACCTATATTAAAGGTACATTTGAGAAAGAATTTACAATAGTCCTTACTAATATGTGATGTTGTCGATAAAATATGCAATTGCACGCACAAACATCACAACACACACACACACACACACACACACACACACACACACACACACACACACACACCTACACACAACTCTTCAAGATTGGACGGTAATAAGAAAAGCACAGAAATCTCAATTTAAAAATCAAACAGAAACAGAAGAAGAAAAAAATTTCATCAAAAAAATCAAAAAGGGTTTGTACATTTTTAAACTATGAGGCTTGGACTCTGGTAGCCGAATTACAACGAAGAATCCAGGCACTTGAAATGAAATGATATTGAACAATTCTTGGCATCTTTTACATGGACATAAAATATATTTCTATTATTGTTAAAAACAGAAACTTCTTATCAAGTGAATAACTTTGTTGGCTTTTATTGATGTCTGTCACAGCTTGTATCACATACTCTCGTTGTAATATGCAGTTGAGGTTTCCTATACACGAGTAATACATTTGCTACGAAATGCTCTCCAAATTGGTTATTTAGATAGGTAGAATATTTTACGTACAACAAAGTAAGCTGGGCACTGTATTAAACATAATTAAGCTTATTATCGATTGAGAAAGATTTGGAAAACATTCGAATTTTGCTCCATGTAATACCGTTTAATGTGTTTGATCATAGAAAAGCTTTGTTTTATTGAAAATACATTCCTATTTCATCTCCATGCTTCTCGGTCGCAATTAACAATTATGTCAATAATGCACGTTTTCATGTTGTGTTGCACAAGGAGAAGATTCTAGCACAGAAACATACACGTCCAAGCCAGGTTTGAGATTACGTTTAGACCTCCAATCTGTAAGGGTAACTGCATGTTCTCCTAGCTCCGTTTTCGTGTGTTTGCCATATTGTTTATAGGACACACGGTACTAATTATACGGAAGAGCTGTGAACCAGTCTAAAGAAATAATAGAGTATATACGGCTTTGGTGGTCCATAATTGGTTAATAATGAAAATTAAAATTTTAGTAAAAATATTTTTTGAGAGCTTATCCTACCTGTAATTTTTAAAAAAATATAGACAAAATTCTATTGATGCAATTGAAGTAAATTTAGAGGCTTCACCTATTAGTACTCAATAATAAAAGTAGCACCTGATTCATTTGGTGCAGAATCAATAACATGTGCTTCCTGTCAATTTATGTCAACATAATGCCGCGGGTCTTATGTTTTTCTACATTTAAAAACTTACATCAAGGTTAGTTGTGCATGGAAAAATATAGGTCTGATCATCAGCACCCAGAAATGTTAAGTTATTGAATTTTGAATATGACAGTGTTTCCATATGTTTACCATTGGAGTTGAATTAGTACCGTGTGTCCTATAGTGGAAGAAACATGGTTTAGTTTCCTCATTATTTAAGTAATACCTGGGACACACACACACACACACACACACACACACACACACACACACACATATTATATAATATCAATACATTTTCTAGTATATGTCCATTTAGGAGTTAAAAACGATAGCTTTTACGAATATTCACGCGTTGGTAAGGGGTTGGTGTGACAATAAAAATGGTAATCGTATTATTTGCTTTGTCATGCCTATAATTTTACTGATTCTCTGACGACTTTGAAAATGCATAGATGTTAACTGTTTGCAACTTTATTTTAATAGAATGGGGCCTCAAAAGGTGAAAACATTCATGCACAACCTACGCCTTAGACGCTCTTGTGTTTGTTTCCTAAATTATCCTTGTGTTCTAAGTAGGATCAAGTGTACTCAGGAGGAGATTAGCGCACGCTAGACGGATAATGTTTGCTAGTGTAAGAGATATTAAACAAACGTATCTACATATATAAAAGCTAAAATATAACTAGGTAAAATTTCAAACCCGATGGTAAATAAATTGTCACTATTTCACTTCCAGTTAAAACACGATATGCTGTACACATTTCTCCAAAAGCAAACAAAACCTTGGCGTCATTTATTAATATTTAGGTGGTGGTGGCGGTGGATATGCTGGACCAGTGACTCCTGATGTTCCGGTATTAAACGGGGTATAGGGAGGAGGGACTTGCTGATCCGCCGGTGGACCGTATATGACAGGTCCATAGTGGCTTGGATGAGATGAGGGTCCAGGGGCGACAGCCGCAGTAGTAGCTGAAAATAATAATAATAATAATAATAATAATAATAATAATAATAATAATAATTAATAATGCTAATAGTAATAATAAGTACATATATATACACACACACTCAAAGGTATAAACGTCAGAACTGGGGTTCATACCTAGCACAACAGATGCTGAAAGTTATCGAGTTACTTTTATGTTACATCGACTCCGTATGTTGGTGACTTATAACTTACCAGTCACAGTCCTAATCTGTGTAGTGTTCATTGGTAAAACGACAGCTCCTCTATGCTTTCCGGAATTGAGTGCATAAACACAGCAATACACGATGAGAGCAATCACGACTCCAAGCACGATAAGCCCACCGATCACAGCCCCAGCTATAATACCAGGAAGGTTGTTACTAAAATATTGGAAGTAATAACACATAATTTCTTAAATATAATTAAAAATTAAACTGCGTCGCTTAGATACGTAAGATATAAAGGTCATGAATTCGATTAGTTGTATGGTCCTAAAATATCTAAAGCACAATAATCATATATACAAGGATATCCGGATTTAACAAATTTCAATCCAAAACGTATATAGTTATATCTGGTATTTGGTTGTAAAACGGTAAAATGGCGCCTAAAATGCAGGAAGGTGATTCGCTGCAGCCCTAATAATAATAATAATAATAAGAAGAAGAAGAACAAGAAGAACAAGAAGAAGAAGAAGAAGAAGAAGAAGAATGACCGCCTAAATATCAGTAATAATAATAATAATAATAATAATAATAATAATAATAATAATAATAATAAAAATAATAATAATATTATTATTATTATTATTGTTGTTGTTGTTGTTGTTGTTGTTGTTGTTGTTAAGACAAACATATAAACCTAGCTAATTATTATCCCAAATAATCAGGATATTTAAAATACGTTGCAATATACAAACAAAATTAAGAAACTATCTTTATAAATATATTTTATCCTCATTATTGTATTAATATAGGATTAGGTAACAGCATTTAACTCATCAAAAACAGACTTGCTTTGGACCAGTCATATTTACTGAGCGAAGACCTAATAAGTCATAACACCAAAAAATAGTTTACTTACGTACAGCAAACTTCACTAGAATCACTGGATCCGCAACATCCATAATCACAATATGTATATTTATAGCAGTAACTGTAGCTACCGAAGATATCGTAACATCTATACCGATAAGAGCAGTAATCCCCGGCTTCCACAGGAAAAGCTGTATAAAGGAATATACAATTAATGATTGTCACCTCGGAAGTTTCAATTTATCTAGTGTAGCAGAAGTATTTTCACGTGGACGCTCATTAATGATCTGATTCTTGTATTAAAATCCATCCCTTTGCATATGTCGCGCGCGCGCACGTGTGTGTAAGCGCGCGCTTGTGAGTGTTCTTCGGTTGTTCGATTCCCCATTTCAAAACTTAGTTCATGAGCAAAATATTTTCAGCCGATAACCAGATTATAACATTGCCTTAGAAGTAGTTCGAACTTTAAGCGTACGTGACAAGCAATAATATCGTAATTGGCCATTGTCTCATTTCTCAGATTTCGACAATCAATTGAATTTCTCATCAAACTGTAATATTTTTAAGATATGGGTATATTTGTCAGTGAGGTGTTTCCGGCTTCTGCTGTTCTTGAGATTAATGCATATACATCTCCTATAGTTACTTCACAGTACCTAGCTATTTGAAAACAAATGTTCAGCCAGGAAGCAGAGCTAGCCCTTGATGTTCATTAGCCTTTTCCGTCAAGTCAAAGAAAGTATGAAGCTTCGAGTGTAACTCGACGCCATTCTGAACTACTTTCGTTGACATGGAACAATACGGCGTTGGAAGGAGACAAAATCACAATAGGAAAATTATCGAACTTTGCTTTCGCAATATAAGGACATACATCACAATTAATTTTACTATATGTTCTCTACATAAATTTCTCAATACTGACCTTTCCACTGTGTGACAATCTATACAAATCATATGTTCATCTAAAATACCCCCAAAGATGACTTCACGGTGAAGTTCTTGGCACAGGTAGACCAGAATTTTTATTTTTTTGAGAGGCTACACTGTAAACAGAGCAGCATGTAAATATAACACAGATTTCACTTTTGGATCATCACCAAGGCGTTATTACTCAATGTACACTGTCGCCGAAATACACAGAAAACCACTCTCTAAGCTCAAATTCTCAGGAATAAACAAGTACCTTTAAATCCCTATCAAAAATGCATCAATATAGCTCTTCTATTGTCACCAAAATGAGATAGTAAAATATATTCTAAAAATAGACTAGAACTACATTCGTGAATACTGAACTGGAAATACTGTGATGCGACTCCATGAGTGATGCACTCCACCTGAGGCGAATCACTAAACACATCAACTTGATATGTATTCCTACAACTACTTCCGATGTTATTTCACAAGATATGTTATGACAGCAATGGCCATCTTTGTTCCGGTTGTGACTTTGTCTCCTTCCACCATGTGAACGAAAGTAGCTCAAAATATAGTTCTCAATGACGACCAATTACATCTGCGGTTTCTTACTCGATTAAATGGAAAAGGCTGACATTCTTCCAATTGTGGTCGATCCGTGTGATTGAAGCTGTATATGTAGTCACCGTTATGGATCATTACCGTCTCACCTCTGTCTGCGTGGGCTCGAGCCTTAGGCTAAGCCAATGGGTACGCGAGAAAGCTTGCCGGTAGCTTCTTGATGGTCGATGGTTGTTTCCTTTTTTATTCCGGGTTCTTCCTCCACCATTGACACTGGCCGATCTGTATAGCCTATCTTGTGCTGAAAAATGGCGTTAACCCTACAACAACAATCTCTCATGAAGATAGAAATATAAACGATAAAAAGGATGATATGTTTTTCAATATCATTTTCCAAATGCGTTTATAATATGAGATCACACTAAGGAGTAAAACAAATTAGATGTCATTTAACTGATCTCAGATAATCAAATGTAGCGAAATGCATTACTGCTGATCTGTAACTTAAATGCAGGAGATATGACAGGAAAATGTAAGTTATGTTTCGTTATGTTTTAGCAATAAAATCTGTTTTACCTACCTTTAAGAACAACAATCAAACCAAGAATATAGCCCAAAATATACATCTTGTTGGTTGCAGTTTTGTCAAAGAATGTGCTGTGCTACATAAAAAAAACCTGTACCGGTATATGTTTCTTTTTTCTTGGAAATTAACCAGGAAGGTATATATGTTGTGGTAACGTAAAGACCGTTATCTCTAATCAGTACAACACTTATTTCATGCCCTTGTTCATTCTAAAAGACAAGGACGTCATTACCATTTATTTCTTATTGGGGGCGGGACTTGACGGGCTTGTTAATTTTCTTAGATCTAAAGTTCGCTCAACTACGACGAAATGTAGAATTTTCCTTTCTTGGACAGGATATTTGAGACTACAAGTTTAAATTGTAAGAAGGTGCTTTTCGCGATAAATGATAAGCTACTCAGAATACATACATACATACATACATACATACATACATACATACATACATACATACATACATACATACATACATACATACATACATACATACATATTTGGCAATTGTAAAACCGCATGAGTAGATGGTTAGCGTTTCGGATTCAATATCAGTAGCCTTCCCAGACCAGCCTGGGTCGAGAGTCCGCTCCGGTGGTCAAGTGGTTAGAGCGTCCGCCTCAGATGCAGGAGGTCGTGGGTTCGATCTTCGGCTGAGTCATACAAAAGACTTACAAAAATGGTACTAACAGCTGCCTCGCTTGGCACTCAGCATTAAGAGAGGTTAGTGTTAGGACTGGTTGGCCTGGTTTCAGGATAATGTGACTGGGTGGGACATCATGCTACATGCCTGCAACATGATGCCCCAGTGCTCGGCATCACTATAAACTGCCACACTGAAGACATCATAGCAATATGGCTGAAATATTATTAAAGCTACGTTAAAATTCCAAACATCTCTCTCTCTCTCTCTCTCTCTCTCTCTCTCTCTCTCTCTCTCTCTCTCTCTCACACACACACACACACACACACACACACACACACACACACACACTAAAAGGTTTACTACAGATACATGGAGCTTGACGATTCATCAGGTGAGTTGTTTGTTGAAGTTCTTGCACAACGTACATGCGCAGATCATCATCACATTCATTCAATCTGATGCTCTAAACAGCTCGCATGTCCTTTTGAAAAAGTGGTTGGTAGTTTTTATTTTATTTTAGTGACTTACCATCTTAAAACTACATACTGTCACGCTCTTCTCATGTTGTAGCTAAATATACAAACTTCGAAATGAAAACCTTTGTCATCAAACTTTGATATTTAGGCGAGAAGTATTTGTAAAAATTTATTTCTAAACTTATCTCGCCGTGCACATCTCGCCTATTTTTATTTTAGTTTTGAAACACAGGCGCTTACCTCTTAGTAGATCATTGACTAGCTCCGTAACAAAGATGCTCTAAATTACCTTTTAAATGGTGTTTTTCCAGTCTTATTTATAATGAACATTATATGCCAGTATAATGTTATATTTTCGCCTGAATTTTAGCTTTTGCTGTGGATAACTGTCCTGTGTGCGCATAAAAAAATAAACTTTGAGCTAATTACGGCTGTACCCTACATTTTTCAAAAGACAACCCATAAACCCATGGGACGAATCGTTGATTTACTTTGACCTTCTAATGTATAAGATAAAATTGGTCATTGCGATCGGACAGTTTGCTAAATAGGTCAGTTCAATGGAATACAAAACTTGGTCTTGCTTCGTGTCAATGCACTCTAGCGCATGCGAAATAGGATTGACAGTGTGTCACGGACAACGCGACACAAACATAATCATTATTATCACGACGTCTACTAACATCTGTAGCCAAGCGGATCAGAAACACCCTGGTCTCTCTTAGTTCTTGTCAATTTACTTTGCAAAATACAGGGAAACATATTTAATATAGTTGACTTCCCATGATATGCCTGGAAATTTTTAATACTCGCCACTTTCTCAGTTAAAATTTTTCACTCGAATAGTTTATAAAAGATAGAAAGTAAACGTTTGTGACGTTCCTCTTATAAATACGACCCAGTACAGTATTAATTACGTGTACTACTCTTGTTATTGACTTTAACGCTTTACTCTATGAGAACAAAAATTAGGGCTTGCCAGCTTTAGTCGCAATTTTAACTTCTACGAGTGTAAAGAAAATCAATGTCTCTGTGTAAAATTGGAATTTCTTTGATAGTACAGGGATAGAAAACAACTCTCTTTGCCGATGTCACTCTCCTTTGTATAGAGTGCACAGATATAAGACAACTCTCCTTTGCCGATGCCACTCTGGCTTGTTTAGATTGCAGAGAGATAAAACAGCTTTCTTGTGATGATGTGTTTAGAGTGCCCATACAGACGACAGGTCCCCTTTGACGATGCCACTCTCAGGTATCACGGTACCAATTGTTTTTCCATAGACCTCAATGCTAATTGTTTTTGAAATAAATATAATTTCTATCCTATTTCAGCATGCATGTTACACACTGTCATAGATAACAATGTTAGATTGTCAATTTGACAATGACACAACCAGGTGCTCCATTGCATATAAGAGAGATAACTCTGCTGGAACTAAACAGGGGTATGATTTATCTAATCACAATATACTTTTTTTCAGTCATGTGTATCCCATTTTCAGAAAATCCTTTTAAAAAATATGATCTATATAGGAATTAGCATAAATTTACATGTTGCCAAGAGGCTAAACTTATTTTAAGCCTAACAGAAAGTACAACTCTTACATAATCCACCAATCATAGCAAGTGTTGTTGTTTATTTCTGAATGCAAGATTCCCAAAACCTAAAGCTCTACCCACCTGGATTTGCGCAATTGGTACCGTTATACCCTCACTTGTATAGAGCGCAGAGGGATAAGACATCTTTCTTTTTCTGATGCTGCGTTCCCTTGTATAGCTCCCCTTTGCCGATGCCACTCTCACACTTGTATAGAGTGCAGAGACAGACGATAGTTCCCTTTGTCGATTCAACTCTTACTTTTATAGAATGCAGAGATTTTATTTTTTATTTTTAAAATCGTCCTTGCAGATGCTGCTATCATTTGTAGTTGCAACATTTTGTTACCCATTGACATAATTTTCTGATGTTTGAACAGTCGAGGCGAAATAATTAGCTCTGGGGAGTAAGTGCCTTTATATTTGCAGAAATACTGCATATACATGTATGTGAAGTTTTGGGTGGGTTTGATACTAGTATTCCTTATCTGAATATTGAATCCACTGTCCGCAGAGACAAGAAATTTCTGTAGGAAAGGAAACGGGCATTTTTGAACTTGCACAAAAATGTATACAATTCTCTGATGCAATCTCGCCGGTGTAAACTTTGAGAAAACGAATTTTCTCACATGAGGAATAAGTTACTGTCAAGGTGTTAACCTCCATATTAACTTCTCATATGGACATCCGTGGGATACTCAAAGATACTTTAGTACAGAGAAGACAAAACTGTGTTTTTCACATATGGATGCTAACTAAGAAACATACCTACGATAAGTTGCTATTAACCTCGATAACTCAAACGCGTTTAGAACGCATCGTCAAAACAAACGAACAAGCATGTTAGATTTTACAAAATTCATTTACCTCCAATGACCGCTTAAAAACTGGTAAATTCATTTGATAATCACTGTCAGTTATTTCCTCAATGTATCGTTCATCAGCTCTTCGACTATTAATAGTAAAGAAATCGAAATATGATCTTAAAAATTCAATAGTATTTGCTGCGAGAAAATGAGATTTTATATCGCACTGTACAGGAAAACTAGATAGCTAGTGTGGAAAAAATGCACAGCTAGTGTGGAAAAAAAGAATTTATAGTTAGTGTGGTTACAACGAAAACATAGTTAATGTGGGAAAAAAGGCTTACTTAATGTGCAAAAAAAAACGCTTAGATAGTGTGTAAAATAATGCGTAGTTAGTGTGGAAAAAAGAATTCATAATTAAAGTGGTAAAAAGAATTCATAATTAATGTTGAATAAATAATTCATAGTTAATATGGAATAAAGAATTCATAGATAATGTGGAATAAAGAATTCATAGATAATGTGGAGAAGAATAATTCATAGGTAATGTGGAGAAAAAGAATTCATAGTTAAAGTAGAATAAAGAATTCATAGTTAATATGGAGAAAAAGAATTCATAGTTAATATGGAGAAAAAAAATTCATAGGTAATGTGGAAAAAAGAATTCATCGTTAATGTGGAGAAAAAGAATTCATAGGTAATGTGGACAAAAAGAATTCATAGATGAAGGGAGAAAAATTCATAGTTAAAATAGAAAACAAGAATACATAGTTAATGTGGAGAAATATAATTCATAGGTAAATTGGAGATAAAGAATTCATAGTTAAAATAGAAAACAAGAATACATAGTTAATGTGGAGAAAAAGAATTCATAGTTAATGTGGAGAAAAAGAATTCATAGGTAAAGTGGAGAAAAAGAATTCATAGTTAAAATAGAAAACAAGAATACATATATTAACGGGACATCCCTAGTTTAAATGAAATTCAGAAATAAACCAAAAGAAATAAAATACGAAAATAAATAAAGAAATAAATATCATATACGAAACAATGACATGAAGGGCCTAGGTCTGACAATCTCTTTGGGTTGCAGCTTGAGAGCTCAAGAGAAAAGGAAAACCCTTCTCCTGATTTGAGAAGACACAACTACAAAAGAGGAAAGGAGGCCCGGACAGGGAGAATGAAAAACGACGAATCAACAGAGGGAGCTAACAACTACCCCGATCCGACAGACATTAGAGAGCCTCTGACATAGTACCAGTCTAAGAACCCTCCTCCGCCTCTGGGAACAGCGCCACCACCACCCCAGCACCGCCAGTGGGTACAACTCAAAAAGGGGGCCAAATTACAAAATAATAAATAATACCAAGTAGGAAAATTAATAACTGGTTAGAGTCATCCTAGTTACAGTATATGGCTTACTGTTCCTCAAGTCAGAATTAATATTTTCTAAAATAAATCATTACCAAATTGGGAGAAAAAAAAACTACTAGAAAATTTTTAGTGTTTACCAAATAAAATGTTAGTTATTATTAGAAAATGTTACTACAGTTATAATATATAACATAGACACTGTCGGGTACACTAGGTAAATTGTAGGGGAATTTCAATAACCTTGACTCAGCCCCAAATAAACATATGTACATCCGTTAATAATGATCTTGATATTAAACCATATTCACAGAGAATATCTTAGCTACGAAGTGGCTGTTTTTAGAGAAAAAAAAGTTTAACAAATGAAATAATTCAGGTCAAATATAAAATAAACTTAATGTTGGTCTAGGTTATGTCCAACATGCAATTGACATTACAAAAGCATATAATGAAGTTAAAAAAATAAACTTTAAAAATCTAACAAAAACTATGCCAATTAAATTTACATTACACTTACACACAACTGAATGTATGAAACCGCCCGACATTAGATAACTGGGCTTAATTTGATCGATAGTACATTTATGATTTTTTAGAAAGTTGCCGCTTACGTTCAGGGACTCCAGCTATCCTTCTCTTCCTTTTCCATGTCCAGACATGCATATTGGACTCAGTGCAATACTGACAGCGTTTAGCGTGAGGCTCTTTAACCCACTCAACGTAAAACTTTAATTCCTGAGGTACGTGCTTGCACCCAGTCAGGGTGTCGTCTGGCGTGTAGCTCCAATCCCACCTCAGTTAAGAAGCATGATGTGCATGTAGAAATGTGACAAGTGGTGGCACTCGTTTGCCTACCATTTTACAAGAATTTAAGAAGACTGCCGTGCAGCCATTAATAAGCCGCAGAATGACAATTTGCCATATGCGATTTAGATCCATGCATCATTATGATGATGATGTCATGCCTAGTCTAAAGCTAATACACAAGCAACCTACACGTTGAAGAAACTCAGCTAGAGATGGAATCGAAGCTCCAATTCAAGCCATGTTGACAAAACAAGTTTTCCTTGCGAGTAACGAGTAATGAGTACATGTATTACACTAAAAAGTACACGTCAAATGCTCGGATTTTAAACTGCACTTGCCCAGGACTATAAACTTAAGGCAAGGCACTTGCCAACCAAGACATATTAGACCAGTTGGATCCATCAGGAAAATCAATTAAAAGTGCTAATCAGAATGAAGCTATTTTTTCCTAGGACCCTTTATTCATGATGCAAAAAGATATAATTAAAACAAAGCTCCATGAACATAGGTCTTTACATTGCATAGGGGGGAGGGACTCCATGCCGATGCAAGAAGGTCCGTTCTGCAGCTTATCTTGGAGGAATCAAACGACTACAGAAACCAGATAGTTGCCCCCCCCCCACCCCATGCTGCAGGATAAAGGACAACCCCAGGTACAACAGCAAAAGTGATAAACGTAGACTCCAGAGATACTATGCCCCCACCGCTCTACTGAGGTATCATGGTCAGCGACACCTCTACCCACTACAACAGCAACAGCTAAAATAACGACTGTGCCGAGGAAGGGACTTACAATGCCTGTATAGTCTGCGACAACAACACAACATGGGGCAAGACAGGGAAGGGATGGTGATAAAAGAAGAGACAAGAACAGAAGGAAACAATGCATAAGGGGTCTCTAGAAGTAAAGAATCAGATAATTGGAGAGTGATTCACAGCAGAAAATTATTCCTTTTGTTGATACCATAATTGGTCAGCCTTTTGATGAGACCTCTTTAGCTCGTAATATTGGTCACGATAATGTGATTGCATACGCGGTCTCACTATATGGATGTACAATACTGTTTTATTGTATGAATATTGTGTCTACTTTATTAGACTTATTCATGTGTATTTTTAAAGATTATAGTCTCATAAATATGTTCAACTAATACGTAAATGATAGCTTTATTGCATCGCTATGAGATGTTTTATTTATATTGAATTTTTATTATGACCTTTGTCCGTGACTGGAGTTTGATAAACGGAGTTTTTCCTACCTTTATTGTGTCATAATAATAAGTTGTAAACACAACTTTTACTAAGCTTTAAATTCAATGCTAAATCTTGTTTAGTGAAATGTTCGTTTGGAAATTCGGGTTTCCCAGAAGACCACAAAGTTAGACAAGTATTAATTTCTGTTATGAACTATTCCTTGGGAAACAACGATAAGAGTTTATAACTGCATTCATATATAATTTGGAAACAATTAATTTTTTTAATTATTCATTGGAACTACAAAATGCTCGTTAACGTTTTGGACTGAAACACTTCTTTGTGATGATTGAAATCTCGTTCGAAGACATTCAAGACATAGTATATCCTGAGATTCACAAATATTGGTATATCAGGACCTTCAAGACTACTGGAATTCATCCAGAAAATTCTATAGTTTAGGACTTGATATGCAACAGGTAGGTTTATTTGGGATTTAATTCACTATGTTTTACTTTAAATTTTCACTTTGTATCTCAGAGAAATAATTCATTTTTTTTTATTTTATTAAATATTGTTTCTTTAAGTTACATGTTTTAAGGTTATTTCAACAATTATGCAAATTATAACATTTCCTGAACTCTACAACCATCAGTCCACAGGACACTTAGAGGTGCTTAAAGTTCCCAACCCCACAAATGATGATGATATCCCCATTCTCAAAGAAGAGGTGGAGTCAGCAATAAAAGCACTGAAGAATGGAAAGGCAGCTGGAGTAGACAACATCCCAATATGTTGGTGTGGGATGGGGAATCAGTGATAGAGCTACTAAAAAAAATCTGCAACAAGATCTAGCAGACAGGTGAATGGCCAACAGTGGACCCAGTCATTCATTATAACACTCTGCAAAAATGCAATCTCCAGCTGTGCCAAAATTACAAAACTATCAGTTTGACCAGCAATGCTAGGAAGGTGATGCTGAAGCTCATCTTGAACAGACTGAAACCGCAGACAGAAGAAATAATCGCTAAAGGACAGGTAGGATTCTGGAGTGGAAGAAGCATAATAGAACAAATATTCAATATCGGGGTTCTGTTTGAAAAGTATTCGCAAAATCAACAATACATATATCATGTGTTCATAGATTTCAAAAAGGCCTTTGACAGTGCGTGGCATGAGAAATCGTGAGCCACAATAAAGAAGTACAACATGGGTCACAAGTTCGGCAAGGCTACTGTAGAGGTTTCCCTTTATTTAGGTTGAGTGGAGTGCTCCTAATATTATTTAAATTATTACAGAAGACCCACCCTGGCTCGTTTTGTAACGAATTGAAGTAGTGATAGAGAGATGCAAAGCTCCGAGCCCCCATTCAGCGGTGCCGACAGTTAAATTAATGAATACACAAAATGTGAAATTCAAATAACAACAATTTAATATAATTCAATAACAGTCATCTCTCAAATATAATTCCAATTCAAACCCGATTACTTGTCTTTCACTCGACAAAGTGACGGTCTATTTCATCATCTGACTTAGTGTGATAGATTTTCCTCCTGCCCTGTATTCCTACTCATCTGTATGATCATTATCTGGACTGGTAATTCGATTCCCTTCAGTCCACCTAACTTCTGCCTCCGTTCTTCCCTTTCTTTTGTCTCCCAGAGACTCGGGCCGACTGTACTGAGGTAATTCCCTCTATATATTTAAGCTTGCGGTTATAATGTTGGCCACGCCTTGAACAATTCCTAGTGGATGTTGATTCATATAATTATCAGACACTGCCCCCTCCCAACAGTCTGTAAAGGATGGTTTTACTACCCCCACTTGATGTTCCTTTGATCTGAACACAGAATTCCACTACTTACCTGTGAACAATGTTATGGCAATGCTACGTAACTGGCTTTGGCAAAAATAACGTGCGCGTTACTAGTTTTATGGCCATGTCAATTAACTGGCTTGACACCTCATTGCTTACCGAATTGACTTTCATACATATTTACGGCGCGAGTACGTTAATGCTGTCTCCTGTCATCCACGCTTTTCAGCATCTACTTAGAGCGCATAATGAGCAAAGCCCTGGAAAACCACTGTGTGGCGGTCAGAATTGGAGGGCTTAACACCAACAACCTCCGCTAAGCAGACAACAGTGATGGGCTGGCAGGTAGTAAAGACCAACTTACCATCTTCGTGAAGAACCTGGATGAATCATCTTCCAGATTTGGCATGGAGATAAGCCCCGAGAAGACAAAGCTAGTGGCAAACCAATCTCAGCCAAGATTAAAGACAGAAACTGGAAACAGCGAGCCAGTTTAAATATCTTGGTTCCATAATCACTGAAGAGGGATCAAGAGCAAAAATTTTGTCACGAGCAGCACAAACAACGGCAGCAATGTCAAAGCTAAGACTCATCTGGAGAGACAAGAATATATATCTGAAGACTAAAATCTGACTATTGAGAGCACTAGTCATCTCAATCTTTTCGTATTCATGTGAGGCCTGAAAACGTTCAAGTACTAGCAATGGGTAAAATACATTCAGCACTAAGCAATAATATTAACACTGATTTATTATAGTTTCATAGTCTAGAGTCGTTATACCATTACGAGTGGATCAACAATTGTCAAAAGAAAAATACACAGGCATGGTAAGTATGATGGGATGAAATTTCCATGCAGGGGTTGCATGCATGTTTGTATTACTTAACGACCACTATCACTTGATGAGCCTAAGTTTCACAATGTTGGAATCAGTGAATAGTCACAATCTACTTCATGTCAAAAATGTGTACTTCGTGTAAAAACTGATATTTACAGCAGTGCAACAAAATTGAAAGTACAGTATATCATCTACGCAGAAAATTTCCGCCACGTTCTTGAGGTTCGTCAAACACAAAGCAAGTTTCTGCACAAGTTCCATACGGTTTAAATAAAACTGTATGAAGATGCGACGGGCAAACAGAGACCCCATTGTTGTATTGTGGCCAGGACTTGTTTGAGGACACCGACAACAGACAGCTATCCTCTCCACAAATATAACTTTACTAGCGATAACATTTGCGAGTTTTCCAAGTCGATCCACCACTAATAAAAATATACGTGACCTGTGCCACATTTACTTTAGTTGCAAAATTACCGAAAGAAAACAAAACTCCCTGTGGCGATTCGTAACCTGCAAGGGCATTATAGCCATTTAATAAAGCAATGATTCTCCGCAGCATCAAAGGTACCAGCTAGTGTACACCCTACAACTTGGAAACATATATGACATTTAGGTTGAGTTTGCTGCATTTCTTTGACTTGTTACAGTGTCTGAATTTGAGCCTGGATAAGCTATTCTGTAAACTTTACAATGATTGTTTTACAATCGCTCGACGATACAGTACCACTAACCTTGACTGCATAACAACAAAAGGTGTGTATCTCTACAAGTACATGGGGTAATATGATAAGTTTACTGAAATTCTGATACCGTGGATCGAAGAATTAAATTCATCGTTGTCGTGCTACGGTGTTTCCGCTAACAACTCTGATAATGCAAAATCTGGTACGCGACTGGTCGTCAAAACCTTGATTACTATTGTAATCTGTATTGAAATCAGATGTCCTTCTTCTTTCAGACTATCGTGATATAGCCATGAGTTTGCACCTGCTGTCACTGAGAAAGGCTTTGGATATGCTGCTGTAGAAAGGCGAGATTCAGTTGGAATTACTCACCGATATAAATCACCATCTGTTGATTGAACGTGGTATCCGCAGTGGGATTTCTATAGCAAGCTATGAATTTGCACGCGCGAACATTCCAAATATAGATGGGTATCACCACCCTGTCCCAAATAGTTACATCAACTTAATCGGATAGGCAATGATGCAGCACATGCTTGTTGGCTGATTTCAGTAAATTGATTCGATGAGAGTAAATATTTTCAAGTACGACAGTACCCGTGACATCGGATACTTTGATGAAGTCTACCTGGAGATTCAGGACGAGCTTTCACAGCAGCCACAATAATTATCCGTTAACACCTGAAGCACTATCAGGATTTGATGTTCCCGTATTATTATAAGATCATGAATTATGCTGGAAGCAAGTAAACAGACTGTACTATTCTATCCCCAAATCTTAGACTGAAAAAAATTACGTAGTTCACGTTCATAATTAACAATTATATCTGCGGTTAAGCATACCAGCGTTCCAGATCCAACGAGCGTTACTGTTTAGAAACTTTAGACTATCTGCATTCATCCAAGCGAATAAGTATCAGCGTACAAAGGCCACGAACGAGTTTTTAGAAAGACTTCGTCAAACTCATGAACAATGCTGTGTTCGACAAGACTATAGAGAATCTTCTGAAACGCATTCGCACCAACCTTGTGCATGATAGTGTACAAGACAAGCTGCTTAGACTTATTACTGACCCGATCTTTGAGTATTGAAATGTATTTTATGGTGAACTCATTGCTGCACACTAATAATAATAAAAAGATCGAAGCTGAAGCTGACAAAGTCTATCTACGTTGATGCGACAGTGCTGAATTTACCCCAACCGATCACGTACGAGTGTTATTATTACAAGATCAAACCGCGGTGCGGCTACAACAATACTATACTCGGATAGCTATTCTTTATTGGTGAATATTACCATACACGATCAGCACACGGACATGAGTAAGAAATTGCTGGTCAATGAATTTGACTATCCGAAAAATCAACCACTGTCCAGCAAGCCTACAAAATGTGGGACTGCGCCCCAAAATATATTGAATCGTGACTGGTGGCTTACGAAACGTTTAAAAAGCAAAATGTGTTTCAGGTTTGATTGTGCAGAACGATCTTCGGCACTACATGTATGTGGAAAGTATTCTGAAGCGACGATAATTCGCAGACGCAGCATATATGATTCGGTTAAAGAAACGATGGGTTAGTACCGTTACACTAAGGTGAGTTTGTCGCCTCATGATACCAAAATGGTAGATATTCACTGATGGTATCTCATCGCCACGCATGCAGGCATTATGCGATAGCGCGCCAAGGACGTTCGCATACGGTAGTTCCGTATCAGAGGAAACAACTTGCAATTCTTCCAGCACGAATATTCTACTTGCTAGTTGGACCTCATAGCATGCACTAAATGAAAACATGTTGGCTTCCTCGGAGTATCAATTCGATCCAAGAAATGTAAATACATAAATGGACCATTTATCCACCTTCTAAATACCCTGGTACATAAAGATAGAGGACGAAATTGTTTCTGAGTGGGACACAACGGTCGTGGTTGTGAAACATTTTGTATGTACCGTTGAATGTTCTATGCCGAACCACCTCAGCAGAGTGTAAGACAATTGTACATTTAGTTTTATTATTTAGTGCTTGTATGACGGACGGAAATTGTGTTACCCAATCGCATGATAGCTGGGCTTCAACAATTCCGGTGCGTACTGATGTTCGAATAACCATTCCTCAGGTGTGCGGTTAAAACGTTGTACAATGACTTGATCGCGATATATCTTAGAATATCCCATGCAACCCTGGGCCATTTCTTCTGTTAAAAATGCAGTAATTGTTCAGAGAACATTTTCCTCGGATCGACTTGTAATGATTGTGGCCATGTGAGCTGTGAAAGTGTGTAAACACTTTTAAATGCATCTGTGACGCTTGCTATATCTTTGGGTGTCAATGACTCAGCATATTTGTATCTGCTGGCAACATCTACAATATTTAGCAAGTAATTGTATGTACACAAATGACTTTGTCGTTCACGTACCTCGTCATGTAAAGAAACAAAAGATCAGCTTCATGAATATTTTGGGGCGTTTTGACAAAGAATCCACGAGAAATATTTCTTGGTGCTGCAGAGTAAATTGCTACAGCGCTTCTTGTTTGACCAACTATGCACGAACAATAACGTTTGTAACCTTTGTGATGTTTCTAAATTTTAAACAGCTGCTTCACCTTTGAAATAATCACGGGGACTGCAGTAGATCGAAACTAGTTTCATGTTTTATTACTATTTATTATTTATCAATTATTAGCATGTGGTTTACCTTTAGTGGCCATCTTAGCCTTCATAACTCCTTTGATGGTCCATCTAGTCATTCATTTAATGAAAGCATGATTCATCGCGTTTAGGTTACAGATGAGATATATGTCTGCAAGTTGGCGCGCACGAATATAATTTGAGGCCATCTAAACATGGTCATCTCGGTAACGTACACCATTAACATTATTTACGGGTGCTTCTCGGTTAGTTGTTAAAACCAAGTCGTATATCCAACAGTGCACCAGGGCTGCAATAATTGTCTCTAGGTCCCGGATACAGCCAGATGTGCTTTTCACCTAGGTAATTAACTCGATGATGTTTCAGCTGGCCTAGCTAAGGAAGTAGTGACTTCACCGCCGACAACTTTTAACGGAATTGTGTTTTACGGTAAAGGTTCTTACGAACGTGAACTTCTTTGCTTCACGTCTACACATGTCCCGTGAACGCTGCTCTGTCACTACGTGCTTGAATCCGCATTGAATTTGCAGTGAAGAGATATTATTTATTTATTATCGTGTGCAGTGCATGTCCAACCAATTAACAGCACCATCATCTGCAGTCCACGGAGGACCTTTGTGAGTGGGCAGTTGTTCATAATGTGTGACACGGTCTCAACGCACCAAAGCACGAGATCTTGGCGTTTCAAGATTCTATTCTGGTTAAAGATCAAACGTTTAATACAATAATATGATCGGCTAGGAGTGACTGAGGTTCCTTTGCGGATTAACGGCCATCATAACCTCCAGACAAAATATTGCTTACCTTCGCAGACAATCATATCGCATGTGCATATCACAAAACTATACTAGTACACTGGGCGGTAGTCGAAACATTTACTCAGATCTGCAGATATCCCAGCACGATTTTCGTGTGTTATGCCCGAATAATAACTTTTTTCGGGAACGCCTGTGCATTGATGTGATTCTCTCCGATAAATTTTGTTGTGAGAGGGCACATGTGGACGAATTTTAGTACTTGATGCGCCAATAGAAAATTTGAAATTAAACGTGTTACGTTTTCTAATAATAGTGTCCTATCACGAAGGAAAGGTTAGTCTTAGCTGAAAGCACTGCGCGAGATTAAAGAGCGCAATATGAAACAATTGCGAAGTTACACTGAGGCTTTCTATGGTAAACTTAACTGGAATTATTCCCATTTAATCAACTCAAACACAATCAAGTGCATGCGGCCAAGCTAGAAAACACCTTAGATAAATTAAAAATTGTCAAAGTCAGAGGTGGAACAAAATGCAAAATGCTGAAAGAATATTTCCATTACTCGCGTACATACATGCATGCATACATACATACATACATACATACATACATACATACATACATACATACATACATACATACATACATAAATACATACATACATACATACATACATACATACATACATACATACATACATACATACATACATACATACATACATACATACATGTAACCGACTAAGACTTTATTACAGGAGAAAACTATAGGGGTATATTATCTTTAGAGCACAAAGGACAGAAGGACAGAGGAAAATGTGTAGAGAGAGAGAGAGAGAGAGAGAGAGAGAGAGAGAGAGAGAGAGAGAGAGAGAGAGAGAGAGAGAGATTTGGAATTTTAACGTAGCTTTAATAATATTTCAGCCATATTGCTATGATGTCTTCAGTGTGGCAGTTTATAGTGATGCCTAGCACTGGGGCATCATGTTGCAGGCATGTAGCATGATGTCCCACCCAGTCACATTATCCTGAAACAGATAAGATAATAAGACATATAAACAAATTAAAATGAACGCAAAGATATATCTCCTGAGGGCATGAGAGAAGAAAACAAACATCTAAAACTAAAAAGGCAGGAGTGGAGAAGAGAAATAATTACATCGCTCCAAAAATATCAAAATAAACAAATGAATAGCATCATCGTCGTCATGAACATGATACAAGGCCATATAAAAGGTTAAGCTATATATAAAACTTCATAATTTATTTCCGCTCTTAAATTATCTATACAGTATTTCTCCCCGATCCTTTTTACATTTTGAAGAAAAGTGCCTCGATTGTTTATTGAAGCTTATACAATTACATATAAAATATTCCGTCGCTTGATTGGATGGAAGGTACTTTCGTTTTGCGTTTGTTATAGGACAGGAAATTTTTTTAACAGCTTTGTCTTGTCTTCCTCTAATCTGCACATCCAGACTGCATCATGAACTGAACAAACCATTTCGTGTGTGGTTCAGTTACGCTGTATAATTTCTAAATGAGCTCCGGTGTGTGTGTCTTGGCTGCCAATTAACGAAAGTTTTTATATTGATCACTGAATCTGCATTATTATTGGTCCAGAGTTTCTTCGAGCCATTTCTTCTTTTTGACTAAAAGACATTCATTTTGAGTCACTGTTTAAGGTTAGTATGAAAATAATTGGCAAAAAATGATACTTTTCCATTGCACTATTATCCAAATTATATGCACGACTTCAAATCAATTGTTGTTTCTGTATCTAAAATGCCGCTAGTTCCAAAATTGTGTTCATAGTGCGTTGATGTGTACTCCACCCTAATTTTGTTTTGCATGCAATGCATGATATTATCTTCGAGAATCTTGCTGCATCGATCCTGTGTTTTCCTTGGAAAGACGTGCTTAATAGCTTTTGACAGCGCTTTCTCTTCGTCTGTGCCAAAATCCATGTTTGCACAAATTCGGTGCTTACATCATCAACTTCAGAGTCCAGTTCTGTAGCAACATGTTCAAGAAAATCTTCATGGATTTTGTACCAGGTTTCTTTGTGAAGAAGAATGGGTCCTAAGAAGACTGGATTTTCGTTTGTGTTTTTCTGATGAGTCTGTGGTTCTCGTAAACAATTGTTATGATACTGAAGTAAATGTTATGTCTATTCCAACTTGCATATTTCAGAAAATATCGGAGGTCTTTGATTTGGCCTGAGGTAATACATATGATCGATGGGACTTTATCTTACTAATGAATAATTATTTAAACGAAAGGGTGGTGATTTATTATGCCAGCTACTTTCAGGAGCTCATCGGCAATATTTTCCATGTTTGATGTGAGTTTCTTATTTGATAACTAACCGCTTCAGTGGCCTAGTGGCTAGAGCGTCCGCCACAGAAGCGGGAGGTCGTGGGTTCGATCCCCGGCCGAGTCATACCAAAGACTTATAAACAATGGTACTAACAGCTGCCTCGCTTAGCATTAAGAGGTTCGTGTTAGGACTGGTAATCAGGATAATTTGACTGGGTGGGATACGATGCTACATGTCTGTGGGATGATGCCCCAGTGCTAAATATCACTATACTATAAAATGCCTCACTGCTGACATCGTAGCAATATGACTGAAAAATTGTTAAAGCTACGTTAGAAAAATCCTAAGCACACACACACTTATCTGATAACAATCTGATAACAGTAGTTTTTATTTCCTGATAACATCGTAGTCACGTACACATGTAAGGGAGTCATCTTTTTTAATTCTATTTTTTATATATCGATTTTCGGCTGACGTTATTTTGTCAAATGTGTTAGGATTGGTTCTTTACAAAGCCTGCCCTGCCGTTTGAGTTACCGTGTGGAATTGTTTTTGTTGGATGAATGTCTACGTATTCATGTAAAGCGACGTTTCCCAAAGTTGCGTCAGTTTTTCCTAACGAAGTATAACACTGTCTTCTTAAAACTGGAATCTGTCTTGTGCTTGGACAACGTTCTTTTGCATTCCAGGGCCCAGCAACGTGGAACGAATTGGCCATTTAAATTAGACACAAAGACACAGCGACTCATTGAATAGCGCTCTAAAAACTCACCTTTTTCAACTGCAAGAACAAACTTAAAGACCTAATAATGTTTCGTACCTTTCATAGTTTCAGCATTTGTTTATGTTTTCTAACTTCATGGTGTTTGCTTTTTTTGTTCCTTTTTTGTAGTCATATCGTTATATATGTTGTAAAGCACTTAGAGCTTCTAAAGATTAGGCGCTATTCAAAGTCCTCATTATTATTATTATTAGTAGTAGTAGTAGTAGTAGTAGTAGTAGTAGTAGTAGTAGTAGTAGAAGTAGTAGTAGTAGTAGTAGTAGTATAGAGGTTGTAAAGCGCTTAAAGCTTCTAAAAATTAGACGCTATAGACAAGTCGTCATTATTATTGTTATTTACAGTTTTTAGTACTTTGTCGCATTTTTCTGCATGTTAACAATTAATACAACGGTATTACAGTTTGATTAACACTTGGTAAGTTGGAGTAGTTGCTAAACATGCATACAAAAGCATAACAATAAAACTCTAATGCCAGCGTGTAATGAAACGAATACTGATAAACGTAAAGAATATATTATTTATTACATTGATGCAAAAAGATACCTAATAATGAAATCAGTTAAAACGGATTCCACTGCCTATTTAATCTATATTTTATTTGAAAACTATATCCATCGTCAGTAAAACGCTGAAAGTTACAGATTATTATTAGTATATATTATTAATATTTCTCAAAACATACTTTAATTTTGGTATTAAAGTTTTAAAACTATGATACAAACTTTGATACCTACCCGATGATCCAGCATTCGTGCTGTCCAAGCAGAATGTTGTGAATTCTGGTTTTGTTTTAGGTTCTAAGTTTTGTAACTACATGTACCTATAAACCTATACATTACCTGCATTAATCGGCTTAATCCATGAGAGTAATTGTCAAAAGTTCAATTTCACTGCTGAAACACGGGCTGCATGTATACGAACTGTGAACATTCCGAAACAACCGAAACTCTTTAGAAGACAAATTTTCATAATTTGAACGAAGCCGTTGACGGCAAGAGTCACAAAAATACAACGCAATTCAAAGGACATGAACCACAAAGTCAGAACGCAGTTCTTCTCGAAGACGTAATTATGTGCCTTTTCAGAAATAATTGTTCAAGGAAAATTGTCCCGATACTACTGATATATATTAAAATGAAGTTCGGTAAGTTTCTTTATCTTTATATCCCGCTCACACATAAAAAAAAAGAAGTAAAAAAGAAAGAAAACAAAAACAAACAAACAAACAGCACAAATAAAAACAACAACAAATAAAGGATTAGTGAAGACATCAATTAAAGAGCTACAAACATACCGATGCTTAATTTCTCAAACCACATTATTAATAAGATAGATACATCAATAATAACAGGAGTATTTAAAAACTATCAAAGGGGCAGTCGGAACAAAGAGTGGGCATAATGCATTGAGTAAGCAAATATGTGGGGGAAATTATCGGTTGGTATGTCGATTTGAAAACTTGTCATTAACGAGGCGGCTAAAGATTGACAGTTTAAAAAACGGCATATTAACGTCATATGATTAATCAGTCGTGTAGGCAAACTGATACACCGGGCTATTGTAGCCTTAAAAATGACCGGCTGAATACAACGGTAACGACCAGCGCCGGATTAAGCACCCATAGGCAGTCAAACTTTTGGGGCCCCAGACCCACGGTCACGGTCTCATGGGGCCCATAGGCAGTTGCCTACTCTGCCTAATGGGTAATCCGGGACTGGTAATGACACGACGAAGGAATGACTACATTTATTCGTGATTGTTATGATAATCACAGTATGGGGAGAGCAATATTTCGATTATTGGTTTACCTTAATTCCAGTTCAGTAAATTATATAAATAAAAATAAATTATATATATATATATATATATATATATATATATATATATATATATATATATATATATATATATATATATATATATATATATATAACCAGGCGGTTTGGCGTGTTTTGGGAGTTGTTTGTAGGCGTTTCAAATGTTTTCTTTGTGGTTGGGGGTAGTTTGGGGTGTTTCGATGGTTCCCAATCGGAGCATCTTCTTTCTTTCCTACAAGAAAGGTAGAGGATACTCCGATTATTTTGTGTTGTTGGAAAAGGGATCGGGATAAAAATGAACTTTATTTAAATAGAAGTCCTAAATTTAATTTCACCGGACTGTAATGGCAAATCTTAACGGAACAGAAAACCATGTTTTTACGAAGGACGATGTTATCGGAAAGGGGGCGACATGTGAGGTTTACAGAGGTATACACAAAGTAAGTCACTTACATTGTTGCAACTTTCACTTTTAAGCTAAAATCTAAATGTCAACTTTATACATTGTAGAAACTTCTCTTGTACAGATTAAAAACCTCAATATACTATACATGAAACCAACTGGCGAGGTGGTTTTGATTTACTCATTTATACTCAAATACTGTTCAAATATACAAGCAGGCTAATTTGTTTAATCTGTTATTTTCGGGTGAGTGAGAGAAAACAATTCCGTGAGACGTATCCATACCTTACTTGAACTTACTTCATCATTATGTCTTTTGTTGTTGTAGGGTTTAACGCCAACGTTCAGCACTCGATAGACTATACATAGCAGCCAGTATTATTGGTGGAGGAAGAACCAGGGAAAACCCCCGGTAAAAACCACCGACCCACGAGAAGCTACTGGCAAGCTTTCTCACATAACTACATTAACCGAATTTTTAAGACTCGAACCCACGCAGACAGAGGTGAGATGGCAGTGATCCGTAACGGACAGCGCTTTAGATCACTCGGCCCCCTTGTGTATTTTGAAAGACCCTTGAACTTAATGGACTTATAATGTATCATTGTACTTTGACTTATAACTCGAGTCTTGTACTTTACTTGAAGTACATAAACATCAAAACATTATGGAATGCCCTTTAATTTGGAATAATCGTGATGCATCATTATGCCGTTTAACTACAGTCATATGCACATTCAATACAGATACATACCTTACTTGAATTTATGTAAAGATCGGGTCTTTTTGGAATAACCAAGAACTTACTGAACTTATTTTGATGTATAACTAGAGTCTTATGTGCATACAAGTATGAACTTCATTTGTCATGATATTCTTTTGTAGCTGTCATGGACATGCTAATAATTTCTTCAGGCATTTCAGCTCACGATTATCTTTTTTTAGTTTGACTTTTATTGTTCATGTAGAGGTGTGACTACAGTTTACTTTTATGTTTTAAATATTTTTTAATTACTAGACATTTAACCAGCCTTTTTTATTTTTTAATTGTAAAGGCCAAAATAATAAAATATATAAGGCTATTTTGTTTTTGTTCATTTTCTTGCCTATTCAGTTTTCACTGATTAATCTTAAATAGTGACAATTAAAATTATTTTCAATTCCCAGATTTATTGCCTGAGGGAAGTGCACATCTCCAGTGCCAAACAGATCTATCTGTACCTCATTTGGGTTCTAAAAGTTGATATCGGTTAGGGATAAAATGATATATCTGTGCAGCGTATCAATATGATTCATGATATACAGCTGACAATATGATATATGATATACAGCTGATGATATGTTACATTATATAAGCTGACAATATGTTACATGATATACAGCTGACGATATGATACATGATATATAGCTGACGATATGATACATGATATATAAATGATGATATGATACATGATATCCAGATGATGATATGATACATGATATACAGCTGATGATATGATACATGATATCCAGATAATGATATGATACATGATACACAGCTGATGATATGATACATGATATCCAGATGATGATATACATGATATACAGCTGATGATATAATAAATGATATCCAGATGACGATATGATACATGATATACAGCTGACAATATGATACATAATATATAAATGATGATATGATACATGATATCCAGATGATGATATGATACATGATATACAGCTGATGATATGATACATGATATACAACTGATGATATGATACATGACATCCAGATAATGATATGATACATGATACACAGCTGATGATATGATACATAATATCCAGATGATGATATGATACATGATATACAGCTGATGATATAATAAATGATATCCAGATGACAATATGATACATGATATACAGCTGATGATATGATACATGATATACAGTTGATGATATGATACATTATAGATACACAAATGAACATTATGCTTTCTTTTTCCATCTTTAGACAGACAGTTGTAGGTGAAGCTATTTTAGATGGTATTGACATACTGGTTGTATTTCTATCATACACATTACAGACAGATATAGATTGAAGCATCTATTTATGCCATTTGCATCCATTGCAAGATACAGTTGTTCCAAAGTAGTACCTGATTTGGTCAGATTTTTCTCAGATGAATTCTTAATTTAAAGAATAACAAGGTGAATGACTAATAATTATTTATGACTGCTGATGCTTTAAATAACTTGTATGTGGTAAGTATAATTTTATATTGATTCTCCACCTCTTGTATCAGAATGTATATCAATATGGCAAAAGTATGAATGCATTGATATATCGATGAATTGTTTATAAAGTATAATATCCATTATATTACTGAATGAAATGAAAATAATCTATCAGCAAAATTTAACCAATATAGATAAACCCCCATAAATGCAATCATAATGCACACACAGATGCACAAGAAAACAATACAATAATTTATATACTAAAAATAATAAAAACAACATATTTAAAACAGTAAAAACATGTTTTTTTTAGTCATTATCAATTAATAAAATGGTGTATTCTGTGTTTCTCTATTATTTTGTATTTGGTTTCATGTTTAAAAAGAGGAAATTAAGTTCACTAAATTTGAAAACATAGTTAATCAAATCTAACTACCTGAGGTGAATAAAATAATTAAGAAATTACAACACAATCAGATCTACTTGTAGATTCTTCAAACAGAATAACAAAATTTTAATTCACACAGAATAACAAAATTTTAATTCACACAAAGCTTGTAACCACTTGAAGTTGCCAAGAAACAGGAATCAAAACACACACAAAGATTATCATGTAGATTCTTCAGTATAGACAAAGTAATAGATTTTCCAACTAATATGATGCACATGAAATCCACACACATCCGTAATATCTGCTCTGAATGAATACCTTACTTGTGTACCATGCTCATTATTCTCAACCACTCTTCATTTAATTTTTAAATTAATATTTTTACCAATTCTAGTTAAATTTTACAGACCATGACCTAATTAAAAGACTTTGACCTTCTGATTAATTGTGTTTGTGTATATATATATATATATATATATATATATATATATATATATATATATATATATATATATATTCCTTAACTCTATATAAAAATTTACCCTTGTTATCAATAAATATCTGAAGTATATACCTCAGTAAAAGAGATTATAATAAGTATGACTCTATGGTCTTACACTAAGCAATAAAAGTAGTAAAAAACCAACAACTTTTGTAATATTCAACAAAATTTCCATGAATACAAAGTGAAAAGTTAAAAAGAACTTACAATAATGAAAATATAATCCCAGAATAGTTTTAAAAAATGTACAGTCCCAATGAATAAAGTTTTAATTAGATTCCAGTGGTTTTCAAAATAAGATCCAGCACTGAACGCATTGATGTGCCTGTAGTCTTGAATGTACTACAGTAATGTACCTGAAGAGTAATGAAGTACTAACAGTCTTACAATTAATCACAGTAACATAATCCAATATGTGCTTGTTTGAATTCACTAAAACTCCTAGTTAATGTCGCTGACCACAATATTGTTTATGAGCACTTAGTAATTCCTACGGATAAATAATTTGAATAAATAATTTGACTCAAATCAAATGTGGAATACAACAATACAAATGATTCTGCTTCAAGATCTTAAAGCATGAATGAATGATTTCTAGACAAGCAAGATTATTAAGCCTTCTACTTGGTCACAATTAGCATTTTCTTGAAATACTATGACTTAATGGAATATTTCCATTCAGGAACAATCTGTTTCTTAACTTATAACTTATAATAAAGATGTGGTAAACAAAAGGTAGGCTAGTTGTTTTCATGAGTGAATTCCAATGACCTTGATCCAGATCCAAATAAATATATGTACTTCTTTTGATAATGATCTTAATATTTAGCCTCACTCATAGGGAATATATTGATTATGTTTTATTTTTTAAAATACAAAATACAGTATTAAAAAAATCTGTGTCTCGAGTCAGGAACACAGTTAACTTGACTTTCGACAAGGTCAAGTCCAAATTAGAATTATATATAAGATAATGATGGGGAGAAAACTAATAAATCCAAATTTAATATACAAAACATTTATGAATTTCTTAACTACTGCCCTTTTTTCTTTTATCAATACACACCATAATAAATGATCAAAAGAGCAATACAATTTTAATACATTTATTTGTAAAATACTCTTTTTGATAATGCATTTTTTTTTATACCCATTAGAATAATTTATCTTACTTGCATAGAAAGTTGAAACTAATGTTTTATAAAGTCACATTTTTAGCTCAGGGATCTGCATATCTAATGTTCATAAAATAATGTAATTAAAGGAACCAATACAAAGTGAATTAATACAGAATAGAACATAAAATATAAGGCTGACTTTACATACCTTTGATCTTTAGTTACATAAAAGTGTTATTAAATTGTATATGTGGAATGTAATTAAAGATCTATTCAGAAATCAAGATTTAATGGATTTCATGTATGCTTTAAATTAAATATTTAACTTCAGTAATATTTCAAAAATCTTCAAAGGTTAGAATGAAAATAACTTGGTTTACTGATTGGAGATTTTTCACATGCTATTAAAGTTCAGCAATAACAGTAAAGTCTGTTTTAATATTAAGTTTCTCATGAATAACTCTTTACACACTATTTATTTACTATGTTTAATATTAGAATGTGAAGGAAACATTATTTGCTTGAAATATCAAGATCCTGGGTCAGTTGTATACTTTACCATTTGATAGTGTTAAAAGTGAAATATCAAGGTCATGGGTCAATTGTATACTTTACCATGTGATAGTGTTAAAAGTGAAATATCGAGGTCATGGGTCAATTGTATACTTTACCATGTGATAGTGTTAAAAGTGAAATATCAAGGTCCTGGGTCAATTGTATACTTTACCATGTGATAGTGTTAAAAGTGAAATATCGAGGTCCTGGGTCAATTGTACTCTTTACGATTTGATTGTGTCAAGGTCCTGGGTCAATTGTACTCATTAACATTTGATAGTGTTAAAAGTGAAATATCAAGGTCCTGGGTCAGTTGTATACTTTACCATTGTTAAAACTCAGCCATACTAACCTGATCAATGAAAAGTTTCAAAATGTTTGTCAAAGATATTATGTATACAAATTTTCTTTATTGTAAACACTGAAAAAAAAAGATCATAGCTTATATTGTTTCTGATGTCAGCTACATATTTGTTATCAACTGCAACTTTTCAGATATTTCTGTGTAATATCAAAAGAACATATATTTTGGGGTAGATTTGGGTGTAACCCCGCAAAATAGCACCAAGTCAAAATCCCTATAGTAATTAAGTGAGCTTGAAGACGTTTAATGAATCATTGGTCACTAACAACCTCTGTTGGTAAGTTGTTCTCAAAGTAAATCATTCTAAGAATTTCAACTCTTGGGGTGGTCCTTCCTTTTGACAGCACTTATTCTGAAGTTTAAGTGAATGCCCTGTCAGAAATAATGTCTTGAACTTATCTTGTCTTTCTTATTTATTATTTTGGATACCTCTGTAAGATCATTTCTTCTATACTTCAGTGCAGGTTGAACCTGTAGTTTTCATTATCTTTCATTGTTAAGTCGATCACATGCTTCTTGCACCAGCTTTGTTGATTGTCCAAATGTGGTCTAATAAGACCCTTGTGTAATGGTAGAGGCATTTCTTATTTTTTATAATATGTAAACTAAAATACACTTTTGATGAGGACACACTTGTAGTTTTCATTCTTCACACACTATACTATCTGTCTTTTAAATTTAAATTCAGTCAAATTTTACACCAAGGTCTGTTTTTTTCTGTAGACCCTCAAATGCTTTAGAAGATCAAGGTCAATGTTTCCAGTTGGACTTTAGACTTCAGTCAATGCATGGCTGTTTCCTCCATGTTATCAGACCTAACTAATATCTCAGTCCATTCTTCGATAATTTCCAACAACTGTGTTAAACTAGTATAACCCTCTTATATTTACATAAAATTTTGAAATTTCTTTTCAATATTATACATGCATTCATATCAGAAAGATGCATCAAATATGAGGGAGGTATTGAAATAAGGAAAATAATTGGGACTTTTTAGTCACTGTTACTAGTCTGGTTTAATATTTGTATTGTTTTTTTTCCATGTCATCTTCATAAACTGTATCTCATGGTTGAGAGCTAGTTCCCATCATTGAAATTCTGTGTGTGTGTGTGTGTGTGTGTGTGTGTGTGTGTGTGTGTGTGTGTGTGTGTGTGTTATGGGGCTCAAATACCATTAAATACAATATATACTCCAGCATCAGTCAGACCCAACTACAAACTGCATAGCCCCAGATCTGTCAATGAATAATCTACATGCTGATTTTGTCTATGTGGTTTATTAGGAGCAATCAGTCAAATAATCAAAATAGACCTGGGTATGTTGGCACATTATGTAATCACAGATCAGGGTCTGTCTTGTTTGTTGTGGAACCTGACTAATGATTGAGTATATATGTACCTACACAAATTGACTCAGCCACCATATATGTATTTGTGAATTTAAATACTTCACTAGGATGCTTTCTGACCATGTGATCAAATGATGTACTGGTATAAAATGTTTTGTGGATTTGAGTCTTTTAAATTAAACTTGTCTCTGTATTTGTAGATAACAGGAGAGACACATGCCTTGAAGATCTTTGAACATAAGATGGGCCATGCATCTACAAGGGAAATTCAAGCGCTTAACCGTCTACAGCATCCCAATATTGTCAAGTTCCTTGGAGAGGAAATTGAGGTACATATACAAAGACATGATTCTTACTTATGCCACATTCAGAAACTTCATTTGCAGCTCAAAGCAGCCTACTTTGATATTACTAAACATAAATTATTATGATAATGTTACTAATTTGTAAATTGCATTATTCATTCAGATTCAGTTTTGACATATATCATTTTATAATTATCACTCTAACCAACTGCTACATAGGTCAGAAGACAATGTTTAGCTCCCTTTAGCTAAATGTAGTATCTGTGATGGCTGGATTTGTGAGATAGTAGTGCTTCTCATAAGGTATTGTGACTGGGTAAGTATTCTTGAAGAAACATTTTACTAGGAAAAATTGGTGTCCTGTTAGCCATTAGTACAGAACCATGTCATCTAAGTCATTATTATCTCCCCTTGTGTATTTCATTTGAAGGACCTATGTCACGTAAGTCACTAGTATAGACATATGTAGTATAAACCTGTGTCATTTAAGTCATTAGTATTGACTTATGTCACTTAAGCCATTGATATAGACCTATGTCACCTAAGCCATTAATATAGACCTATTTCGTATAGATTTATGTCACCTAAAACATTAGTATCAACCTATGTAGTTCATGTAGACTTATGTCACCCAAGTCATTAGCATAGACCTATGTCACCCAAGTCATTAGCATAGATCTATGTCACCCAAGTCATTAGCATAGATCTATGTCACCCAAGTCATTAGCATAGATCTATGTCACCCAAGTCATTAGCATAGACCTATGTCACCCAAGTCATTAGCATAGATCTATGTCACCCAAGTCATTAGCATAGACTTATGTCACCCAAGTCATTAGCATAGACCTATGTCACCCAAGTCATTTGCATAGATCTATGTCACCCAAGTCATTAGCATAGACCTATATCACCCAAGTCATTAGCATAGATCTATGTCACCCAAGTCATTAGCATAGACCTATGTCACCCAAGTCATTAGCATAGACCTATGTCACCCAAGTCATTAGCATAGACCTATGTCACCCAAGTCATTTGCATAGATCTATGTCACCCAAGTCATTAGCATAGACCTATGTCACCCAAGTCATTTGCATAGATCTATGTCACCCAAGTCATTAGCATAGATCTATGTCACCCAAGTCATTAGCATAGACCTATGTCACCCAAGTCATTAGCATAGACCTATGTCACCCAAGTTATTAGCATAGACCTATGTCACCCAAGTCATTTGCATAGATCTATGTCACCCAAGTCATTAGCATAGACCTATGTCACCCAAATCATTAGCATAGACCTGTCACCCAAGTCATTTGCATAGATCTATGTCACCCAAGTCATTAGCATAGACCTATGTCACCCAAGTCATTAGCATAGACCTATGTCACCCAAGTCATTAACATAGACCTATGTCACCCAAGTCATTAGCATAGACCTATTTCACCCAAGTCATTAGCATAGATCTATGTCACCCAAGTCATTAGCATAGACCTATGTCACCCAAGTCATTAGCATAGACCTATGTCACCCAAGTCATTAGCATAGACCTATGTCACCCAAGTCATTAGCATAGATCTATGTCATACAAGTCATTTGTATAGACCTATGTGTCTTTAGTCATTAATATGGACTTATGTCAACTAAGTCATTATTGTTTATTCTTGTTTATTTCAGTCGCAGTCTAAGAGATTGGTGGCAGTTATGGAGTTCTGTGAGAAAAGTTTGTACAGTGTTCTGTGTGAACCAGAAAATGTTTATGGCCTACCAGAGGAAGAATTTTATATATTTTTTAGACATATTGGTATTTATTTCTTGTTACATTAGTATTTTATGCACTGATATTATAAGTATTTTGCTTGTTTTTTACCTTTTATCTTTGGGGTCCCGAGTGGTCTAAAGCGCTCTCCATTATGGATCACTGACATCTCACCTCTGTCTGTGTGGGTTTGAGTCTCGGATTTGGTCAATGTGTGTATGTGAGAAAGCTTGCCAGCTGCTTTCTTGGGTCAGTGGTTTTTTTGAAAGTGGGTCTAGGTTCTTCCACTACCAATAATACTAGCCACCATGTATAGCCTATACCCTACAACAACAACAACAACAACAACCTTTTATCTTCCATTTTATGTGTATTTAAAGTTTTTATCAACTTTACCACTTCTGCCTTGCAGAGGTACATGTTTGGATTATCATCCCAAATGTTTTATCAGTAATTATAAGCTTATCCAGCTTTAAATCCAAGTGAACTTCTGCCACATGGTCTCTCATCTTTCATCCATTGTCCATTTTATGTCAAATGTTCACATTTGTTATTGGAAATTTCTGTTTCAATAATTTGTGAGTGATATGCAAGTCCTCAAGCAAACAGGTTCTATGTGCCAAAAGTGTCCAAAAGAAAATGAACTATTTGCTGTTTATCTTTAATCAAGTACAATACACTTCACATCATTAAATGTCCAAATTGCTAATTTTTTTTTTTTAATGGTAATTAATACAATCCATCAAATTCTGGTTGCGCATATGACTATTCTTGTATTTTACCCCATATTTTCCTGAGGTCATGGTCAATCTGATATAATGATTTGCTCTCAATATCTTGTATTTCTTGGTAGAGAGGATAAGAAAAGCCTCAGCATAATAGTGAATTGTAACAATCTTAATGCTAGTGAATTGTAACAATCTTAATGCTAGTGAATGCTAGTGAATTGTAACAATATCAGTTCTGGTGAATTGTAGCAATATTAATGCTAGTGAATTGTAACAATATCAATGAAAAAAGTATGAAAGAATGTCTTTCTATTAAATATACAGAGGATGCTTCCACTCACATTTTATTATCATTATTAACCAAGAGAAAATGTGTTGTCTGCAGTTTTTGCAAGCTTATGCTTCCAGTCACATGACGTGACCTTAATGCGATGCCATTTGTCATGAGTAAAAGCTAAGTGTAGCTAATGGAGTTGTGGCATTAGCTCAGTATGTACAAGTTATAACATGAGCAGAGATATTATGACTAATAAACAAAATGATAAACCCAATCAAACTGAGACAGAAGTGAAACTTCTGATGATGTGGTAGTTTCCGAAATGGTTAAACCAAAGAAAGGAAACAAATACACACTCCCCGGTAAATTAATTAAAAGTGGAAACTTCACAAAGACTGGTAATGGAGGTACATATTATCATAGACTATAAAACTTTTCACATGCTGTTATATTATTGGCAGTGCTGTTATAGTAATGCTAGCATTGTTGCTGCATTGCCAGTGCTGTTACAGGATTGCCCATGGGCAGTGACTGGAAACTTGAGGTTGCCCTATTTGACCATATACTGGGAGTCGGGCAATTTGATTTGTAAATCACTGTAAATATGTTTTGACAGCGATTTCTCTTGCTTGTCATCTGCCATACAGCTTATACTGAGATGTTTGCTTACTAAAAATGCTAGGAATAAAATCTTCCCTTTCCTTTTCCCATCCTCTGTTTGGAAAAAATCAAAACCAACTCAAGTCAGTTTTAGACAGACATACATTATTCAGTTGAAGTATACAAGGTATTATATTGATATATGAAGCATATACCTAGTTAAGCTTGTGATGACAAAATAAACATAATAATTAGATAAAACAAGAAAGATCAATTCAATTAGCTATCGAACTCTGTTATATTTTCTTTAAGAGACAGATAACATTCTTTTTGGTATTTAAGCAGCACATATTTTGCTTTTACAGTTATTCCATATTTATTAAGCACACATACCTTTATGCATGCACACATTAATCCCATTGGTCATCGGTGTAAATGGTGCAACTTGAACATCTAATATGGCTGCCACAACAACAGTATTGAAAATCTTTGTATTACTGTTAGTGTTGTTCTGATTATCGATTATAATTGATCATCAGCTGGTTGAGCAGATAATCGATTGTGAACTCCATAATTGATTGTGTGTAAAGGGAGACTACTTTTAGGTGTATGTAAAGCACAAAAGTTAGTAAAACTCCCAGCCACTAAAGTTGACCTGAAATTTATTAATTCTCTTCACAAATACAAATATGAAACCTTATGATTCATAATTAGGAACATATAGTCAAATTGTTAAATTGTTGCGTTAGTAAATTTAAACACATTTTGTTGATTTGTTTCAGTTAAATTGAAACATCTTTTGTAGTATTTATAAACAATGACAATCAAGAAAAATATGTCCTTCTATACTTTATATTATAGACACATCACATATGAACGAAAGAATTTTGGATGATTGTAGCAGTATTTCAGTTACATTTGCCACTTCAGCCATAAAAGGTTGCATTCATTTAACAAAGTTGTAGAACAAATATAACACACAATGTAATATTATTGTCAGGTTTAAGTATATGTGACATTAAAAGAGATTATTCCTGTACATTTATAAACATATTGAACTCTTGATCAAAGATGTAACTGTTTAGCAAAAATTCAAATTTGCTCTTAGTAACCGATTATATTCGATCAGATGGTTAAGGGGAACCGATTATCAATTATGAATTTCTGACCGATTCCCATCACTAATTACGGTACTGTTCCACCTGAATGTATGGTCATCTCAGCATGAGATTTTCACTAAAAGACTACTTATGATGTCAGGTTGGCCCTAAATGAAAATGTTGCTCAGATAAGATATTCAGTATTGCCAGCAGGGTGGCCATCTTGAAAATCATCTTGTTGTTACTCTAAAGAAAAGAAATGTCATAATGACATAATGGTATTCACCAGAAATGCTTTTATAAAGTGCTAAATTAAAATGGTGCTGATCTGACATCAGGAAAATCATAAGGAAATCATCTTATAGCTACTCCTTTTACAAGGAAAGTAACTTTACCACAAGGTTTACAAATAAAGAGTTCTTTTGGTATCTGGTTAGTCCAAAATGAAAATTAAATTGACCCTCATTAAGGCAGTATACCATTGTGGCTTTGTTTGAAATATTTTCTCAACTTCTCCTAAACAGATAGTTATATCAGGATGGGGTCTACACTGATATTAAGATGATGCTAAGGAAAATAAGTGCCAATTGTATATCTGATACAATTATCTAATATGGCTGCTATAATGACTGTCTTGAAAATCTTGCAGTCAGTACTCTCTTGGAATGGGTGGTCTTATTGGCTTTGGGTTTCAAAGACTTTTAATTGATGTCTACTGGATCCTAAATAAAAATACTGACAGTCTGACATCCACTGTGTCTATCCTAAATAAAAATACTGACAGTCTGACATCCACTGTGTCTGTCCTAAATAAAAATAATGACAGTCTGACATCCACTGTGTCTATCAGAGCAACCAATATGAACATTTTTTTTATCATTGAAGAATAACAGAGATAGTTTCAACATTCAGCATTAAAAAGGAAGAAATTGTCTTATCTTGAATTCTTCCAAAGACTTTTTGCCCAGTTGAGTATCAGTGACTTTTAGTGACTTTTGTTACTTTTTATCTTAAATATAGGGAAATTTAAAAGCTCATCTGACAAAAATTTAAAATAAAAATGCTTTTAAAGCTTTAGTGTTCAGTGTTTCCCCAAGGTGTGCAAGATTGCGAATGAGAAACCCCCTTGGTGTCAGCACAGAGTACTTTTGAGTAAAAAGCAAACCTTGGTGTAAGAACTGGGAACAAATTCAAAATTTAGGTGTCTCTTACATAGATGATATTTTAAAATAATTTTAAAAATTATCTTTCTAGTGGAGGGGATGAAACACCTCCGTCAGCATGGATTTCTTCACCGAGACATCAAACCTGGGAATATCCTTGTGGCTTTTGAGGAAGATGGCAGGTATGCAGTTTACTTTAACCTTGCAAACTTATTCTCTCCTCTGTAGGCTTTTGGCTGTAGAATAGGCCTATTTTGCCATCACGTCATAAGAGGTGATCAATGGAGGCAGCCTTTTACCCCACGATGAAGTTCGCATTAGAGAAGATCTTAGGTTTTATTTCCAAAAGATTTTGAATCTGTATTTTAAGAATTTTACCTCATCTTTTTCTGTCAGTGTTACGCCTAAACATTTTATAATTGCTAGCAAGCCTTTTAGATTTTAAGTGGACAATTCCCACTAAACTTCATATAAGTGGCAGCTTTTAAATGTAACCTGCTTGTAAATCATGCTGAAGAATTGTTGTTTGAACCATCATTACAAAACAAATCAGGGTCCCGAGTGGTCTAAAGTGCTCACCATTACGAATCACTGCCATCTCACCTCTGCCTGCGTGAGTTCGAGTCTCAGATTCGTCCAATGTGGGTATGTGAGAAAGCTTGCCATTTTCTTCTCGTAGGTTGGTGGTCCTTCCAGGGTTTTTCCCGGATTCTTCCTCCGCCATTAATACTGGCCACCATGAATAGCCTATTGTGTGCTGAAAAATGGCGTTAAACCCTACAACAACAACAACAACAACAAAACAAATCTAGACTGGCCTGATTAACAGTATCTCATAATATTTTTATTCCAAAACATCTTACAAATGAACGATGTAAAATCCACATGTTTGTGATCTACATCATTATCATCATCATCATCAGTCTCTTGACCTAGTGTGGTCATTGAGGCACTGCACTGCCCTCTACTTGACTTGATCATGTGCCAATGCCTGTGTCTCTGCATAACTTTTCCTGGTCCATTCTGTGATGTTGTCACTCCACTTTTTTCTCTGTCTACCTCTCCTTCTATCACCTTGGACACTACCCTGCAGTACTGTTGTGGATAGACTGTTGGCTCTAGTGACATGGCCATACCATTTCAATAATGGCCTACTTTGTGCTTGATGGTGTTGCACACTTATTCATTTGTGATGTGATCCATGTAAGAGATGCCAAGGATGGTTCTGTAGCATCTCATTTCAAGTGCCTGAATTCTTCATTGTAATTCTGCTGTCAGGGTCCAGGCCTCACATGAATACAAAAAGATTGAGATGACTAGTGTGCTCAATAGTCTGATTTTAGTTTTCGTACAGTTGTTCTTGTCTCTCCAGATGGGTCTTAGCTTTGACATAGCTGCCGTTGTTTGTGCTGCTCATGACAAAATTTCTGCTCTTGATCCCTCTTCCATGATTATGGAACCAAGATATTTGAATTGGCCCACTGTTTCTAGTTCCTGTCCTCTGACTTTAATCTTGGTTGAGATCTGTTTGCCACTATTTGTCATCAGCTTTGTCTTCTCTGCACTTATCTCCATGTCAAATCTGGAAGATGTTTCATCCAGGTTCTTCACTAAGGTGGCAAGCTCATCTTCACTGCCTGCCAGCCCATCAATTTTGTCTCCAAAGCGTAGGTTGGTGATGTTACGCCCTCCAATGCTGACTGTCCCACGGTGGTTTTCCAGGGCTTCACTCATGATGCACTCTAAGTAGATGTTGAAAAGCGTGGGTGACAAGAGACAGCCTTGCCATACTCCAACTGTTGTCTTGAACCAGTCCCCCACAGAACCTTGAGCAATTACTGCACTGGTAGCCTTGGCGTACAGCTGCTTGATGATGTTGGTCAACTTTTTTTGACCCATGTTGTACTTCTTCATTGTGGCCCACAATGCCTCATGCCACACTCTATGAAAAGCCTTTTTGAAATCAATGAACACATCTACATCTGTGATCTACAGTATCCTTTAAATGTCATTTTCTAATGTTCAGTGACACTTTGATCACACACTGTGAAATCATTTAAAATGTTTCCACAACTGAAGAGGCATCATTATGGCATGATTACTGGGAATTAAAAGTTCAAACATGCATGCACAGTTTATTAAATATATTATTCACCACTGAACAAGTATCAGATACGATACTTGATCCAGTGATTGTAAATTGAGAGAAAAAAGCGGGTGTTGCCTGTGCAGATTAACAGATTAAGGTCAGATACTTTTGGAAAGTTTCTAAATTGCTCAAAAGTAGCCCCCACATTTCACAGAATATAGAACTACTATATATACTTGGATACTGAACATTGATCCCATGCATGGGATCATCCAATGGAAAAATAAACATGATGCTGCCTTAATCTGAAGGCTTATCAGCCGTCATGTGCTGACAGATGACATAGGAATTAACACTTGAAAAGTAGATCTGGTATATGAAAAAGAGCATAATGCATGCAAATCAAATTAACATCTTTATTACATCAACCACAAATAGTGTTTATATGTCAACCACAAATACTGTTTATATGTCAACCACAAATAGTGTTTATATGTCAACCACAAATAGTGTTTATATGTCAACCACAAATAGTGTTTATATGTCAACCACAAATAGTGTTTATATGTCAACCACAAATAGTGTTTTTACATCAACCACAAATAGTGTTTTTACATCAACCACAGTGTTTTTACATCAGCCACAGTGTTTTTACATCAACCACAAATACTGTTTTTACATAACCACAAATACTGTTTTTACATCAATCACAGTGTTTTTACATCAACCACAAATACTGTTTTTACATAACCACAAATACTGTTTTTACATAACCACAGATACTGTTTTTACATCAACCACAGTGTTTTTACATCAACCACAAATACTGTTTTTACATAACCACAAATACTGTTTTTACATCAACCACAGTGTTTTTACATCAACCACAAATACTGTTTTTACATAACCACAAATACTGTTTTTACATCAACCACAAATACTGTTTTTACATCAACCACAAATACTGTTTTTACATCAACCACTGTTTTTACATCAACCACAAATACTGTTTTTACATAACCACAAATACTGTTTTTACATCAATCACAGTGTTTTTACATCAATCACAGTGTTTTTACATCAACCACAAATACTGTTTTTACATAACCACAAATACTGTTTTTACATCAATCACAGTGTTTTTACATCAACCACAGTGTTTTTACATCAATCACAGTGTTTTTACATCAACCACAAATAGTGTTTATACATTAACAACAAAAAGTGTTTATAGATCACAAATAGGACCTCTCCAATGGCCTAATGGTTAAGAGCGTCTGCCACAGATGCGAGAGGTTGTGAGTTTGATCCCCGGCCAAGTCGTACCAAAGTTTTACAAAAATGGTACTAACAGCTGCTTTGCTTGCACTCAGCATTATGAGGTTAGTGTTAGGACTGGTCAGCCTGGTGTCAGGATAATGTGACTGGGTGGGACATCATGCTACATGTCTGCTACATGATTCCCAAGTGCTAGGCATCACTATAAACTGCTACACTGCAAACATCATAGCAATATAACTGAAATGTTTTTAAAGCTACATTAAAAATCAAAATCACTCACACACACGCAAACTCAAAATAGTGTTTATACATCAAACACAATGTAAAATGCAAATATGTGTTACTCTTTTCTAGCTCAGTTTACAAGTTGTCAGATTTTGGAACAGCTAAACCTGTGATGGAGACAGAGGCATTCCAATCACTTGTAGGAACTGAGGAGTACCTGGTTAGTTCTTAGGCATATTTATTTGTATTAAGGAAATCAGTTTTATATTTCTTCTCAATTTAACTTACTTCTCCCATTGTATCAGTATATTATTTCAAGAATATAATGTATGTAAAACACACCTGGGGTTGTATTCTCAAAACCTTTTGAGCATGTAACACATGATGATACATTCAAACCTTTTAAAAAAAATAAAGGCAGAATCACAGAATTGTGACAGTTGATAACTTCAGTTAGATTAAAGGTAGAACCAATCAACTTTCTGATTAGTCTTTACTGGAGTTCTGTCCTATATAACCACATTTAAAACACAGGTCATAGGGTCATCCAAAATCAAATTATTTATGAGATTTTCAACTTTACTTTGATTTTCTTAGTAAAAATGTTTCCTGTCATCTTTTCATTTCTTCTGTTGTAACTTTTCTGACACATTAAAAGAAACTATACTATTTTTATTCTCACTGGGTGTTAACCAATGCTGCTTGATTTTGTTCAGCATCCAGACATATTTAAGGCTGCATTCATTGACAATTATACACCACGGACGTTTGATGTATCTGCTGATTTATGGAGTTTAGGGGCCACAATCTACCATGCTGCCACAGGAAATGTCCCTTTCAGGCCCTTTGGGGGCAGGGAAAATAGGGGAATGATGTAAGTATCATTTCAGTAGTTGCTGCAATTAACTAAGTTCATCTTTGATTTCAGTTGCAACATTTAGGATAAATAAAGGCCTGGAAGAAGGGGGGGGTACAGCTTATCAATAGGCCAGTGTCTAAACTTGACAGTTTTTAAGTCTTTTTGTTGACTTCTGTAATGGCTGTAAATCTTGGGACATGAAAAAATAATTTGTTCTGTGTTTTATGAATTTTGGTGTTCTGACACTTTTCAAACTGTTATAAAGTACTTTGATTGATTTTGTCATTGATATGCATGTGCATATTTTCTGATTTCTCTAACACAAAATTAAATAAAGATAAAATACAGACTTCATAATTTGCGGGCTGGTTGAGTTTACATGGGAGACCAGGTTGAACTATAATGTATATTACACAGTGTAAATCATGCATAATGTCACTTAAATCCTTATTTATTCCCAAATATATTAGATGCAGATTTCGCTTTATTTATTGTTTCAACTAAATTGCATTCTTCCAGTTAATATTTTAGCTAGTTCTTTAATCTCTCTTTCATTTATGTTGAATCATGTGCTCACAAGCTACTTATTTTCAGTGATATAAGTGATCCTACAAACTGAAGTAATATTTAGGTAAAAACTACACATATTTAATTGTACAAGACATATAAACAGCATAACTGTTACATGTTCATGAAGAGTGGTAATAATAAAGGCTAAAATTCTCATTATAGATCAACTAATCAATCTATTTTTCTTTTATGAAATAGTCTCTTTTGACTGATTTTTCCATCTTTGTCCATTATAAAATAAAACACATGCTTTGCATTCTGACTGGAAAATTTGGGTTCTTTGTAAAACCTAGACCTGTGTCTACCAGCCATTGCATATATAGTCTCTCTTCCTGAGGTATTCCTATAGAACAAATCAGAGCTAGACTGGTGCAGTATGCTGTGACAGGATTTGCCTCAATTATGCGAAAGATTATATATATATTTACAATAAAGTTTATATTGAACCTGTGTATTGTATGTCATTTCAATCTTTATGTCAACAGTAGCTGAGCAATATACTTCATTTTACACAGGTTTAACATGATTGCACAGAAGGAGTATGGTGTCATATCTGGAGAGCAGAAGTCTTTGAAAGGGAATGTAGTATGGAATAGGGAGCTTCCAGCAACCTGTACTTATTCAAAGTGAGTCATGCACACACAAAAAGCTCCGTATTCACATATACATTTCAAGCAACATTATTTTCTGGATATAAGAAAATGTGGTGGAAACATGGTAATTTCGTGAGTGGAATCAGCCAAGAATGAAAATATAAAATGTTTCCATTTACAATTGAAATATTTTTATATCCACCAATTTTTTTTAAAAATATTATTATTATGTAATTCTTTAATAATGAAAATGAGAAAGAAAAAAAATCTACAATTATTTACTGCCTTTAGCACATTGCTCAATCATCTTATTGAAACAAAATGAAGTGTAAGAAAAGACTAGTTTGATACAGAACAACCCGTTACACTTTAACTCACTTGGTTGAATCTGATTCGAACTTTGAATTGTTTTCCAACTTTACAATAGCAGTTATTGATATTTTGTTACGCCTTAGTGAAAAGTGGTCAATCTTACAGAAAAAAATTAGCTGCCTTACTGAGACAGACTCGTCAGGGTAGGCAGGTCTGCATTAGTTCTACATCACAGACAAGGCCAGACATTAGATGGTTTAAACTTGGGTAGGCAGGTCTGCATTAGTTCTACATCACAAACAAGGGCCAGACATTGGATGGTTTAAACTTAGGTAGGCAGGTCTGCATTAGTTCTACATCACAGACAAGGCCAGACATTAGATGGTTTAAACTTAGGTAGGCAGGTCTGCATTAATTCTACATCACAGACAAGGGCCAGACATTGGATGGTTTAAACTTAGGTAGGCAGGTCTGCATTAATTCTACATCACAGACAAGGGCCAGACATTGGATAGTTTGAACTTAGGTAGGCAGGTCTGCATTAATTCTACATCACAGACAAGGCCAGACATTAGATGGTTTAAACTTAGGTAGGCAGGTCTGCATTAATTCTACATCACAGACAAGGCCAGACATTAGATGGTTTAAACTTAGGTAGGCAGGTCTGCATTAATTCTACATCACAGACAAGGCCAGACATTAGATGGTTTAAACTTAGGTAGGCAGGTCTGCATTAATTCTACATCACAGACAAGGGCCAGACATTAGATGGTTTAAACTTAGGTAGGCAGGTCTGCATTAGTTCTACATCACAGACAAGGGCCAGACATTGGATGGTTTAAACTTAGGTAGGCAGGTCTGCATTAGTTCTACATCACAGACAAGGGCCAGACATTAGATGGTTTGAACTTAGTTAGGCAGGTCTGCATTAGTTCTACATCACAGACAAGGGCCAGACATTAGATGGTTTAAACTTAGGTAGGCAGGTCTGCATTAGTTCTACATCACAGACAAGGGCCAGACATTAGATGGTTTGAACGTAGGTAGGCAGATCTGCATTAGTTCTACATCACAGACAAGGGCCAGACATTGGATAGTTTGAACTTAGGTAGGCAGGTCTGCATTAGTTCTACATCACAGACAAGGGCAGATATTGGATGGTTTAAACTTGGATAGGCAGGTCTGAATTAGTTCTACATCACAGACAAGGCCAGACATTAGATGGTTTGAACTTGGGTAGGCAGGTCTGCATTAGTTCTACATCATAGACAAGGGCAGATATTAGATGGTTTGAACTTGGGTAGGCAGGTCTGCATTAGTTCTACATCACAGACAAGGGCCAGACATTAGATGGTTTAAACTTAGGACATGGACAAAGCCAATTGATTTGGAGGTCAAAAGGTTAAAGTCACTGTGACGGTAAGAAGAAGTAGTGATTCCTTGACAATTACTTTATTCTACATCACAAGCCTAAAGTAAACTTACGTGATGACTTTCACTTTAAAGTCATGTTGGCATTCAAAACCAAATATTTCAATGATGGGTCTCATTTTTCTAGAATTGATTTCACATACCTTTATTTGGCAGTTGTTCACTTTATTTGGATCCTCATATATCCATATTCCTTTGGAAGATCATTATTTACATGCCATGCAATATACATATGGCAATTCAATATTAAAGTACATTGACATTTTTGGATGGGATCAACCTAAAAATGTGGTCCAGTACAATCCGAATTGAATGTAATGTGCTGTGACGTCACAATGAAAGCTACACATGTTGATAAACAAATTTGTACTGATCTCTATTGTGATGATTAGACTCAACAAGCTCTTTGCTCTTTTCTTGACCCAGTATAGTACCTGATCACCATTGTTAAAGTCCATAGCAATCGATAATTTTCATCTAGAAGTTTCTTATTGACAGTTAAATTGCAGAGCTTTCAATAATTAGGATTGAATAGACTTTGATTAAACAGAATTAGTATTAAATTTTAAAGCAACAATTTATATCTCATTTAAGACATGCATGACCATTGTGACTTTTACTTTAAAAGGTTATTGATTTGGGGTCAGACATCAACATTGTGTTCAAATAGATATCCATCATTACACTAATTAAGTTCATTATAAACAAAAATTATTTTTCTTCATATTTGATGAAATGGTAAATGGAAGATTCGTTATATGCATCAAGACTATCATAATTATGTTTGGCATTAATATATTTTGTTTTAGAGGTTTTCACTGCATTTTTTTAGACATAATTGGTTATAATATGCCAAGGAAATGAGAGTTCAAGTTCTTTCCCAAAAACATACTGAGACACTGGAAATGACCTGCGCAGGTATCAAACCCGCAATCCTTGGATTATCATCAAACATTCTACCAACTGAGCTACTATGGAAGTAAAACATAGCATATGATAAGTTTTGTTATCTTTAAATAGTTGCATTTGAATGTAATGACTGGAATTTTTAGTGGAAGTAACCTTTCAAGAAATGGTCAACCATTATCATTCTAAGCAACAGCTAAGAAGCTGAACTCAGTAAACTAAACATGTTACTTCTGTTGAATCTGCTTTGATGCTGCTTTTTGTTGAATCTAAGTAAATCATCACTAAAAATAAAAAAAATAAAAAATATATTACTGTAATGATGGTAAGTCTTGGCATTGGAATAATTTTGTGTCCTAGGCCTTGTACATAAAAAATATATTCCATTTTCAGTGTCCAGACATAAACATGTCAAAACAAAATTGCAAAATGTCACACAGCAGTGAATAGCCCTTCTTTAATTACAATGTCAGTAAAATGTTTTAAACTAATATGGTTGTTTTTGTTATTTATTTTTTTGTATTCATATTTTATGATTTCTCAAACATGAAAATTAAAATAAAGGTAGTTGAAGACTTTAATATTTGGGCAACTCTGAGTCCACCAGATGACATGAACTGTATTTTACAGTACATGTATTTTGTAATACATGTATTGTGGTTTATGTCACTTATATCCTTCAGATGCTTGTTTATGTTGTTTTTACCAAATCTCATGGTTTCATTTTGGTTATCATGCACATGAAATTTACTGTTTTCTGCTTATACAATTGATCCTGTAAAGTGATGTAATCTTTATGAAAAGATGCATTTTTAATGTGTGTATATATATATATATATATATATATATAGGCTCAACTGCTCCAATGGCCTAGTGGCAATGGCCTAGTGGTTAGAGCGTCCACCTCAGAAGCGGGAGGTCATGGGCTCGAGCCTTGGCTGAGTCATACCAAAGACTTATAAAAATGGTACTAACAGCTACCTCACTTGGCATTGTGCATTAAGAGGTTAGTGTTAGGACTGGTTGGCCTGGTGTCAGGATAATACGACTGGGTGGAACATCATGCTACATGTCTGTGGCATGATGCCCCGGTGCTAGACTTAACTATAAACTGCCACAATGCAGACATCATAGTGATATGACTGAAAAATTGTGAAAGCTACATTAAAAATCCCAATCACACACACACATAATTAGGCTCACTGTCACATAACTGTTATATATTCGTTATAAAACAATGTTTCCCTTTACTCTCATTTGTGCTTCAGACCCCTAAATTTTTAATTTGACCCCCAGTTTTGATGCCAAAGTTTTTTGTTTTTTTTACTCAGTCTGACCCCCAGTTTGAATCCAAGAAGATTTTTTTACTCCCAGTCTTGCATCTCTAGGGGATACACTGAAAAATGACCATAATATAGGTTAAAAACTCTTAATATAGATCACTTAGATCTGATTTAGTTTTGTTTTAGCTTTACACAAAATCATAATTTTCCACATTATTCATTCCACTTTTAAATTTGTCAATTCACTACAAAAATCTGAGAAAAAAATATTAATTTCTTTTAGGGACTAATGTAAAATGCAGTAATATTATATTGTGTTACATTACAAATATTAAACTTAGTAACAGAAAAGAGCGAAAACTAGCACATTTTTTACAATTCTACAAAATAATTTCTTTCTCTAGAATACAAAGTGAAAATTTAAAAAGAACATAAAGTATTGTAAATTACATCCCAAATAGTCATAATTAAAAGTAGTATCACAAAAAATAAACATATAGAGTATTTTGAATGAATTCCAGTGAGTGTTCCAAATGAATTACAGTCTTGACTGTGCTGATGTACCAATAGGCTAGAAAATTGTTCACGTTCTAACCTAAAATGTCTTTGGATGAATTCACAGTCATCCCAAAATAGTGATTTAGTCTGTAAAGTATCAATGATCACTTTTTATTTTTAAGAAGTTGAAAAAGCTACATTATTACTTAGAAATATGTTGTTAGGGCAAATGCCTGAGGTAAATTGTCATTCATATATCTCCTCTTTTTTTACCAATCCACTGGCCTAAGTGGTTACAATGTCCACCTCAGATACAGGAGGTTATGGGTTCATACCCTGACCAAATCATGCCATAGACTTATAAAAATCGATTAAGCAGTTGCCAAGCTATATGCTCAGAAAAAATTTGTTAGTGTTAGGACTGGTGTCAAGATAATGTTACTGTGTGGGACATCATGCTATATGTCTATGGCATGATGCTCCAATGAGAGATATCACTATAAACTGCCACACTGCAGACATCATAGTGATATGACTGAAATTTTGTTAAACCTATGTTAAAATTCCAAATCACACTCACACTCTTTTAGAGAGTGAAACATTGGATTTTTTATGACCATAGTAAACGTATTTGTAATTTAAAAAGGAATAATAGAAAAATAAGTGTACCATGAATTTGCTTTTCTTTTTCAAATTTTAACTTATCAACAATATCTATCAGAGTTTACTGCTTAATAATAGTTTGGGATTCAAGATTGTGTTGTTTTTGATCAGCATGCAAGCATGGCTCATTTATTTCTAATAAGTGGAGTGTAATTATATTAAGTAAGCCAGCTCAGGGATTATCAAAGTATTGAATAGCCTACATAATCAGTCTTCACAAGATGTTTTATGGTCTGAGAAATCACACAATCACAGTGTACATACCAGATATTCATTAAAAAGCCATCCATGTTTGAGATGAAGAATGTAATAAGCTACTTAGGATACTACTTTTAATTCATGAAAAGATAGTGGACTAACACCAGAGCCATTTCTTCCTATCCGATTTTCTGTTCAAAAGTTTCCAAGGAATCATATATTACATTCTGGAAGAACACATCTGACTATGAAAATTCATGCATTTTGGAACAGTGTTTCAATGTAAAATGCATGACAAGTCTTTCAACAAAGGTAACACCACTCCTGTGGCCTAGTGGTAGAGTGTCCATCAAAAAACTGATAACGATGGTACTGTCAGCTGTCTCGCTTGGTTCTCGGCATTAAGATCTTAGTGTTAAAACTGGTCATCCTTGTCTCTGGATAATGTGACTGGTTGTAGTGATATGACTGATTTTTTTTTAAAGCTACGTTTAAAAAAATGTATCTCATATGCGCTTTTAATTACCCATTGTGGCAATATTGGTGCAAAGAATGTACCTCCAAATTTGAGAACTCCCAGCATACTCAAGGGGACTTAACTGTTCTATTATGCATGTGCATGTGGTAGGTACATCATTGATGACATCATTGATATATGCTCTTTAGCATGGGTTCTTATCTCCCGACCTTGACACATATAATATTTTATTCAGTACACATTGCAGATATTACATCAAATTTGGTAATATCACATGTATCATAATTTAGTGTTTTCTGTACCCTTGACATTGAAAGGCAGCTAAAGATGCAACTAATACAGTGATATTCAGGTAACCATAAAAGTGTTTAAGTGAGTTCGCCTTGTAGTGGGGTGTGACAATTATATATAATTCTATAGACCCAGTGGCCTGGCGGTTAGAGCATTCACCTTGTATGTGGGAGGTCTCAATTTCTAATCCTGGCCAAATCATACCAAAGACTTAGAAAAATGGTACTAACAGCTGCCTTGCTAGGCACACAGCATTAAGAGGTTAGTGTTAGGACTGGTCAGCCTAATTTTAGGATAATATGACTGGGTAGGACATGATAATAAATGTCTGTGACATGATACCCCAGTGTTAGACATACCATAAACTGCCACATTGCAGACATGATAGTGATATGACTGAAAAAAATTGTTAAAGATTGGGCTTAGTTAATACATGTAGTACTGAAAGCACACTTTGTAACGCACAACCAAATTGCCTGATTGAACTTTGTTAATAGTAGTGAATATTACACATTTTATAACACAGCAAATTGACTGCAGACTTTTCATGTTCTTGCTCATATTTAAGTGGGAATTTATAAATTTATCAGTTATTTGTAGAATCATGCATCCTGGAGAAAACATATCCAACCTTACAGTGACTTGGTTATACAGATGCATTTTATGCACCACTGTATACTTTCCATTTAGATGTACTTCTCATATTTGGCAGATGGCTGAAAGAAAGTTTGACAACCATTCTGGCAAAACTGATGGAGAAGGACCTACAACTGGCACACACTTTTGAGACATTCTTTGTGGCAGCAGATGACATTCTGGACAGATGGGTTCTTCATGTTTTTTCGACAACATCTGCTAAAAGCTTCCAGATTTACATGAAAAAAGACAATAAGTATGTCCTTCAATCTGTTCTTGCAATAAAGTTGTAAAGTTTTCACATTATCACTCAGAGTACATCTTTTTTTGGCAATAGAGTTGTCAAGCTTTCACATAATTATTAAATTAGAGTACATACTCTTTTTTGCAATGAGTTGTCAAGTTTCTCATAATCATTCAGTTAGAGTACATACTCTCTGCAATAAAGTTGTCAAGTTTTAACATAATCATTCAATTAGAGTACACTCTTAAGTTCATGGAAGTTTTTGTGTTGTGTGACCGAGTACATAGTGTTGTATGGAGGTATGTTAGTTACAAAAACCTATCTTCATTTTGAACACAAGTCAAGCAAGCATTAAGTGGGTATTCTTTCATCTCATTGGAATAAGTATACAAGAACACTGTAAAGAGGAAAACAGATTACATGTCCCTGAATAACTGGAACATACAAAGAATAAAAAAAACTTAGAATGCTAATACAGATTTACATTTATGATTTTATTTAATTAATTTCCTAATTAAACTAGACATCTCCTTGAGAAAAGAAGCAAAAAAAAATAATAGTAACTAGATGCTGATGCTACAAAATTCCTGTCTGTCCAACAACAAAATTTCTTTCTCTCTTTTTCGGTAAATGTTATAAATGAGCCATTTTTTTTATTTTGTGATTTTTATGGCAGATACTCTGATGTCCAGGAGAGTATTTGCTTTGAGACAAATATTCCTGCTGATGATCAGATTCTTTGTTTTGATGAGGGCTATCTGAAGACAATTGTTAGTGAGACTGAACCTGTCCAAAATTATCCCATTACAACCATATCTTCGCCTCTTGTCCTGATACGCAACACAGGACTCACAGACTGTGTACATCATGAAGAAGTTTGTTTCTGGTACAATTCTTCTTTTTTGCCAGGTAATAAAGCATTAAATATAATATTATACACTAACCAAATATTATGTATCATTTTAGAAAAGGTAAGAGTGTGTTGAGATCATTTTATACCAGACAAAAGAGCAATAGATATCGTTGTATAGAGGTAATTGAATTACTTATCATTTTGTGCAGTTGACAGAGCATTGTTATTTTATACCAGTTAACAGATCATTTAGTATCATTTTATACCAGGTAACATAGCATTAGATATCATTCTATACCAGGTAACAGTGCATTGAGTATAATTTTATGCTAGATAACACATCAGTTAGTATCATTTTATACCAGGTAACAGTGCATTTTGTATCATTTTATACCAGGTAATAGATCAGTTAGTATCATTTGTATCAGTTAATGGTGCATAATGTATCATTTTATATCAGATTACAGTGCATTAAGTATAAGTGTATACTAGGTAACAGATCAGTTTGTATCATTTTATATCAGGTAACAGTGCATTTTGTATTGTTTTATATCAGGTAACAGAGCATTTTCATCATTTTAAACCTTGTAATAAAGCAATACGTGTCATTTTATATAGATAATAGAGCATTTACTATAATTTTATATAGATAATAGAGCATTTACTATAATTTTATATAGATAATAGAGCATTTACTATCATTTTATATAGATAATAGAGCATTTACTATAATTTTATATAGATAATAGAGCATTTACTATCATTTGATATAGATAATAGAGCATTTACTATCATTTTATATAGATAATAGAGCATTTACTATCATTTTATATAGATAATAGAGCATTTACTATCATTTTATATAGATAATAGAGCATTTACTATAATTTTATACAGATAATAGAGCATTTACTATAATTTTATATAAATAATAGAGCATTTACTATAATTTGATATAGATAATAGAGCATTTACTATCATTTTATATAGATAATAGAGCATTTACTATCATTTTATATAAATAATAGAGCATTTACTATCATTTTATATAAATAATAGAGCATTTACTATCATTTTATATAAATAATAGAGCATTTACTATCATTTTATATAGATAATAGAGCATTTACTATCATTTGATATAGATAATAGAGCATTTACTATCATTTTATACTAGGTAACATAGCATTGGATATTTACCTATGAGTCAGATTTAATTGTTCATAATATAAAGATTAGAAAGGACAGAAACATGATTAACCAGATTAATTTAAATAAAAAAATTACTATGTTAAATTTACAAAAGAAGAAAGTATGAAATCATATTTTATTTGTATTATATTATATATATGAAAGTGATTTGTTGATTATTTTGTTCACTGTCAGAAACTATAATATAGAATTTCAGTTACTTTGTCCTGTCTTTTATTGAAACTGACTGATATTTTGGTAACAGGAAACATATTTATTATTGAGACTGACTCGTATTGTGGTAACAGGAAATGTTTTTTTTTAAACTGACTAATATTGTGGTAACAGGAAATATTTATTATTGAAACTGACTTGTATTGTGGTAACAGGAAACATCTCTGTTATGATGCTTAACTGATGTTATGGTAACAGGAAACATGTTTATGATTGAAACCAAATCATATTGTGGTAAGAGGAAACATATCTATTATTGAGACTGATATTTTGGTTACAGGACACATTATTAATAATGACAGATATTGTGGTAACAGGAAACATATATTTTTTTAGACGGACTGATATTGTGGTTCCAAGTAACATCTAATATTGAGATTAATATTGTGGGTACCGGAAATATTAATCATATTGATTTAAATACACTGAATATGGATACTAAACTGATTGATGAGCTAAAAAAAACTAAAAAATTAATAGAATTTATTTTTGTATGCTATTATAAAGAAAAAAATACAATATGGTCCATTTGTGAAATCTATAAAACAACAAGAGTACCGTAGCTATAGTCATCCTATTACATCTAGACTCTGGAAACTTTGTTACATCAATGTATGTACTGTGTTACATCATAACAGTCATCCTATTATGTCTAGACTCTAGCAACTTTGCTACATCAATGTATGTACTGTGTTACATCATAACAGTCATCCTATTATGTCTAGACTCTAGCAACTTTGTTACATCAATGTATGTACTGTGTTACATCATAACAGTCATCCTATTATGTCTAGACTCGAGCAACTTTGTTACATCAATGTATGTACTGTGTTACATCATAACAGTCATCCTATTATGTCTAGACTCGAGCAACTTTGTTACATCAATGTATGTACTGTGTTACATGTAGACTCTAGGTGATATATGCAGATGGACACAAGGTTATATCCAGCTAGCTGACATGGTGTTGTAAGATTGTCAAAATATTACCACTGAATATCTACAATTATATTACATCAGATAAACACAATGTTTCGTCCACATGATCCTGTTAGCTTTTGATAGCTTGCATATTATCTTTAGTTACCTTTCATACTATACGACTAGATTGTTAATCCATATAACCATCTTTTGATAACTAGATAATCAGCAATGTATATTAATATAGTCACTGTGTTACAACAGGATAGTCAGATTTTATATTAGTTATCAGTGTATTTCATAAAGATAGTCAGCAGTTTATATTAATGCAGTCACAGCTACATCAGTTTATATTAATACAGTCACAAATACATCAGATGGCTGTCAGAATAAAAAAGGAATTGCTTGCATGTCCTTTTTAAGAGAATTTTACTATAGTAACAATACTATGTAGCTCTCCACCAAACCCATGTACCGGTAGTAACAATACCCTATTTCCCAGCACTGATCTCTAAAACCTGATATAGTAACAATACTAGATAGCTCTCCACCAAGCCTATGTAGTGACAATACCCTATTTCTCAGCACTGATCTTGTGATCTCTAAAGCCTGATATAGTAACAATACTACATAGCTTTCCGCCAAGCCCATGTAGTAACAATACCCTATTTCCTAGCACTGATTTGTTTTCTTCAAAATTTGATGTAGTAACAATACTACGTAGCTCTCCACCAAGCCCATATAGTAACAATACCCTATCTTCCAGCACTGATTTGTTTTCTTCAAAATCTGATGCAGTAACAATACTATATAGCTTTCCACCAAACCCATGTAGTAACAATACCCTATCTTCCAGGACTGATTTGTTTTCTTCAAAATCTCATGTAGTAGCAATACTACATAGCTCTCCACCAAACCCATGTATTTTTTTAATTAAATATGCAAAGTCATGAGAATTGTAAAAATAATCTGAAAACATTAAATGTTCATGGGCATCAACAATTCAGTGTCGCACAGAAGATTTGGAGAAAATAAAATAATTTGATAAATTTGTGAAGGCCAGAAAAGAAGATGATTTTGCCTACAATATGGTGATTAACATGGATGAAACTTGAGTGTACTTTGATCTCACTTCTCGATGGACTGATCATAAAATGGGGGTTAAAAGTATGCAAATTAGCATGACTGGTGCAGATTGAGGAAAACTCTGACTTTAGTTCTTGCAGTTTCTACTTAAGATATTTTGCCTCCAATGATAATTATTCACGGCATGAGAAAGGTAAACAAATATTCATGAACTAAAAAAGATGGATCATACATTTGCAGGAGAAGGGTTGTGAAGATGAAATGATGATGCAGTGGACTAAAGCGTTTTATCTCATTTGCGCAGTTTTATATTTTTTACTATAAACTTTAAGTTGTAATTTTGGAATGAATTATAAGTTGTCCCACAACTTAATACTAAAATAAAACCTATGAGTTCCAGAACATACAGTGCACAAAAAATGACTTCAACAATTAATTTATGGTGTCCCAAGAAATATGTTGTCTTAATATATATGGTAAATATAGTAATACTGCTACAGAGATGAAGTTTTCTGATATGCATTAATGTTGTTTGTTAATGTGATAAGATTACCATATTGATACTCCTGACAGCCGTGCTGTAGTGATGTTACTTGCTAATGATTCTTTACTACTTTGTTATATCAAAACTCTTGCAGTAATATTACCATATTGATACTCCTGACAGCCGTGCTGTAGCGCCGTTACTTGCTAATGATTCTTTACTACATTGTTACATCAAAACTCTTGCAGTAATATTACCATATTTGTAAGGTAATTGTTGAGTACCATTGTTTTAATCTCCAAAACCATTAGTAGGTATTATTACTATATAGATGAAGTTTAAAGCCATGCCATAATGTTACTTGCTGCATTTCTACATTGTTAAAGTTGAAATCCTTTTGTAATAATGCTATTCCAAGGAGACTGCATTAAATCTGAAGCTGTCATCACCATGCCTGATTTAATAGTATGGCCAGTAATAATACAGTCTAGTTGAAATTGTTGAAGGTGTTATTTATACAAGATATTCAGTATATTGAAGTACATGTACACAATATTTTAATCATCATAAAATATAGATATTTTTAACAGTAATGTAAGGCACAATTTCTTTCTCATTTAATAGAATTAAAATGTCAGTAGCATCTCATGCTGTTATTTTTGGTATTTCTTCCATGTAAGGCAGATATTTGGGTCATTCTTTCATTAGGAGGTTGTTTCAGTTTCATATAAATTCTGTTTTGTTTTTTATAATTATTGAAATAAATAGAAATCTCACTTTCCATTTATAATATTTCTTGTTATAATTACTTTTTTATTGGTTGTTGGTTCATCAAAAAAGGCATTGCTTTTATCCATTCCGAGAATTGGAACAATATAAAGAGAAATATCAAAACTAAAGCACCAATGAGGAAAACAAATATATTTTGGTGCATTGAAGAAAAAAAACCATTAGCTGTAAGATATTAGTTTTGTTCTATAATTTGTATTGCATTGCATTTGGTGAGAGTTCACTGTATTTATTTATATGAAGCTTGATCCTCCCCATTGATCGACCAGGGACTGCAAAGTTTGCTGCATAAAGGTCTCAATATAAGTGTGACTAGCTAACCACAAGCTTGTATTGAACTCGTTACAATTCATTGCGAGCTTGCTACTTTGCACGTACGAGCTCATGCTAAACTTGCAATGAGAATACAAGCTCGTTACGTGCTATCAACCAGCTAGTACAAGCTGGTTCACAGCCCGTGACGAGCTTGTATGCTCATTGCGAGCTCGCACGTGCTAGGTGGTTGACATGCCTCACGAGCTTGCGTGCTTATTGCTAGCTGGTGTGAGCATAATTTCAGCGAGCTTTGCTATATGCATGCGTTGAGTGCGTTTAATGCTTGTACGAGCCTGCCACAACTTCATAATCATTTCAAATCCGAACTCTACGTGCAATACAGCAAAGTCGTGGGCTCGCACTTGCGAAGTTGCATTGAGCTAGTATACTGTCTTGAAATAAGCTCGCGATTTTTTATAAGGGTTTAACTGTATCTTGCAATTTTATATTGGAATAATTATAATGGAATAATCCACTCATTTCAATTAATTTGTACCATTATGCAGTGAATAGAACTGGTTTATCAGACACTTGCATTTTATATTGTTTTTAATTAAAAATAATTGCATCAAAGCTGAGACCAGTTTGAATTGAATAAAACTCAAAATGGATGGATCAGATTTTGTAGTACTGCAAAGATTGTTCTTTGACTGTCCTGGTATTTAGTACTACTTTTAGCTAATATTTTGGCAGATAATATTCTGAAAAATGAATCATGATTATTTTATTGCTTAACTCAATTCTTTTCTTATTTTTGTTCAAGACCCAGCTCACACCTTTCCAGTCATTGTTCATCTTGACAATGACCTCCGAGTTGCAAGAGCACTTTGTCAGAACATTGCCTCTATTCAGAAGAGAATAGATCTGGGCTGCATTACTCAGGAACTCTTCTACAAAACAATTTATAGAGCAACGTAAGTCAAGGCATTTTATTGTGTGCTCATTGGAAAACATTCTTAACAACTGATCTATTGATTTCTTTATTAAACTTTTTATGTTGTCAGTAAATCTTGCATACAGTATATACTTGCTTAAAAGTAGAGTCCAACTGCAACCTGCACAGATCCATATCTGCTATTGTTTAATGCACCAATAGATCTGTGTCAACAAATATAAAAATTGATCTGCTGTGATTATGTGATGGCAGATTGTAGTTTGACTCAACTTATATGCGGATTTATACAAAAGTAATCTTTCAGGGTCTTCATATTCTTTCTGAATTACATAGACGTTGTTACATTGAATAATTACATAGACATTGTTACATTGAATAATTACATAGACATTGTTACATTGAATAATTACATAGACATTGTTACATTGAATAATTACATAGACATTGTTACATTGAATAATTACATAGACATTGTTACATTGAATAATTACATAGACATTGTTACATTGAATAAATACATAGACATTGTTACATTGAATAATTAAAGTTTGATTAATGAAATATGTAATTTAAATTTAAAGGATAAAAATGGAGATGTATACTATGCTTGTGCAGGCAATGGAAAGAGATTTAATAAAATGTGTGCTTCTTTTGTAAGCATTTGAAAGAAATTTTAAATATGTGCTTCTTTTGTAAGCAATTGAAAGAGATTAAAAATGTGTGCTTCTTTTGTAAGCAATGGAAAGAGATTTTAAATGTATGCTTCTTTTGTAAGCAATTGAAAGAAATTTTAAATGTATGCTTCTTTTGTAAGCAATTGAAAAAAATTTTAAATGTATGCTTCTTTTGTAAGCAATTGAAAGAGATTTAAAATGTGTGCTTCTTTGGTAAGTAATTGAAAAAGATTAAAAATATGTGCTTCTTTTTTTGTAGGCATTGGAAAGAGATTTAAAATGTGTGCTTCTTTTGTAAGCAATTGAAAGAGATAAAAAATGTGTGATTCTCTTTTTGTAGGCAATGGAACGAGATTTAAATTGAGTGCTTCTTTTGTAGGAAATGGAAAGAGATTTAAAATGTGCGCTTGTGTAGGCAGTAGAAAGAGATTTAAAATGTGTGCTTCTTTTGTAAGCAATTGAAAGAAATTTTAAATGTATGCTTCTTTTGTAAGCAATCGAAAGAGATAAAAAATGTGTGATTCTTATGTAAGCAATTGAAAGAAATTTTAAATGTATGCTTCTTTTGTAAGCAATTGAAAGAAATTTTAAATGTATGCTTCTTTTGTAAGCAATTGAAAGAAATTTTAAATGTATGCTTCTTTTGTAAGCAATTAAAAGAGATTAAAAATGTGTGCTTCTTTTGTAAGCAATGGAAAGAAATTTTAAATGCATGCTTCTTTTGTAAGCAATGGAAAGAGATTTAAAATGTGTGCTTCTTTGGTAAGCAATTGAAAAAGATTAAAAATATGTGCTTTTTTTGTAGGCATTGGAAAGAGATTTAAAATGTGTGCTTCTTTTGTAGGCAATGGAAAGAGATTAAAAATGTGTGCTTGTGTAGGCAATAGAAAGAGATTTAAAATGTGTGCTTCTTTTGTAAGCAGTTGAAAGAAATTTTAAATGTATGCTTCTTTTGTAAGCAATCGAAAGAGATAAAAAATGTGTGATTCTTTTGTAAGCAATTGAAAGAGATTACAAATGTGTGCTTCTTTTGTAAAAAATGGAAAGAAATTTTAAATGTATGCTTCTTTTTTTGTAAGCAATTGAAAGAGATTAAAAATGTGTGCTTCTTTTGTAAGCAATTGAAAGAAATTTTAAATGTATGCTTCTTTTGTAAGCAATTGAAAGAGATTTAAAATGTGTGCTTCTTTTGTAAACAATGGAAAGAGATTTAAAATGTGTACTTCTTGTGTAGGCAGTTGAAAAAGATTTAAAATGTATGCTTCTTTTGTAGGCAATGGAAGAATATTTTGATAGATAATTTAAGCCTTGAGACACGGCTGTATAAAGAGAGAGTGAAAGATATAAGTGTCATGTGCTGTCCAGTTATGAACAACATGGTTTCAATGCAAACCATGGATATTGGAAAGCAGTCCCTGGAAATGGACAACAAGACCATGGACTCTGAATTAGTAAGTGTGTTGATACCTGATATTAATGCTGTAATGGGGAGTCATAGAACCACATGATGGCATATGCAAGATGGCATACACTGTACAACGTTATAAGATGCAGCAAGTGGGGAATGAATTTCTGACATTAGATTGCACTTTTTTTTTAAATAATATGCATTATTGCTTCCTTGTCAAAGTAAAATTTGGTCCATTTCCCATTCTGTTCTTTCCGCTGCAGCATTGATGATATTAGATTTATAGGAAGTAACTCCAGTTTTGCCATTGAAATTTCTTTTTTGGCTTTCATAAGTATATTTGTGGACCACTTAGAATAGAATCATCTTTATAGAAAAAAAAAACCAAATGCTTTATCAGTGACAGAATCTGTATTTAAACCAAGTTCCTCAGCTAGACACATTTTATCCTCCATGAATATGGACACACCGTTCCATTGTTGAAGTTTGCTACATACAAAAATCAGTATGTTCTTGAAGTAACATGTTGGTGCAATGTTTTAACTATAGAAGTCAGTTTAAGAAGGTATCAAAGAAAGTTTCACAACACAGTTGGCAAAATGTATGTGATCGAAGAGACTTAAAAGTTCTCTTGTCCTGCATGTGTAAAACATTTTTATTGTGCAGGACCTGGCCTACTACCATGTCATTCTTATATTTAAAAAATACCTCCCTTCCCTTAATGTAGTAAAGATGCCAAAGAGAAGGAGCCATAGTATAGATGTAATAATTCCCATCCCATTTAATGTAGTAAAGATGCCAAGGAAAATGAGCCATAGTATAATTGTAATAATTCCCTTCCCATTTAATGTAGTAAAGATGCCAAGGAGAATGAGCCATAGTATAAATGTAATAATTCCATTCCTTTTTAATGTAGTAAAAGATGCCAAGGAGAAGGAGCCATAGTATAATTGTAATCCCTTCCCATTTAATGTAGTAAAGATGCCAAGGAGAAGGATTCATAGTATAAATGTAATAATTCCATTCCTTTTTAATGTAGTAAAAGATGCCAAGGAGAAGGAGCCATAGTATAATTGTAATAATTCCCTTCCCATTTAATGTAGTAAAGATGCCAAGGAGAAGGATCCATAGTATAAATGTAATAATTCCATTCCTTTTTAATGTAGTAAAAGATGCCAAAGAGAAGGAGCCTTAGTATGATGTAATAATTCCCATCCCATTTAATGTAGTAAAGATGTCAAGGAAAAGGAACCATAGTATAAATGTAATAATTCCCTTCCCATTTAATGTAGTAAAGATGGAAAAGAGACTGTGCCATCATATAAAAAGTAATAATTCCTTTCCCATTTAGTTTAATAAAGATAACAAAGAGAAAGAACCATTATTAAGAGATTAAAAGCATTTGAGATGTCGGTTTTACAGCACTCACTTCTATTCCCATGATTGTTCAACTGTTGAATAGTATCACTTATGCAACATAGGCAAGACAGTCTTCTTCTTTGTAAGTCAAGTGAATAATGCTTGGTATGTTTTTGGTTATGAGCAGAATAAAGGTCTACAATCAGGTGATTTTACCCAGAATACTTGCTGTTGATATCTCAATATTGGGTTTCTGTGAGACATGGGAAAGGGAGGTAGTGCTACAGAAGATAGTGCTGCATCTTTGGTCTCCAGTGGTATGTACACAGATTCTTTGGTCTCCATTGGTAATTACAGATTCTTTGGTCTCCATTGGTAATTACAGATTCTTTGGTCTCCATTGGTATGTACAGATTCTGGCTCATGGAAAGCTCGTTGAAAATCATGACACTTAAAGGTGGATTAAGAAATAGTATCCATGCAGTGCAGAAATCATGATGTAGGCCGTTTATAAGACATAACAAAGTCTGTATGGATGATTTATTACTTTAGTTTCAAGACATGTGATATTGATTGGAATATTTGCCTTGAATTTATGTTGTTGTGATAATGTCAGATTGTTTGGAATATTTGCATTGAAGTTTTAATGTTGTAGTCATATCACATTGATTGGAATATTTGCATTGAATATATTTCATTGCACTCATGTCCGTTTGAGTGGAATAGTTGCATTGAATTTATATCGTTGTATTTATGTCAAATTGATTGGTATGTTTGCATTAAATTTGTATTGTTGTAATCATGTCAAATTGATTGGTATATTTGCATTGAATTTATGTTCGTATGGTCATGTCAAATTATATGGAATATTTGCATTGTAATTTTGTTCTTATAGTCATGTCAAATTGATTGGAATATTTGAAGAAGAAAACAAACTGTAAATGATTAAAACTTACTTTGTGTAGTAAAATTCATAACATGATACAATGTATCCTCAAATACACATGCTTACATAATCTACAAAATAGAAAAAGAGATGCTGCCAAGGCAATCAATTGCATGAATTGTACAAAATTTTACAAATTTGCACACTTGGAGAACATTGATGCACAAGAACTCCCGCAAATTAGTTTCTAGTCATGAATATGAAAATGTATCCGGTGCAGGATACAAAATTTATTTTAAACTCACCTTTAAAGTGCTTGTAGCCACATGGATCATGCCAATAGAAGTGCCTTGGCACCTGTCATTATTCAGGTAGGCAGCAATTTACACATCTTGATTCTGCAACTTAACATGAATGGTTGTTAAACTAAATTTGATTGGCACATTGGGCCCTGGAACAAGCATTCTGTCAGGGTTTGAACCTTTCATTAAGGAATTTTTACAAATGCATGTTTAAAATACCATGCTACACAGAAAACCCAAACCCAAAAATAGATGTCATGCCAGTCAAACAATCAGCTGTATCTTCAATACCAACTCAAACAAATAATTTAAAAATAGACTGCAATTTTCATTTCTTTTTGCAACCAGTTTAGCCCTGCAGGATCCTGGGCTGCAAAATCGTACAGCTCTATAAAGGTTAAGATAAATTGAATAAATAAGAATCTAAATATGAAATTAAGAAGTAAAGATTTTTTTTTTAAAAATACCTGTGAACAAGAAGACCATGGCATTGATGGACCTAATGCCCAAATACAGCATTAAGAAACAGATCAGAAATCTGACATAGTAGTCTATAAAGCGCAGATTAAAGAATTTTTAACTTTGGCAGTGCTTATGCTTGTGAAAAATATTATTTTGGAGAAGATTTATCTCAAAGATAATGCCTATAGACTGTGGAAAATTGTAAGTGACAACCAAAACAGAAGTTTCCCAACTTGTTCAAGCTGGCCAAGCCAGCTATGTGTATGCCTCTTCAAAAAGCAGAATGTGAAAGCAGGGTTCTCAGCAGAGAACAAATTCAAACAATAAATTAAGCTCAAAAACAATCTACAAATTAATGTTTATACAACTAGAGGTAAAATTGTTGAACAACTTTGATTTGAGTAGAGCTCTAACAATGGAGCATGAAGAAGAGATATATTGAAATGTTAAGTAAACTATGCTGTTTCTTATTTTATCTTTTTGCTCCCCTCACACTAATTTTGGTGACAAGGGGGTAGCTTCCTCTTTTAAATAAAATAATGTCAGCATCTTTCAAAGAAGATAATATTTATAAAGCCTCATGAAGGTACATCCCCACCATGTAAAGGATGCCAAACTGATGTGTCCTTTGTAGACATGTTTTACTCATTCTCTCTATATCTCTCTCTCTCTCTCTCTCTCTCTCTCTCTCTCTCTCTCTCTCTCTCTCTATATATATATACATACATACATACATACATACATACATACATACATACATACATACATACATACATATTATAATTTCCATAAAATGGTGGTGAAAGCTAGAATGTTTCAATCATTTTCTGACTTTTTCAGATTGCAATACACACCGCTGTGAAAGAATGTGTGACAATAATGGAGAAAATAAAATCATCCAGTGCAGCAACCAGTAAGGTCTTCCCAAAGACTAAGGGATGGCTGGATAACAAATGGTAAGTGGCCAAAAGATCGCATTCAGATGGCCTATTATCTATCATCTGTTCATCAGTTGGCACAAGTTTCTTGTCACGATCATCCTTATCTACTTCGAGGCTTTATATGAAACTTCATGCACATATTCATCCCAAAGTCTAGTTGGTCCTAAACAAAAATGGTGTGGCACAGACATCCAATATGGCTGCCACAGTAGCCATCTTGAAAATCTTATTGCTACACCTCCTGAACACAAAGTTATATCAACATGGAGATTTTAGCAGAAGCCTTTTGATGTCAAGTTTGTTTGAAACGAAAATGGTGCCAAACTGATGTCCATCATGTTTGCCTTGGCTACCAGCTTAATTAATCTTGTTATCACAACTCTACTTCAACAGTTGGTACCATTCAAAACAGGCATCTTGAAAATGTTGGTATCACTACTCCTATATCCACACAGAGTTTTCACTAAAAGACTACAGAAGTTCCGCTAATAGCTAAAACAGTTGTACCTGAACAGATGATCATATCAGCTTGGGGTTTTCACTAAAAGACTACCACAGTAAATGGTTGCTTTTAAATAAAAATGATTCTTATCTAACTTCCAACAATATTTTAATGGTTTTGAATGAAAATGGTGCAGATCTGACCATCATCATATTTGCATTTTTTTTTTAATTTTAAACAAATCCTGATTGATCTTGTTTACAAGTCTCTTGTTATTGCTTGCATTATATACTTCATTGAGTTTATATGCACAGTGACATATACCAATGAATTTTTACCAGACTTTGTATTTTTTAGTTGGACTGCAGTGAACAAGTTGATAGTATTGAGTTAAGATAAAATATCTTGTCTCAGATATTTGGCTGTGACAGCTTATGAGCATGATAGCACCAGTAAGTAGAATTGGGTATCAGATCAGTGTTTGAAAGAATAGCTTTGATTATTAAAATAGCTTCAATTTTTTTTAATGCAAATTATTAGAGTTTTAACCAAACATGGCTTATGGATTTATCTTTGACATGGTTTAAGACAGTTTCAGTGATTTCATATCCATGATATCTGTTTCAAGGTATAAAAAAAAAACATGACATAATTTTGTACTGAACTGAACAGATATATTCTACCTAGTACCACATTATAATGCTTGAGCAAACACAGGAGACACTTTCACACCACAAACTGATGTTGTCCCCTTAAATGTAACAAATCCCCATATATTAATCATTATTAGGGGGACAGAGGTATATAAAATGTCCCTTTGACAGAGATGTATAAAAATATCCCTTTGACAGATATATAAAATATCCCTTTGACAGAGATATATAAAATATCCCTTTGACAGAGATATATAAAATATCCCTTTGACAGAGATATATAAAATGTCCCTTTGACAGAGATATATAAAATATGCCTTTGACAGAGATATATAAAATGTCCCTTTGACAGTGGTATATAAAATGTCCCTTTGACAGGTTTATAAAATATCTCTTTGACAGAGATATATAAAATGTCTCTTTGACAGATATATAAAATGTCCCTTTGACAGAGGTATATAAAATGTCCCTTTGACAGGTTTATAAAATATCCCTTTGACAGAGATATATAAAATGTCCCTTTGACAGAGGTATATAAAATGTCCCTTTGACAGAGATATATTAAATGTCCCGTTGAGAGAGGTATATAAAATGTCCCGTTGAGAGAGGTATATAAAATGTCCCGTTGAGCAGCAGAGAGGGTGAATCCTACAACATTTTTTTAGTATATTTTTTATTATATCCTCCAATTCCCTTAACTAGAAAAAAAAAATGAGTCTGAAAACATGAGATTCGCATTCGCGAATCATAAAATGTCGCAACGTCGTTGTCACTCACCCTCTCTGCTGCTAAGGTTTACGGTGATTTTAACCGAATATTTTATCAAGTCCTTACTACGACGAAAATCCCCCTAGGATGAAAGTCTTTACGACGAAAATCCTTTCAGGATTTCACAAACAGACTAATTTGTAAAACCTCCTCTTGTAAATCAATCAGATTATTGGACTGGTCAGTGAGTTTGAAATTAATTCTGGTTAATGAATTATTATGACATCGCATATAGACTGGATTCACCGGGGACTCAATTATTAAAAACCCTGGAGGAGCTGTTGGTGCAAATGAATACAATATATATCCTTGCTGAGCTTGATTTGATCGTTCTAGATTAATTTGATAGCTTCCTTCGATCACATCACACACTAAATTGAGCGCAATCACCGATGAAATATTCACATTGAACGGAGCGATATGCCTGCCACCACCATCTGGGTCATTATTGTGTTTGAGGATTTTTATTTCCGGTGATGTTGTTTTTTTCCACGTATCATGAATTATTTTAAAACCAACATCGATGGCATCACTGAGAAGTTTTTTTAGTTTTGGTACGTTATATCCTGGTAGTTTGAATGTGGGGATATCCTTCACGGGAATTTTATATTGTTTTGCAAATTCTGTTCTCGTTATAGGATTACTGTCACCTAATACCACTTGAATGATTCGCAAATGAAATGTTTCCATATCGTCGATAATTTTGTTGCATGTTTCTACGCCGCTGATCAATTTATCTCGGGTGAGAGATCCGGATTTAAGAGATATTAACAACAGCGAAAAATCATTATTCATTGCTGTGAAATTTTTAATGATTTCAGGTTCGTCAACAAAATTATGTCCCCCTATTCCCTCCCCTGGCTTCTTGATACCAAAAAAATCTATAGTAATCTCGTGATCTTCATAACTCTTTATTGGATTATCAGGTGCTATCACGTCGGTGACATAATCAGTTTTTTGTGGTTCTGGTAAATCAACGGGTTTTTCCCGGGGAGGGGGTGGGATTTCAGGCCATCCTAGTACGGTTCTAATAGAGCTTTGATAGATATCTACGACATAACCCTCTGTGCTTATTTCAATGGCAGATGATAGTGTTGGTTCATGAACTGTTATAGCTATTTTTGACTCTACTCCAGTAATCGATTTTATTCTACGCGTGAATTCATTATTGATTTGTTCGATTTGGTATGATCCGGTTGGTATGGAAACAACATTCCAGTCTGGGGTACCGTCGGGTTTATTCTTATTTGCAAATACCAGTGAATTATTGGGTTGTTGACCACCAAATGATTTTGACCTAATATTTGGCCAACTGTGGTATACTCGTAATTTTGCTAGCGCTATCTCCTTCACTGGGACCGGAGAGGGGAAATTCACACTGAATTCTGGATTCGTTGAGGTTATTGAGATCATGCTTGTTTGTACTGGGTTCGTGTTCTCCACTATTTGTTGAAGTAATTCCATCTGTGTTGTCATTGTTATTATACTCATGTTGTATTTCTAATTTTGACATCGCAGAATCATATATATCTACCATCTCTGAAAACTCACTCTCTGATATAATTGTATCATCGAGCGATGACGAATCAATGAGGATAATTGCGAGTATGCAGTAGACACAACATGAAATTGAATTATGTAGTCTTGTAGTTTCCGTTGGCTGCATGAGGATATTTTTTTGTGATTATTGAAATAATTCCAGCGATTGTTGTTGCCGCAGAAATGCAAATTGGAACAGCTATCGGAGCCATCATTGTCACTGAAGACAGTATAATACCAGCTCCGGTGATTACACCACTCACAGCGTACACAGTAACATCAATTGCGGTAATTCTCCTGCGGTATTTTTTAATTTTCATTGCATACTCCTCAGACAAGGTTTTGAGTCTAGTTTGATACTCTCTGACCTGATCATAGCGATATTGCGATGATGAAATCATTTTTTATTTTAAATACGCTATCGTTTTCAATTACGATTTACTTAAATCCGCTACGAATTCCACATACCACGTTGTTGAGACCCTAACCAAATCTGTATCAGTAGATGTAATTGTAAACTTTTCAGTTGTATTCTTGTCGATGATCGTTGAAATCGTATTATTGACCCCGGATGAACTGGACGATGAAATATTAAATTGAGATAATGGTGTTACTAGTGTTAATCGATAAATACCCTTAATGGTTGCAGTGATATCTAATTTGTTGTTTGTAGGTGTCCACTCAAATGATCCGTGTTGGATCGTGTATACTAAGTTGTTGGTTTTCTCATGAGGAATTTTTGTTTTTTCAATAACTGTTATCATCCTCGAAAAATCACCTTTGATGGCTTCGATGAAGTTTTTCGTCTCATCGATGGATTTTTTAATATCAGGGAGTTTTAGTTCAATTTTATCGAATGTAGATCCAAGAAATTTATCAATGATATTTCTACGAAATGATATAAACTGTTTTATGTGTTCTTCAATTCTAGATTCAAGTGTTGCTAGTACAAACACAGAATTGTTGAACTCATCGTTGAGAGTTTTTAATCGATCTGTAATCGTCGAAACGAGTACACCCGGTTTGAGTTTACCCTGATCGGAAAATAACGCAACGGTGTTCTCGATTGCATTTTGTTGTTTAACTAAAATATCATCCAGAGAAATATTACTGGTTTTCAATTTACCCTGATCGGAAAATAACGCAACGGTGTTCTCGATTGCATTTTGTTGTTTAACTAAAATATCATCCAGAGAAATATTACTGGTTTTCAATTTACCCTGATCGGAAAATAACGCAACGGTGTTCTCGATTGCGTTTCGTTGTTTAACTAAAATATCATCCAACGACACATCACTGGATTTCAATTTACCCTGTTTGTCTTGAAATACAACTATTTCATTAGGATCATACTTGTTAAATTTAACGTCTCAGCTATTTCATCTTCAATTATTTTTTTTATATCTTTGATAGAATCAGGGGGTGCAGTGCCATCGGGTTTGGGTTTCAAAGATCTCCCCCAAATATCAATTATGTTATTGTAAAACTCTTTCTCTCTCTAAAAAGCGATTGCTGGTGTAGTCATTTACGACAATATGAGGTGGTTTCCCCCTTGGGTTACCCAAGGAGTTAGAAATAGCGTCAAGGACATTTAATACTTCACTGCCGCATATTGGTGGGTCATTGATTTGTTGTGTTGGTAGCGTAGAATACCAAGTCTTCATTGGAAATTGTTTTATATAACGCATAAACTCTTTTGGTGGGGCTAATCCATATGAATCAAAATAGACAATCCCACGTGGATCAATAGCGTATGCAACCCAGTGAGTTCCAGGTCCGGTGCTGTTATCGAGATTAATAATACCTGTTTCAGTTTTGTTTGGTTGATGTGGTAATTGATCTTTCATAAAAACACCTCTGAAATTTTTAATCACTAGTTTTTTAGCCGCATCCATTAAATCAAAATTGGACATGGGAACCATCAAAGATTTGGGAACCATCGAAGATTTCTGAATTAATAAACCGTTCCTGGTAGTCTCAGGCCTGATCCATGAACGGATCTCCCGCTGTACCATGAATACGGGGTTCCTAGTAGTCTTAGACCCTTTCCGCTGTACCACGAATACGGGGTTCCTGGTAGTCTTAGACCCAATCCGTGAACGGATCGTCCCTTTTTTTTATATCCCTTCCCAGTTGCCTTCTTAAGTGCCATTCCTGCTGCAGTACCAACGGCTCCTAACGCCGCTGCTTTAGCCACTGCTGGGGCTGCTGCTGCAATCAATGCTGGTATTGCAGCTAACAATGGAAATATACCACCTGATTTTATCATATTTTTAATAGCAGCCGCAGAAAGAGTAATCTGGACACCTTTTTTGGCTGCAAGTGCATCATTGAAATGTTTTATTTGACGAGTTGTCAGCGATAATTTATTTGCACCACCAGTCATTTGATTAGGTTTCAACGTGATTGTGGTTCCACATTTTTTAGCCGATTCTGATTGCAATTTTTTTATTTGACCAGGAGTTAACGCAACACTAATAACACTATATGACATTATACATAATAGATTGATTCTAATTCAATGAAAAATCGAGAAAATCAATCAAAGATTTTCCACTGGTGCATCTACCACTCTCATTCTTCCTCCAACACCTTCAAGTAGCATTGATTTATCACTGAGAATGACAGCAACCGCTCTATAAGCAGTACCAGCAGGGTTTACTATACGGGCTCTAAAATGTATATCAACAACAGATTGTCTCATCAAATCGAGATGTTCCAGTGAGAAGTAATAGATCGGATAGAGGCTTTTGAAATCCAATTGTGATATTTGTAGACCGGTATCCACATTTTGATCACGTGCAATAAATGACAACAATCTATGATAAACTCGTGCAATATGATTTTCTGTGTAATCAAGTTGTATATCCTCAGATGGTTCCTGTTGGCCGTTTATTCTCAGTGAGACGTCCTTCACACCTAACTGATCAAATATCATATGGCTGGAGAGTTGATTACCAACTCGCGTGTTATCCTGTAACGCTACGAATATATGACGTGGCGCAGAAACGCCTTGTTTTGATGCTAGGTTCCAAGTGAATAACCCGTTGATATTTGATTGCTTCACATCTGTACTCACGGTTAGCCAACTCAGTAATGACTTTCCTCCTTGGTCCATAAATGATAGTAATCGTTCTTCTGCGGTGATTGCTGGAGTCAACACTGGCATCCACAATGATATTTTTGTTAAATCGACTCTACCGGCATCAGCATTGGCGGCTGCAGCATTTGCTGGAATCCTCCAAATTGCATCATTATCATCACTTTTTCGTACAAGCGATACTGTATGCTTAGCTCCATAAATAACTTTTCTGACGTTTCTACAGAATCCAAATATGTGATGCAGTGGAATCGCGCATGAAAATGATTTACGAGCCCCTTGCAACATTGCGTTTCGTGTTGCAGCTCCTAGATTGAAATCAGGATCGTTGTTTATAATCATATTCTCGATACCAGCAGGAGAAGGAGGAGCAGCACGATCCTTTGGTTGTCTTATAATAAATGGATTTCCTCCAGCGGTATTCTTACCATCCTTTGCAAACATCATAGAGGGTCCTGCTGATCTTGTATAATCATCGGAATATCTCGCTAACCCGATTATTGTTGTAGCCACATCAACATCACGATCTATGGACTCAATTTCTTTTCCATCAATGAGATATCTAGCACTCTCAAATAACGCCATGATACCATTATTGACAAAACCGACTTGAGTACCAGCTGGATACGGTGCTGGTACAGCAGTAGTATCAGCAGCTGTTACAATTTCTCCTTCTACTTCAATAAATGCTTCACAGGGTAAAAAGTATTTACTGCTATCATGGACTTGAAGATCAATTCTTGCTCGACTATCTGAGTCTATGGCATGATAGGCGTAATATTGATAATCGCGTACAGAATCATCTTTACGCACTGGGGCATCCATATCAAATGCTGGATCAGATGACCTTTTGAACATTTTATTCTATTTATCAGAGTCTAAATCGTGATTTTCATCGTTAAAAACGCTAGCGTGAAAATCCATAGGATTTCATCGACGTGGTTTTTTAAAGCCACTTCCCGCTATCATATTTGCAATATTGCTTTGGTCTCCTTGATTTACCATCGACGCTAGTTTTTCATCTACTGCGTTATTTATTATTTTACTAACACTTGCAGGCATTTCTTCTGTAGACGGTAACGGTTTCTTTTTTCGCCTCACTAATGATGTTATTTTATCCTTCGCAGTTGAAAACGCTTTCCCGGCAAGATCTCCAACAGTACTAATACCCTTATCACGAATAACATCAATGGCTTTCATTGATAACTGTTTAGCTAACGGCATCACTTTTGGGGCCATTCTTGAAAAGAATCCTAAAATGGTCTTGCCGAGGCCATCTCCATAGTATGCTTTATAAACTGGAAACCGTGAATTAACTACATAGACGAGGGTTGGTTTATCATGATTGTAATGGATGATCATTATTATAAAAACACTAGTGTTTTCAATTGTTATTTAATCACTATGATACCCATTTGCTAACTCGTCAATGAAATCTCGATATGTTTTGATATCCATGATACCGCCAGCAAATAACCATCTACAGATATCAGCTGCTTCATTAATTATTTCTGGAGAGTTATTTCCAGCTCGGAATCCTCCTACAAGAACATCTAATCGTGATATATCATTGATAACACTATCAGGACAAGTGTTTCCAATCCTTGGATTTTGCAGTCCACTTCCGCTATAACCAGTTGCTTCATCTAGTTTTTCTAAATCATCATCATCATCATCACGTGGTATTTGTTGTGTTTTAGGAGGGTAGAGTACTTTCTTTGCAGGTTGCTGTCGCTGCCTTTGCAATTTTTGTTGTTTAAACTCTTCGTATTGATTATACACGTGATCCACCTCATCGATATATTCGATGTATGATGCACTATCTGTCTTTTTTTTACTTTTTCCAGTTTTGATTTTGTAGAATATATCAGCCCAATGAGTGAAATTCTTAACAAACTTATGATGTTCTGGTTTCAACCATTTTTTTCTGTTTTCATAAGACGTAACAACAAGCTCAGGAATTTTTGTTGGATCAGTCTTATCAATTGCTGCTAACCCTTCTTCGTTAAATCTCATGCGTAAGTCCTCTACTGCTCTTTTTGATTCTATTTGTTTTGTTTGTTCAGTTTTCGCTGCTATTTTTTCAAGTTCACCAATAACAGATTTCCCCGTCTCGGGAACATCTACCAGTAAAGCACGCTCAACCCCTTTCGTTGCTGTGGTTACTGGTTTAAACAATTCTTCAGACCCTAAAGCAAAATCAGTCTGAAGACTCTGTCGTTGTTGCAGTTTATTCCTGACAGAGTCACGAATTGGTACAAATCTCTTAATTGCATCTAATCGTTCACGAGCCAATCGGGTTGTTAATGCTTCATTGACCATTATTTGAAATCAGAAACCATTTTTCAATTGCAAAACAATTTTTCCCATCGATGATTCCATCCTTAACGGTCCAATTTTTTATTGCTGTGAAATATTTTTATTTTTTATTCATTGATTTTGCCTGTTTTTGACAGTTTTGGTGGTTTTCAGTTGAAAATCTCAAGAGAGATTTTACAGTCAAGTAGTCGATTTTACATGGGATTTTCTATAAGGAAAGGCTGTTAAAACTCATTTTTGATGATTTTTAGCCATTTTTCATCAATTTTTGCCTGTTTTCAGTGATGTTTGGTCATTTTTCATCGATTTTCATCAAAAAACCTCGTAGGGTCAAGTAGTCGATTTTGCATTGGATTTTCCATAGAGAAAAGCTATTAGGATTCTATTTTATTTTCGCAGTGTGAAATATTTTCACTGATTCAATCAAAAATGACAAAAGAAATGAAAATCTCAAGGAGATTTTACTGTCTGACAAAATCTTTGAGGGTCGGTCAATCAAAATAGTTCATTTTCTTGAATTAACGCTCGTTTCTAATTTTAGAATTAACTTCCTTTTTCAATTCATATTCGTTACCCAATTCTTTTCGTATTCCTTCCACGATAGTATATAACGGAACAAACACATCTACTTCACTGGAAAATGCAAGAGAGTCTCGAATAGAATTTTGAATTTTTTTGATGAGTGCATATTTCTTTGGTAACATATACTTGTTAGTGCTAACTCCGTATTCTATATCCTGAAAATCCGACTTGATTTGATCAGGATTTAACCCATCTGACAATTTAATATCTTGATTTTTTAATTTTCCAATTTCAACTATGATGCTATTCATATTTTCAGAATTCATATATGATAATACATATTTCTAATTCATTTTTCAAAAATAAAAGAGCCGTTAATATTTTCAAAATTCAGTCTGTATATATAAATATCTTTTTTAAAAATTCAGTCTGTATATATAACTATCTTTTTTAAAATTCAGTCTGTATATATAACTATCTTTTTTAAAATTCAGTCTGTATATATAAATATCTTTTTTAAAATTAATTCTGTGTATATAACTATCTTTTTCAAAATTCAGTCTGTATATATAACTATCTTTTTAAAAATTCAGTCTGTATATATAACTATCTTTTTTAAAAATTCAGTCTGTATATATAAATATCTTTTTTAAAAATTCAGTCTGTATATATAAATATCTTTTTTAAAATAATTCTGTATATATAAATATCTTTTTTAAAATAATTCTGTATATATAAATATCTTTTTTAAAATAATTCTGTATATATAAATATAAATGCAGACAAAAATAAATAACAACCATGATGAGCGATTATCAGTCATTTGGCCCCCTTGATATAGGCCGCTGTGGTTCTATTTGCATTCATTGGGTCCCTTATTAGGCCTTTGTGTCTTTCATAGGGTTCCTTTGTTAGAGCATTTTTCTGTTTCTGTTTTATATCAGAATGTTTTTTTTTGTTTTTGCTCTTTGAGATATGACCCTATGACCGTTTCTTTTAGCCTATAATTCATTCTGGGGTTACCCAATGTGCATCCACGAACCTTTTTTTGGCCGGTAATTCATTTTGAACACCATACGGGGCTACCCAAATGTGATGGAGAGCTAATTACATCCATGGATGTTATTTATTTTAGGGCATTTATGTGTTTACATTCAACATGCAACCCATGAAATCAAATTCATGGTTGCTTAAGTTGTCAAAAACCGACAACCCACCGCTACTGTAAATTTGATAGCATGGGTTTGCATGTTATGTGAATGTAAACACAGAGGGGTTGCCCTCTTCCCCTCAATTAAATAGAAGAAAAAAAACATCCACCGTTTCACCATCAGACAATTGTCTGCTATGGGGCGCGAACATGTGAAGAATAATTGTCTGGGTTTACAAGCCAAACACGATAACGTTAGACCACTGTTCACGTCCATAAAGAATAACGTTTCTTAACATATATATGTTGTAAATATTCATATGGTATATAAAGGGAATTAATACAGCAATCCGCAAGGTATGCTATTTTATTTTCTTGAATTACTTATTAATGGTGTTTCACAGTATTTAAATGAGACAGCATATTTGACTTAAACACTAAAACAAAGAATATAATTGTTTGAAAACATTTCTTTTCTTACAAAACAATGCCAGCCGCTGAATCGCAATAACCCATAAAACAAGTTAACACAATCTAAGGGAGAAAGTATACACGTGTGTTATCCTGTAACGCCTGCATCTCCGGATCACATCCTATGTTTATGAAATACGCATTAATCGCACGTGAGACAGAATATTTGACTTAAACACTAAAAAAAAAGAAAATATTTCTTTTCTTATAAAACAATACCCAGCCGCTAAATCACAATGATAACTCCCTTGGTTATATCCATTGGTTATATTTAAGAGTTGTCTCCCTTGGTGTTATAGACATACGAAAATCGAATTTTTTGTCCTGTCTCTTTTGAAATGGTAAAGAATTATTCTGAGAATCGGAATCAATATGATCAATAACATAACCATCCTTGATTCTATTATTCAAGAATTAAGTTATCATTCAACACCTACAGAGAACATTAAATGTTCACATATTAATCTATCTATCTGACTGATCAAATACCACAAATTCAACTGGATTCTTCAATCTGCGGTTTCTGATAATACCGTCACGGGATGTTCATAATTAACAAGCACGGGTGAGGTCTGAATTCTTGGTTCATTTGTATAATAACACTATTTTTCTAATTCATTGTTTGGTTTAATTATAAGTCTCTGTATATAATCTTGAGGAGTCTTTATGATTTTGTCATCGTTGGGGTCAATGACAATATTTTTTATTCTTTTATCATAATAGCGTTTTAGTTCCCTGTATCGTTTGCCGCCACACCTAAGACATAATTGCGACTTCCCCCTGACCCCAACCCCACATCGAATACAGGGTAACGGACCAAGGCTTCCACGACGGAAGCTTTGCATATGATACCAACAGAATTCAATTATGCATGATTTGTTACACGGTGTCACTGATCCAATCATAAGCCATTTGCAATGATTCATTATACTTAAATCTTTCATTTAAATACTTGTTTTAATTATAGTATGGAGAAGTTCGAGAGATTATCGAAAATTAAGCCCTGGAAAAGTGTTCAATTCAATCCTGATAGAGTTTCTGATACACCAATGAATAAAATTCTTGATAGAACCTTGATTAGTAAAATCAGAGACTGTTTTAATGAATTCAAGCGTGATGGGGCAGCTCATTGTTGGTCAACATTTCGAATTGATGGTGTTGTTGACGCTACCATGAATGATGAAAAAGCAGCAGTGATAATCTCAAATGTTGGGGAAGAAAGAAATTTTTTTCGAATAAAATTCCTTATCCGTGATAATGGAAAATGGATCATTAGGGACAAATACGAGCCTATTCTTAAGGGCAAAAAAACTGTCACTGTGAATCAGGATTCAAAACCGGGAATTTTGACTGGAATTGATAAACCCTACTACGAAAGATCTTATCCTATCACAGCAGTTGTTTACGGGATATATCCGCTCAATGACAAACCTGATATTGCAAAACTAGCACCCATGAAATATTCGACAGGGCTCAATTGTGTAGCAGCACGAATAATGGAACACTTCACAAATGCGTCCCGGGGAAATAAACTAACTGATCTAAGACGAAAAAAAATAACCGAATGGGAACTGACAGTGAAACAGCATGGGGCAACAATTCAAGATATAGCCAAATTAGAAACATCATTGAGATTTCCAATATCGGTAAGGACAATCACCGGTGAAGTATTATACGAATCGAAATATAATAAAAATGGAACCCCAATACAGATTATTGATCATAACGAACACGCGTGGTCATCTGCAGTAACAATATTCCCACGGGATAGAACCGTAAAATATCTATCCCAAACCGAAGAGTTTTTTTCAGAGCAGAAATTATTTGATGCTATTTACCATTTGAGTAAAAACGATCCTGTGTCAGTGTGGCTATTTCATAGTACTTCAGACGAAGAATGTAGATTTGATCAGTTTGTAAGGCCCAACGGAGAATTGTACCGTACTGAAGAGCTGCATAATCAAATGAAACAACTAGCTAGTGAGTTTTCTCTGGAGGAAGACAACGATCAATTATTAGCAAACTGTTTTACAGTACCATCCATTGCAGCGCATTTTGCTAGAAAGAAAAACGCGTGGAAACCAACCCGAAGTGAGTTCTTATCAGATGTCAAATTGTCCTGTCTTGAATACAGCCATGGAGGATTATGGAACACAAAATACACCGCTGATACCGTTATTTCAGTTGATATGATTGCATGTTATCCAGGAAGTTTTCTTGGGTATGGAGAGTGTGAGAAATATTTCAAACGATTTGGACACCCCACACACGAAATGACCCGTGTTGCTATTAATGGACCACTGCCACATTTCGATTTAACCGGATTCGCTTGTGTAGTATCATTTGAAATGGCTACAGGACTTCATCCGTGTAGTTATCTTTGGATTGGTAAACACATGTCTGAAAAACACTGGATGCCAATAGTGTTATTACGGTATATGCTTGATTGTAAGATGTTAAAATCATTAATTGTCAGTGAAGCAATTATATCCTATCGAGCACAGAAATCAGTCTGGTTACCACAACCTGATCTAGAAAAAATAATTAGCGAAGAGCGAAAACTGTTTCCTGATTTTAATGAACAACAAATCATGGATTGGTCCAGACAGTTATTTGAAATCAGAAACAATGAAGCAAAAAATCTTGGACGAAGAATAATCGGTAAATTTACCCAAGGTGGCAAAGATGATAATACGAAATATTCTTCACGATTGATTATAGACAATGCTGAATACGATTTTGTAATCACGGATTTAACGAATAAGGGCTTATATGTCAATCGTAAGGACGCATTTATGTCCGATGGAACCAAATTGGGTACAATTGTTACTTACACTGATGGATACCATCCGCAGTACACATATTTGAGAGCTTCTATGCTGGGTTATGCTTCTATCAATCTGTTTTCAATGATCAATAGATTTCCTACCACCGCAGTTAGAGTTGCTACTGACTCATTTTACATAAATAGCAAAATGGCTGATTTTAAGGCTACTGGCAACGAGAAATGGGGGTCATGGAGAATTAAGAAGGAAATGCTTCATGATTATATTCCATCAGCAGATGTTACCATTGAAAATAATTACTTAGAAAGCAATCAGTGTTTAGAATTTTCTAGTGCACCACCGATTTCTGATCCAATCTGTAGATATAAAACAGTTTATTTAAACGGTTGTGGCGGGTCAGGAAAAACAACCCGGGCAATTGAGTTATATCGTGGGAAATCAAACATGATTGTGCTAACACCGACTCACAGACTTGCAAGAGAAATGATACAGAGAGGGGTAAATGCCTGCACTTATCACAGCTTTTTCCGATGGAAGGGAGATAAATGGACTCCAGAGCGCATGGGAGAGAAATTTATTCCTGAAATCATGTTTTGGGATGAAATAGACACAGTGTCAGAAGATGTCTTAAAAATATTTCTTGAGTGGTTGTTATTGAAGAATACAAAAATCGTCATGTGCGGTGATCACGGGCAACCACCACCATTTGTCGGTGCATCCCCCCATGAATGGCTAAAGGGTTTTGTAGACTATTATGAAGAAATTGATACCGATCATAGATCACTTGATAATGAATTAAAAGAATTGAAGAAACTAATTAGATTACAACCGGATAGAATCCAGTGTGAAATAACCCGTGAAATAATTTCGGAAACTCCCATGAATGAGTTTTGGGAAGCGTGGAGACCAAATGATTTAATCATTGCAAGTAGAAAACTAGTCAGGGACACACTTCAGATGAAGTTATTTGAATTGCATAAACAAAAATTTGCAACACTTCCAGTGCCCCTCTGTTATAGGCCATCGGATACACGAAAACAGAACATCGAAGTTGATATTCCAGGCCTGACAGAGTCAAGGCGTGAAAAGCAGATTCTCGTATTAAATGATATTGTGCTGGTTGATATCAATGTCGTTGAATATGCATTGCGTGCTAATAAATCCCCATGGACGCTAGGTTATGCAGCAACAATACACTCTTCACAGGGATTGACTATATCGGATACAATTGTTTGGATGGTAGATAATCGCATAGAATGGTCGAATTTAGTCTATCTCGCAGTGTCTAGAGTACGAAAAATAAATCAACTTCGAAGAATTGTCTTCGATGATGAAATCATTGGCGATGATAATGACACCACAATAGATGATATTATTGATAAAAAACTCTCCGGTTACAAACAACAAGACAAAAAAAAACGAGAATTTGATATTGATGCTGAATTAATAATCACTTTGAAGCAACAACAGAATAATCACTGCGCGAGTTGCAATTGTATAATGCGTTGGCAGTATTCGGATAAGGATCCTCGCCAATTCACCGTAGACAGAAAAAATAACAATCTCGGTCATGTCAGAAATAATGTGATGTTGACTTGTTTCGAGTGCCATAGACGCAAGGGTGCTAGTTAAGACCATGCGGTGGTAATTGAGTATCGTCAGGAATTACTTGTAGTTGTTGTCTAGTAAACCCACGCTGAGGGGCAGTTGAATCCAGTTTATAGATTGGAGGTCTACCCGTAGATCATGTTATACTAGATATCTTGTGTGCAGTAACACTCCAAATAGGATCAGTAGCTCTTTTTCTGCCACCCTCAAGCTCCCCTGGTTCATATAAATACCTCACAATGACATTACTACCAAGAATTGGTTGGAAAACGCTAAAATCTTTTTGAATTTCCATTTCAGGTATCGACTTCTTTTTAATCGAGTTGATAGGTTTCATGTTGATGGTTCTAGTAATCTCGTTATTCAGTGCAGTAATCACAGCTGGTAACCTTTAAACCCATTCACGGGATCTTTTTTCTTGGATGAATTCTTTTGCGTATTGATATCCAAATAACCGCTCAGCAAGGGTTTTATTAAACCGTTCTACAATGGCCTGATCACGATGTAGCGCAGTATGTCCTCGTCTGATAGTGACTTTATGATTTTTCATTATTGATAACACTGCACCCTGAAATTCCTTGCCAGGATCAATTTGTAATAGATTTGGCCAGTGCAGAGGACTCCTTCGATAAATCCTTTCAAATGCAGAAGCCACTTCAGTGGCTGATTTTGTTTTTAACGGTTCTGCTTCTTTGTATCGACTTGCAATATCAACTACGGTTAATGCGTATTTGTAACCACGATCATGTGGCAGAAATAATATATCAGCCTGATGAACTTCATTGGGTCCGGTCACATCAAAATGCGAGAAATTGATTTGTTTAGGCGGTGGTAGATAAATTTGCCATAGTGCCTGTTTGGATAACCAATGAGCCGCAGTGGTTTTTTTCACTTTCGCAGCGCTAGCGAGTTTATGGATTGCTGATTTACCCCTCCAGTATCCTCTTGGGGAATAATAAATAGATTCCATGTTGTTATTAATTACCAGCACCTAACATCAATTTACTTTTCATAGCCGATTTTATCAAAAAGGAAGCCAATTTTTCTTTGAAAGATTTATCAGAAATAGCATTTAACGCATGAATTAATTTCACATCTGCTAGATGCCTGTGCTGCAGATTACTGCTTTTATAAGATACATCATGAAGGTGACAGGCCTTATCAATAGCGTTTATTGGTTCCTCACCGGGTCGGGGCTGATTTTGATCATTGAGTCTGATATCAAGTCTTGTTCCGGGGCCACAGTAGCTATATCCTGGAAGGTGCTTTTCTCCAGGGTATTTTGCCCATGGGGTTCTAGGGAGTTTAGTTAGCTTGGCTGCGATATCACCTCCTCTTTTTTTTGTAAAGGTTCCTTGAGTTCCTTGGGTTTAGAAACAAATCTAAATTTCTTTGTACTACATTGTACGCATTTACCAGAAAGCGCTGATCGGTTATTTTTAGTTGTAATCGTCGTCAAGTCATCTGTGCCAGTACGTTTTTTACACTTCACACAATATAGATCCATAATTTATATATAACGGGCATGAATATAATTGATTATTCAGCTACCCGACGACGGGAACCTATTAAACATCATGAAATGTTGCCGAATTCAATTAGAATGATTATAATCGGACCATCTGGAAGCGGAAAGACACAACTGCTTCTTAATTTGATAACGAGATGGATGAAATGGAACAAATTGTATTTAATAGCCCCGAGTGTAGACGATCAGCGATGCTATGAAGTGCTAAAGGATTTTAACGAGAAAGCAAAAGAATTTCAAAGCGATGAAGATTTTATTGAGTTTATTACTGATATAGAGGAAGCCCCTTCCGTGGAAGACATCGATGGAAGTATTAACAATTTAGTGGTATACGATGATATCATGTTAGATAATCAAAAAAATCCTGCTAGAATATTTTCCCGAGGCAGGCATAAAAACACTGATGTGATCTATGTCACTCAACGGTACACACAAATACCAAAAGTGATCAGAGATAATTGCAATGTGTTGTGTGTATTTAACGGCGTTGATACTCATACGCTACGAAATATTCATCAGACCTGGTGCAGCGGTGATATGAATCATAATCAGTTTAGAAATTTCTTTAGTCACGCTCAGTCAAAACCACACGGATTTGTGACAATAAATTTAGCAGACCCTAGGACACGATATCGTATCGGACTTGATAAAATATTCGGTTAAAATCACCGTAAACCTTAGCAGCAGAGAGGGTGAGTGACAACGACGTTGCGACATTTTATGATTCGCGAATGCGAATCTCATGTTTTCAGACTCATTTTTTTTTTCTAGTTATTTGCGAGAAGGGTATTGGAGGGTATAATCAAAAATATACTAAAAAAATGTTGTAGGATTCACCCTCTCTGCTGCTCGTTGAGAGAGGTATATAAAATGTCCCTTTGACAGAGGTATATTAAATGTCCCTTTGAGAGAGGTATATAAAATGTCCCATTGAGAGAGGTATATAAAATGTCCCTTTGACAGAGGTATATAAAATGTCCCTTTGACAGAGGTATATTAAATGTCCCGTTGAGAGAGGTATATTAAATGTCCTGTTGAGAGAGGTATATAAAATGTCCCTTTGACATAGGTATATAATATGTCCCTTTAACAGAGATATATAAAATATGCCTTTGACAGAGATATATAAAATGTCCCTTTGACAGAGGTATATAAAATGTCCCTTTGACAGGTTTATAAAATGTCTCTTTGACAGAAATATATAAAATGTCTCTTTGACATATATAAAATGTCCCTTTGACAGTGGTATATTAAATGTCCCTTTGAGAGAGGTATATAAAATGTCCCTTTGATGTAGGTATATAATATGTCCCTTTAACAGAGATATATAAAATGTCCCTTTTGACAGATATATAAAATGTCCCTTTGACAGGTTTATAAAATGTCTCTTTTACAGAGATATATAAAATGTCCCTTTGACAGAGATATATAAAATGTCCCTTTGACAGAGGTACATAAATTGTCCCTTTGACAGAGGTATATCAAATGTCCCTTTGACAGAGGTATATAAATTGTCCCTTTGACAGAGGTATATCAAATGTCCCTTTGACATCTCAGCCAAAGTGCAAGACTGTCTGCAACTTAGAGGAATTTGTACATGTTTCCTCAATATATGCCAAAAAATTAATCATTTGCATGAAAATCATGCAACCATACCTCTATTTCCTTGGGAAATTCCTATTCTGTTTTGAAAATGTTCCCGCTTTTCTTCAGATTGGTTAGGAGATTTAGAACGTAAATAATATTGGAGATGGTTTCAGTACTCTGTTGTTAAAATGAATAATAGGAAAAAAGAAATGGACTTGTCTTGAATTCCTTGACATTATTTTTGCCGAGTAGTGTCAGTCTTTTCAAAGGAATCTTGCAGTACTAGCTATCCAAAAATGCATCAAAATCCAGTGTTATTCATTCAACACAGAAGTTAAGAATATATTTTCCCAAGAGAATATTGCATGTACATCAAAGGCAGACAGTCACACACTCTGTCCTTGTAACCTCTGACCCCCTATCACAGGTGCAGGATGGTTGCAGTTAAGTAGGTCTGTTGCTGCTTATATAATATTCTTAGAATCAAAAATGGTAAGAAACAATACTAATAGAACTAAATAAATTACAAGATAAAATATAAAACCCTGATGAGTATGAGAATAGATACCTTGATTAAACTTGAACACTAAAAATACTGAATATCTCAAATACTCCTTTCTGTCTATTATGCCACACCAGCACACAAAATTTAATACTGAATATCTCAAATACTCCTTTCTGTCTATCATGCCACACCAGCACACAAAACATAATACTGAATATCTCAAATACTCCTTTCTCTCCATTATGCCATACCAACACACAAAACATAATACTGAATATCTCAAATACTCCTTTCTGTCCATCATGACAAAACACTATAAAATGCTAAACATCTCAAAGAATTCTATCTGTCATGTCATACCAACAGACAAAACACTGTAAAATACTAAATATCTAATACTTGTTTCTATCTATGTCATACCAGAACAAAGCATTAGCCCTTAAAGTGCTGAATTGTTTTGCAGTAAAAGGTCCCTCAGTGCTGAATTGTTTCAGGGGAGAAAAGAAGAAAACTGCACAGTCTTTAAATTGCATGTATTTCATTAAATATACACTATTGATAGACAAACCCTATATAAAAAATGATGGTATGTGTCTGTACTTTAAGATTAGCATCAAGACACATGTGTAGGTTTAACATATTTGCAGGTACAGGTGTAAATACAGGTAAAATAAGTTAAAATTGTATTTCATCAGTAATTTTGTTTGTTTTTTTGGAAAAGTTCAAATATATCTAAGAAATGTTATATTCTTTAGTAGTCCAACCATGCACATGTTATGTCTGTCACAATGTTATATATAAATTGTGAAAATCACAGGTAAAGGCAGGGTGACAGTTTTGCAAAAATCCACTCCATGAATGTCAGTGGTATGTTTAAACCCTCCAGTCAGCAATTAATGTTCATGAAAAACTATCACCTGTTATTTATTATAATATCATCAAACCGAGGTCCATATCTGGTGATTAAACCTCAGCAACGGCTTTATTTTTGTTCAATCATTGGGCTGATTTTGTGAAGAGTCACCTTAGTTGTTCTCATTGTCTGACAGGTGTAAATTGCTTGGAATAGATTGAAATCTATCCCATACTTATTTTTTTTGCTGAAGTATGCGGTTGATATTACATCATCAATAGCCCATTAAGAATCAAGAATAGACATATGTACCAAACCCATTGTTTTAATCGATGCAAAAACGTTTTAGATGCTCAGGTAAGACAGGTCGCCATTTCTTCATGCGACTTTTTTCGTTCAATTCTGCCCCATGAACTCTCTGATCTGCATAACGATTTGTTTGATCTACTATCAGATGCAATAGCTCGTCATCTAAGAAAAAGTCTTCAATAGTCCGTACGTTCATTTTTCACCATCTCAACATTTAATTTTTAATTACCAGTGAATGGGGGTTGACAGGCGCGCCATCTTTTCACGTCAAGCGACTCCAGTTCCACGTATATTACTGGCTCAAAATCATTCATGTGTATTTCCATCAATACCTCGCTTGCTCCAATAATGTCAATTTTCTCAAAATATAAAAATCACTTAGCATCACTATCAGAAGCGAATATTTGTTGCAAGAAATCACCGTCGTATTCATCGTCGGCCATTTTGCTTTGCACAAGTACCATGTTTAGAACTGAGCATTTGTAAAATTACATCATTAATAATATAGTAAAGTACTGCAGAATGCTCGTTCCGGGCCTTTTTAAACCAATCAAATATAGTTTTACATGCATTTATGGCCAGATGAAGTTAATAGAATGCGATCAGTGTTGCTCACCTCTAGCGACTATAGTCGCGACACGCACTACGGGACCAAAAACAACAGCGTGACTATAGTCGCGACACGCACTTTAAGGGTTAATGAAATACAGAATATCGCTAATGCTCATTTCTGTTTGTAATGTCACACCAGAACAAAGCATTAATGAAATACAGAATATCGCTAACGCTCATTTCTATCAATGATGTCACACCAGAACAAAGCATTAATGAAATACAGAATATCTCAAACACTCATTTCTATTTATAACGTCACACCAGAACAAAGCATTAATGAAATACAGAATATCTCTAACATTTATTTCTGTCTATGATATCACACCAGAACAAAGCATTAATGAAATACAGAATATCGCTAACACACATATCTATCTATGATGTCACACCAGAACAAAGCATTAATGAAATACAGAATATCACTAACACTTGTTTCTATTATAATGTCACACTAGAAAAAAGCATTAATGAAATACAGAATATCGTTAACACTTGTTTCTATTATGTCACACCAGAACAAAGCATTAATGAAATACAGAATATCTCAATACCTTTTATGATCTTTTATGTCATGTAGTTTACTGCTGCAAATATTTATCATAGAAAAACATTTCAGCAGTAATAGTTCAGACAAGAGTAAATGTTGATATATTGTTAGTTTTATTATTATTATTATTAGATGTCACAAAAATAATACCCCAATGATTAAGAAAAAAAAACACAGATCCATTATCTTATTTGTTCATTGGTCTAACAATGCGATGTGCTGGTTGACATCAGAAGATGGTCAAGGTTCCAACCAAATTTACTTTCAGTTCTTGAAACTTAATGAAAACCCTGATTAATTTGCATTGCAAATGACTATTTCCTGACAAATTTCAAACTGTATTATATACACACATAGTAAACTTTGATCTATATTGTATATACATATAGTAAACTTTGAACTGTATTATATACATACATAGTAAACTTTGAAACTTTATTATATACACACATAGTTAAACTTTGAACTGTATTATATACACACATAGTAAACTTGGAACTGTATTATATACACACATAGTAAACTTTAACTGTATTATATACACACATAGTAAACTTGGAACTGTATTATATACACACATAGTAAACTTTAACTGTATTATATACACACATAGTAAACTTGGAACTGTATTATATACACACATAGTAAACTTTAACTGTATTATATACACACATAGTAAACTTTAACTGTATTATATACACACATTGTAAACTTTGAACTGCATTATATACACATAGTTAAACTTTGAACTGTATTATATACACACATAGTAAACTTTGAACTGTATTATATACACACATAGTAAACTTTAACTGTATTATATACACACATAGTAAACTTTGAACTGCATTATATACACAGATAGTTAAACTTTGAACTGTATTATATACACACATAGTAAACTTTGAACTGTATTATATACACACATAGTAAACTTTGAACTGTATTATATACACACATAGTAAACTTTAACTGTATTATATACACACATAGTAAACTTTGAACTGCATTATATACACAGATAGTTAAACTTTGAACTGTATTATATACACACATAGTAAACTTTGAACTGTATTATATACACACATAGTAAACTTTGAACTGTATTATATACGTACATAGTAAACTTTGAAACTTTATTATATACACACATAGTTAAACTTGGAACTGTATTATATACACACATAGTAAACTTTGAACTGTATTATATACACACATAGTTAAACTTGGAACTGTATTATATACACACATAGTAAACTTTGAACTGTATTATATACACACATAGTAAACTTTGAACTGTATTATATACACACATAGTTAAACTTGGAACTGTATTATATACACACATAGTAAACTTTGAACTGTATTATATACACACATAGTTAAACTTTGAACTGTATTATATACATATATTGTAAACTTTGAACTGTATTATATACACACATAGTAAACTTTGAAACTTTATTATATACACACATAGTAAACTTTGAACTGTATTATATACACACATAGTTAAACTTGGAACTGTATTATATACACACATAGTAAACTTTGAACTGTATTATATACACACATAGTTAAACTTTGAACTATATTATATACATATATTGTAAACTTTGAACTGTATTATATACACACATAGTAAACTTTGAAACTGTATTATATACACACATAGTAAACTTTGAACTGTATTATATACCAAATTATAATGTACCTTTGCACAGGGTACATGTGTATATATATATATATATATATATATATATATATATATACCAAAAAATAATTAACCTACTAACATAGTAAACTTTGAAACTTTATTATATACACACATAGTAAACTTTAACTGTATTATATACACACATAGTAAACTTTGAAATGTATTATATGCATACATAGTTAACTTTCAACTGTATTATATACATAGTAAACTTTAACTGTATTATATACACACATTGTAAACTTTGAACTGTATTATATACGTACATATGTTAAGAGACATATGTGCATGCATGTGTACATGTGCACTAATTCATACGAATTCTTATCTGATAACTGTTCTGTATTCCTTTAAAAGATGCATATTGGACATACTTTCACAAATTTACCTTCTGCAACTAATTTTTCACCTAAAATTAAAAGCATTCAACAAATAATCCTTTAGCAAATTTGAAAAACAGTATATTTACCCCTTTTGCAAGATTTGTAGAGAAATGGCTAAATATGTAATCGCCCATCATATGTCAAAACTATTAATGTCTTTGTTAGGTAAAAAATTCAACTCTATGTTGCAAAGTCAACTGCCACAAGATTTGATGTATACTTATACCCTGTCAGAAGGTATGTTAAAACTGATAAATACATGTACACTGTCAAGAACTATATTATAATTTGGTGTATACATGTACCATGTTAGTAGGTTAATTATTTTTTGGTATATATATATATATATATATATATATATATATATATATATATATATATATATATATATACACATGTACCCTGTGCAAAGGTACATTATAATTTGGTATGTACATGTACCATATTACAAAATACATTATAATTTTGTATATGCATGTACACTGTAAGAAGGTACATTATGATTTGGAATATACATGTACCTATTAGACAGTACATTTTGATTTGGTCTATACATGTACCATGTTAGAAAATACATTATAATTAGGTATTTGCATGTACCCTGTACAATGGTACATTATAATCCATTACATATCCTCATTATATTTTCTATATTTCCATCAGCCAGATGAAGATACAGAGGTTGTTACAACAGGCCAAGGAGAAGAAAATCAAGTTTGAAGAGAGGAGACGCCAAAGGGGATTTCCTTACCACGAGGAGCAACTTCACAAATTTGACAGGTCAGCTCAGTTTTAAATAATGATTATCCCAATACTTTTTAGCCTTGATCTTGGTTTTCTTGGCGCTGTAACTTCCATTAAACTTTAACAGATCCTGAAACATGGAACATTTAAATACCGTTTTGAAATTCAGTTAGAATGAGAAGTTATTAAATAATTACAATATTTTAACTATTTATACAAAAGCTTAAAATTCACTGAAGAAAACAACTGTCTAAAATGTTCATACCTTTATACTTTTGCATGCAGAGAGTTGGGATAATTTACTGGAAAAATGTTTAATGTTTCTTTTTTTGCCATAGATATTCTAGTGATTATTGTGCATTTATGTAAATATTGTCTTCAGTTAGATTTGACAATTAAGTTGCTAAAAAAGTTATGTTTTTTAATGAGAACAGATTGTTATTCATTTTTTATTTAAAGAGCATTGGGTAAACCTGAATGTATCAGAAGGAGGTAGCAGGTTGTTTACAATATGATATCATTAGCTAAATGTCATCTTCATACACATTCATTTTTATGGAACGTGTACATTGTTCAAAGACAATTTTACTAAAACTGAGTAGATTTAACAGCTATTTGGTAAATCACGTAGGTAAAAGCATTGAACTAATTATAACATAAGAATTGATTGTCAGTTTTGTTGTCTTTATTAAAGTGTAAACCTGAGGGTAAAGTATAAATTTAGAATTAATCATTCTTTGATGAACAAAACAATATTGAAAATCAAAATATATGTAGAATGAATGCTGAACAAATGTAGAATAAATGAATGATAAAATATATGTGCCAGACACTGTTTGCCACAAGCACAGACATAAATAGTATAATGTCAGACACTGTTTGCCACAATCAGAAACATAAAAAATAAGGTATAATGCCAGACATTGTTTGCCACAAGCAGAGACATAAATAACAAAGTATAATGCCAGACACTGCCACAAGCATAGGCAGACAAAACAAAGTATAATGCCAGACACTGTTTGCCACAAGCAGAAACATAAATAACAAAGTATAATGTCAGACACTGTTTGCCACAATCAGAAACATAAATAATAAAGTATAATGCCAGACACTGTTTGCCACAATCAGAAACATAAATAACAAAGTATAATGTCAGACACTGTTTGCCACAATCAGAAACATAAATAACAAAGTATAATGTCAGACACTGTTTGCCACAATCAGAAACATAAATAACAAAGTATAATGTCAGACACTGTTTGCCACAAGCACAGACATAAATAACAACGTATAATGTCAGACACTGTTTGCCACAAGCACAGACATAAATAACAAAGTATAATGTCAGACACTGTTTGCCACAATCAGAAACATAAATAACAAAGTATAATGTCAGACACTGTTTGCCACAAGCACAGACATAAATAACAAAGTATAATGCCAGACACTGTTTGCCAAAAGCACAGACATAAATAACAAAGTATAATGTCAGACACTGTTTGCCACAAGCAGAAACATAAATAACAAAGAATAATGCCAGACACTGTTTGCCACAAGCAGAAACATAAATAACAAAGTATAATGTCAGACACTGTTTGCCACAAGCACAGACATAAATAACAAAGTATAATGCCAGACACTGTTTGCCAAAAGCACAGACATAAATAACAAAGTATAATGCCAGACACTGTTTGCTATAAGCAACCAATGATCAACCATAGGGAAATAAACTGTTTATAATAAACCATAAAAATTTGTGTTGAAGTTCCTTTCTTTGTTTAGTTTCTCAAATATACTTTGTTAAAAGTACAGTCAAACCTTTCAACAACAGCCACTGTTGGGGAAAGGCTAAACTGGCCTGTTTACACAGGTGACCTCTGTACATGCAGGTTCACCAGTAAAGCTTGTTATTTTTTAGTAGTAATAAAGTATTACATGTAAAATTTTATTATTGTTGTTGTTGTTATTATTATTATTATTATTATTATTATTATTATTTTATTTTTTTTTTCCTTTTTTTCTTTCAGTAGTGTTTTATGTGCACTATTCAACAAAATTATGAACTTGTGTATATGTTGTTTTCTCGTACATTTGTGTTCCACACAAGCTTATTCTATCCAGCTCACTTTTATTCATTCTATAAATTAAATTACTGGCATTTAAATTATCATGGATTTGAGATATATTGTTGTGACAAACACGCATTTCACTGTCAGACAGCTTATGTTTTACTGAAACAGAAGAAGGACTCTGGATAACTTGTATAATTTGACTGTGAAACATCTGTCCACACTTAAAAACTATCAGGATTAACCATTTGTTCAACTTGACAAGACGAGAAAGACAATGCGTATTTATGTGAAAGGCCTGTGATGAAAAGAGTTGTTATTGTTAATAATCCATGAATCAAAATTTTGACTGTAAGTAAATGGGATATATATATATATATATATATATATATATATATATATATATATATATATATATATATATATATATATATATATACTCAAAGATTAACTTTATCATCAATTTACAAGTAAATAAATGAATATATCAAATTATATATGCTAAACTGGCATAACAGGTGATTCCCATATCTGTTGCAACAAAATAGATTTTCCCCACAATTCAGCAAATGAAATACTTAAAACTTTTCTGTGAATGATACCAAGCACCTTGCTTTTTGAATTTAATATGGATGCCTTTGAGTTGCACTGACAATGTGACTGTAGTACGAAGAGTACAATCAAAATAAGAAACATTTGACACATGATATGCCTTTATCTAAACAACACTTTCCTCTTGAAAGTGAAACTAATTTTTATATACACAGAATGGTCACTGTGAATAAGCTACACTGCCTGCTGCAACTCAAAGCAGTTACAAAGGATTATTTGGCAGGTACATGTATATACCTGATGATGGAAAGCAAGTGATCATTGTATACATGACTTTATTTAAGAAATTGGGGGAGGAGCAGGAATTAGAATTGCCATTGAGAACAGGTGACTGATATATAAAGGTGATAATTCTGACAGGTTTAACAGTTATATATATGAAAAACACATGACATAATTTGATATAAATGCTCAATGATGAGATGGTGAATGATCTACAGTGAGATAGTTGATTGAAATGCTACAGCAAAAGAATCACATTCTCATTTATTTTTTTGATTTACTTATTTCTCAGGGTCTGTTACATGATATTTGATTTGCCATGCATTTTATATACAGTATTGTTTGTGTTTGGTCTCCTAAAAGTGCTATTATTAACTTTTTAAAACATGCTTGAGTAATTTTGACCAAATATGTTTCAAAAACAACAAAAGCATCTTCAATATTCCTAAAACTGCTTTACAGACTTTCACCTCATTTAACCGATTATTCTCCGATCAAGAACTTTTAACATTCCACAATCAGTTAGCTTGAATTTTACACAAAAGCAACTGCAAAATATAAAGTTTTATTTGTTTTCTTCAAATTTCATCTGATAAGATTGTTCCCAACCCACCCCCACCCAAAAAATGGCCTTTTTCTCAAAATTTCTCCTTGAATCTCATGTGATATAAAAAGCATTTGTGTAGCATCAAAAACTTTCCAAATTAATTTTTTTTTATAGCTGCATCACCATCTTTTGAAAAACATACTGGCGTTTATAAAATTCAAATTTGTACACATGATATTGATCAGTGTTTCAATAAGGTAACTCATACTAAACCTAGACAAAGCTTGTTTTGACTTTTAAAAAAATATATCACTATGTTCTTGGTTTGGAATTATGTTGGCTTTTAGACCAGGTGTCTCAAACACACAGCCCACCAAGCAATATTCTGTGGCCCTCAAAATGATTGGTATAGCCCATGGGCCATTGAAAAATGTCCCCAGTGTGCTTTGAGTTTTAAACCTCTGTTTTAGACCAATGTGAATTATTTGAACGTATCAGGCCCACATGGGTCTCTTGTTGGTAATTGCTTTTGTCAGTAATATGACAGAACTTTGTCAATTTCCACAGGAAGGAGATGATAGAACTGCATAAAAAGTCCATCATGCTATGGAAGGACCAGTGCAAACCTGACCTGGAAAAGTCCCATGAGAATTTCCTCAGATGGCATAGGTAGGACAATCAATTTTGTTTAGCTTTCAGAGTCTGCTTCCATAAGTCTTTAAGGAAGATGTTTTTTCTTTATCCTCCTTCACATTGGCTTCTTCATAGATTCTAAACTTTTAAAGAACCATTGAATAGTAGAAAACAAAAGCAATAGATCATCATCATTGGAACAAATGTTAAGAACGGAAAAAATTTTGTGCATGAAGAAAATAATGTTTTCTAGGTTTTTTTAAAAACTTTTAACATTAGGTACTGGCTATGTCATGCAAAGGAATGGGAACCAAGGACACACTGAGGCAGCTGACAGAGTCTGGACTGGGTGGTATCAAACCCATGGCCTTTGCATTATGAGTCAAACACACTACCAAGTCTCATGACTCCCTTGATTTATAAGATAAAAGCTAGACTCTTTCCAAGCCAGAATAAATAAAAGAAAAAATGTGACAACACAAGTACTTATTCAATGTAATATTCAAATTTTTGATTCAGTCATTTTCAAACAAAATACTGTGCATTGTTAAATAATATAAATCTAAAGGGATGAAAGTATATCCTCCAATAATTTTTGTAAAATCTTATTAGTAGTAATATGGGGCACTCTAGCGTCAAGGGAAAATCCAGTCAAAAACAGCTTGGGCTAATCTAGCGTCAAGGGGAATTTAACATGGTGGGCCTATCTAGCGTCAAGGGGAATTTAACATGGGAACTATTTGGGCCTATCTAGCGTCAAGGGAAATTGAACATGGTGGGCCTATCTAGCGTCAAGGGGAATTGAACATGGTGGGCCTATCTAGCGTCAAGGGGAATTGAACATGGGAACTATTTGGGCCTATTTAGCCTCAAGGGACATGGAACATGGGGAATATGATTGGTATAGGGAAACTGTCTAGGGACAAGGGAAAAAAAGGGTGGCAATGAAAGCTACTATCTTTTCGAGACTTATGAGTGGCCCTGAAAAGGGCCGTTATGTGTAATGTTAACGTTGTCTTGTTAACACAGAGGACATCTCACAGATCTTCTTCTCTTCCTTAAACTTCTCCTTACTGTGGGTCCATAGAAGAGAACTCTCTTCAAGCAACCTTGTCTTTCCACATAGACTCTTCTCTTCCAATAGGCTGTCTCCGTCCTATGAATGACACTCCATGATGATCTGACATACATGGGTATGTCAGTCCTAAACAGCATACTTGACACAAGGGTTGACGATTCAACATTAGTCCACATCTTCTGATGAGAACAGGTGAATCGAATGCCGTGTACTGCGGTTATTTATAGGGGAAGAGCGGATTGAAACGGATTGAGTGTATCCACCAATCCAAACGTGCGCTGCAAAAGTCAGACACAGCCATCCAATCGGAAGAGAGCAGTCTGTGACGTCACCTTTTCTATATAGAGGTACTAGCGCCTGTGCGCAGTCAATCGATTCAAGAGAGTTGTCAATCATGGCGGACCCTAAGAAGACAATGAATTGGAGTGAGACAGGAGTAGAGACAGCAAGTCATGGACCAACAGTGACTACTAAAGCCATGACAAATCTACATCCAGAAGAAGTTGATTTTAACTGGGATATTGTGGATTTTTTAACATCGCAAGAATTTATTCCGGAACCTTCGTTGCCTTCTGTATCTTCTTATGGACACGTCGATGATTTTAAGCAGAGACAAAAAGAAGCATTGGAGCGATTTTTACAACAACAGAAAGTAGAAGAACAAGCTTTTCTTATGCAACAGCAGGAAGAAGAAGAAGCAAGAAGAAAACACCAGGAAGAAACAGTAGCAGCAACGGAGAAGAATGAAGACCAAGGACAGAAAGAAAATAGTGAAAATCAAACGGTTACGACGGTACTTTTAGATATTTTAGCTGAGTTAAAGAGTCTGAAACAAATGTATCAGACTTCTTTATCACGACCGAAGAGAAAAAGACCTTCTCGAGCGAAACAACCCGATCTCTCTGTGACTACGTCTACCTTACCACCGTTAGTGATTTCTACCAAATCATTGACAGGAACCACCAGTCCCGAAGTAGGCCTTGGCCGTGGCAAAGGCTTAAGACAGCTCAAGAGGATTTCATCCCGTTTCTGAGTTTGTTTTGTTTTAAATACACAAAACACCAACGGTCCTTTTCAGGACCACTCCAATTATTTCGAAAAGAAATACTATGTCAATTGCCTATTTCAATGAAAACTCAAAAGTCCTTTATGTTTTTAAAAACCCATGATGTACGTGTGAGTGAATGAATGTGTGAGTGTAGGTAATTATACTATCAAATCAAAACCAAGAGACACTTACGTTTTTTCTCTTTAGTTTATTCTAGTACAAACGTCACAATTCAATATCACAACATAACATAACACAAGACCACTTTAAAAAAGTTCATAGGTTTTCTTCTGTTTCACTCTTTCTGTTTTTTCATTTTCTTTACTGTCACAGCTTTTTTTTCTTCCTCTTCACTTTCGTTTCGTCTTCTTTTCTTGTTTTTGTGAACGTGACGGGGTTCTTCCTTGGAGGAGGGTACCTCTTTCTCCTCCTGTTCAGAATTTCTTTCCTCCTCCTCCTCCTCTTCCTCCGCCTCCTCCTCCTCCTCCTGCTCCTGTTGTTTCTTAGGGCAGTTTGGAGACCAATGTCCTTTCTCTTTACAATAATAACAGGTATCTTGACTTTTGTCTCTATTGTAGCCTTTTTTATTTTTGTTACGATCTGAACATTCTGTAGCCCAATGTCCTTTCTTCTTACAGATATAGCAAGTATCTTGACTTTTATCTCGATAGGAGGGAGAGTAGGCTGTCGGCTGGTCTGACGAAAACTTTCGTATGACCCCACGTAAAGCTCTAATGAGAAGTTCCACTTGTGTAGGTTCTTCCATCGTTCTGGTCAATGTGAGAGTGAAAGGAATACTGAACCGTTAGACACTAACCCTTTATATATATATGCACGGATCGAACATGAATATATAGGGGTTATGGTCTTTAAAAGGCAGTCATTTGACTTTTTGCAGACAAGATGAAAAGGCCACATCATGCTGTGGAGAAAGGAAAAGATAGTAAGAGACAGAAACGTAATGTATCGCCTAGCACAGTAGCTGAAGTCTTGGCTCAAATTCATGCCAGTGATTTTGAAGATGACATGAGTGAGCCCGAATCCACACCCAGACAATCCACGTCCAAGCAAAGTGCACCACCCTTAGTAAACCCTGAAAATTACTATCACATTCGAGAGACAGAAAAGCGTTCCTCTCGAAAATTTAGAACAACGGCTTACACGTATGCCGTAAAGTTTAAAGATTTCAAGGCCAATGTACCTTTGGAGAATACAGAAGGGTTCATTACTGAGGTGTGGGATTCTGTGTTAACTGCACTGAAACAGCAATGTCAAGCCAAAGAAGACGATCGCTTGAGACTTTCTATTCATCACGATAATTTGAAGTCTCCCGTTTGGATCGAGTTTACTAGCCCATCAGAATTAACACCTTCCAAAGTCATCGACAAAATTCAACATGTGCAACAATCCAACGACAAGTTTCACATTGACGATGGAAAAGCCACACTGTTTATGACCCACGTGTCTCTTCCCCAGGGGACAGGACGCAAAAAAGTATTATTGGTCGACAACCTTCGCAACACCAAACTAAGCCTCGTCCGAATTAACAATCCTCAAGACCAGATGTGTTTAGCCCGTGCTGTCGTCGTGGGACGAACGTATGCCAACAAGAACGACACGGCAGAATGGAAAAGAGCCTGGAAAACTATTCAACAATCGGACCGAGCCAAACAAAGAAGTGAAGCAGAACTCCTGTTACAGCAAGCGGGGATATCCAAAGACACTCCTTGTGGCATTCCAGAAATGCAAAAGTTGCAAGACGTCTTGGCTCCACGTTACACCTTGAAAGTACACCCTCAAGAAGTGCGTGGACCTCTTTTGTTTCGAGGCCACGATTTCAAAGACCGAAAATACATTCACGTCTATCATCACGATGGTCATTTTGATACCATTACCAGTATCACTGGATTCCTGGGATACAGTTACTACTGTGAAAAATGTGACTATGGTTATAACAATCGAGAACAACACAAGCATTGTGGATCAAAACGTGAGGGATGTTTGGCCTCACAACCTTGTCTGGACCAAGGACAAGAAAGAGTTCATTGTCCTGTGTGTCAGCGCACTTTTGTCAGTCCTACCTGTTACCAACAACATTTGAAGATGCAAGGTTCACAGCAGAAAAGTGCTTGTCAACTGCTGAGATTGTGCCCTACTTGTGGACAAGGCATACGTACTAGTAATGCCAAGTTTCACGTTTGTCGAGGGAAGAAACGATGTCACATTTGTCGCCAAATCGTGGACTTGGAACACGAATGCTTCATTCAAAAATATCAACCCCAACCAAAAGATACCCAGAAGAAAGGGAATTTTATCTTTTTTGATTTCGAATGCATGCAAGAAACTGGTATTCACATTCCTAATTTCTGCGTAGCTCACCGTGCGTGCGAGCAGTGCATCCAAGAACCTATCTTTAGTCATTGCCCTTACTGCAGCAAGATTCCTGGAGGACGTGAAAAAATCTTTCGAGGGTCAAACACGCTAGCCGATTTTGCCCAATGGATCCTAAACCCCATCGACGAAACGTGGAGTCCAGAAGACATCGAACGTTACGGCAATTGTCATTGCCATGCCACGGTCATGGCTCACAATTTCTCGGGATACGATGGGCAATTTCTGCTTAGATACTATGCGGAACAAAGTACCGAACGGCCTCAAGTGACTTTGAACGGAGTCAAAATCATTTCTATGCAAGTAGGACAAGTACAGTTTAAAGATTCGATGTGTTACTTGGCCATGCCATTAAGTCGCATGCCTAAAACGTTTGGAATGACAGAAATGGCTAAAGGTTATTTTCCACACTTTTTTAATACCAAAGCCAATCAACATACCGTTCTACCCCATTTGCCTGAGGCTGACGACTACGACCCCGACAACATGCGCACCGAACAACGAGAAGCTTTCTATGCTTGGTACCAGACTCACGCCTCGGACTCCTTTGACTTTCAAGAAGAAATGTTAAAGTACTGTCGATCTGACGTGGACATTTTACGACGTTGCTGTGGAAAATTTCGAGAATTGTTCATGGAATACGGAGGGATCGATCCTTTGAAAGAAGCTTGTACCATCGCCAAAGCGTGTTCTTTAGTGTACCGAAAACGCTTTATGCCTGAAAATACTCTAGCGGTCATCAGTCCTCAAACGACAAATTTTGTCAAACGTCAATACTCGGTCAAAGCCCTACGCTGGCTCCATTACTTGTGCGACAAGGAAGACAAATGGATCCAACACGCTCGCAACGGAGGAGGCGAAAAGACCATCGGAACGTATTCGGTAGATGGTTGGGACTTAGAAAACCCTCAGATTGTGTACGAGTTTAACGGATGTTTATTTCACGGATGTCCCCTATGCTACCCTCAACGAGGCACCAAAAATCAGTTTTTACAACGAACCATGGAAGACTTGTACCAGACTACGTGTCAGCGACGTTTGAAGTTAGAACAGCAAGGATACCAGGTGGTGGAAATGTGGGAACACGAGTACGATCAGCGTTTGAAAATCGATCCCGAGTTTAAACGCATCGTAGAAAGTTACAAGTGGGTGGACCCCCTGAACCCTCGGGATAGTTTGTACGGAGGACGAACGAATGCTACCTGTTTACTGTACCAAGCGGACGAGGAGAAGGGAGAAGAAATCAAATACTTGGACGTGTGTTCGTTGTATCCTTACGTGTGCAAATATTGTCACTTTCCCGTAGGGCATCCAGAATTGATGACAGAACACATTGATTTGGACCACATTCGACAGTACGAAGGATTGATCAAGTGTAAAGTTTTACCACCCACAGACTTGTACCATCCCGTTTTACCTCACCATTGCCAAGGAAAACTGATGTTTCCTTTGTGTCGCACATGTGCCGAAACGTGCAACCAAGACCAACCTTGTCATCACACTCAGGAAGAACGTGCCTTGACAGGAACGTGGGTGAGCGTGGAATTGTTTAAAGCTCTGGACCTGGGATATCAACTGTTAGAAGTGTACGAAATTTACCACTTTCCCAAAACACAACAATACTGCAAGGGCGACGAGAGACAGAAAGGTATTTTTGCAGACTACGTGGATGCCTTTTTAAAACTAAAACAAGAAGCTAGTGGCTATCCTCCCTGGTGTCACACTCCCGAAGACCAAAAGATATTCAAAGAAAAATATCGGGAGCAGGAAGGTATCACTTTAGACCACATCGAGAAAAACGAAGGAAGGCGGTCGTTTGCCAAAGTGATGCTCAATTGTTTGTGGGGTAAAATGGCACAACGTCCGTCTTTACCCAAGACGGAGTATTTGTCCGAACCGTCTCGCTACTTCCAGATGATTCACGACCCAACCAAAGTCATCAAACACGTGGACGTCATTCGTGAGGATTTGATCTTAGTCAATTACGAAGAAGAACTAGACTTTGTAGAAGCCGACAAATTTGGAAATGTCATCATTGCGGCTTACGTGACAGCCCACGCTCGCTTAAAATTGTACGAAGTGTTAGAACTGTTAGGAGATCGCGTGTTGTATTTTGACACAGACAGTTGCATCTACATTCACCGACCGAACCAGTGTAACCCTGTCATCGAAGGAGACCGTTTAGGAGCCTGGACCGATGAACATCCCGACGACAAGATTCTAAGTTTTGCAAGTGGCGGCCCTAAAAATTACGGCTACGAATACCGAGACCCCCAAGGAAAAATGCACACCGAATGTAAAGTGAAAGGATTGACTCTTAATTATCGCACCAGTCAAGTGGTGAACTTTGACGTGCTTCAAGAAGCCTTACAGTCGGGACAGGATGAAACGTTTCAAGTGACTACCCACGAACCGCACAAGATTGTCCGTTTACCCACACACCAAATTGTTAGCCGACCTTTGGAAAAAGTCTACCAAATCGTGTACCAAAAGAGAGTACGACTTCCCAATCACTTCACTCTACCGTACGGTCACATCGAAATTGGGCAGCATATAAAAAGGGACATTGTCCAAGACCAATAGTTCATTGTGACTAACACAGCTAAGCGAAAAGAAGATGAATCCATTTAAACAGACATCATTCAAATTTGGGAATTCTCAAGTGGAGTGCGATGCTAAACCTTGCGATTGTAGTGATGCCAGGCTCTGTGACGTTAGCGATTCAGCAGGATATCGTAGGAACGTTGCTATGACTACTACCCCTATATCTACCCTGGAAAGTGATGCTGTGCGTGTCAAACCTGAGGGATGCGAAAGCGGTGCGACACGTTATCGTGGACTCCTAGGAATTTCACCGTACCTGCATCGAACAGAAGTGAGGAGAGTCGAATATTCGTTCCCGACGAGTTTGCCTGAATACTGCCACTTTAAAAGTCGATTTCAAACCTTCAAAGATAAATGGCCAAAATATCTGCCTGGACCAACTCCTGAAGAATTAGCCAGAGCTGGATTTTTCTACTTGGGCGAAGGGGATAAAGTCAAGTGTTTCAGTTGTGGTGTATCCATTTACGAGTGGGAACATAAAGATTCCGCTTACCTGGAACATGCTCGATGGTCTCCGAATTGTCAATACCTACCTTTAGTGGGACCTAGTGATTGGAAGTGACACTACTACTCCATGTCGTGTAACACACCTAGACCAGTATATAATATAAAACATAATATTCAAGGATTACCCTACGAATTGCAAGAGAAGATCTACAAGGACGTTTGGCAAGGCCTTGCTAAAGAAAAATCTCAATGGGTGACTGTAGAACTTTTGTGTCGTGAAATTCACAAGAGGAAAGTGACAAAAATTAACCGACGTGTTAGATTTCTCTGGATCAAGGGTATTTTTTTGCTCCGTTACCAATTTACTACGTTTACCTCTGAAGATACTTTGATCCTTCTTAACCGTTACCCTGAATGGCAGTGGGACGAAATTACACGTTATATTAATCACTTTCGCTTTTTGAGCAAATTTAATTCTGTGTTTAATTCTGGGTTGAATCTACACTGATAGTCTTCGACCTAAAGAAGTATAAAAGAGAACAACCATGCCACAACCTTTATCATTGGTGATCCAACAGATTCCGTGGAAGGATATCAATGAGAAGATTCACACGGTGAAAGATTACGAACACTTATTGCAAGAACTATACCCTATGAATTGGGGTCGACGTGTCGTGTGTGTTTTAGTGACTTGCTTTCTGGGATTTCGTTTACCTGCCGATTCCTTGTGGACACTTTACGAACACTACCTATCAAAAAAATAAGACAGTATGGTGACTCCTTTAAATGTCCACGAGAGACTTATTCTGTTCAAAGCCTTACGTTTTCATCTGGATACGTCTCGACCTTTCCAAGAAAAAAAGATTCGTCAACTTTTACGTACGGAAGCAGTGTACGAAGATGTGTGTGTAGCTTGTGATTTACACCCTCATTGGACAGATGTACGTGACTGGAAAAGTTGGGATTTTGAGGCTTGGACAAACGAAGTATCCCATTATGCCCAAGCGTTGTGTTCCTAAAATGCATCGTCGTGTGAAAAAAGTCACTTTTAATCCTGTGTTAGTAACAGTACCAGAAGAAGAAAAAGAAAAAGAATCTATCACCCAAGACAATCCTTCTGTTCAAGACAGAACTGTCATGGACATTCCCCCACAAAGACCCTTTCGAGAAGACACCTATGTGACTGTACCCCCTGTAGAGGAGACTATAAGAACATTACATACTACCTCTAGGACACCTTCGTTACCCAAACCACGTTGTACAGTGACTTGTTTATATTCCACTTTGATCGTTTGCCTAGGTATTTTATTCCTGTATTTATCCATTTGGCTTTTATGTTTTCGTGTTGTTCAAATTTAAACATGTATTCAAATAAACGTGTCTTGAAAAAAGTATAAAAACCTCTTGTCTTGTCTGTTTTTGTGTCAATACTGACATACCACTACACGACTATGGCTCACTCTACTCTTTCTACTACTCCTTCCTCCTCCACATTCAAAGTCATTGACGAACACTTAGATCAGGCTAGTTGGAAAGCCTTGTATCTTCGTCATCCTTTTAACATGTTAATTGCTGGACCGAGCAGTTCAGGCAAAACCGAATTTGTCAAACGTTTGATCGAACATAAACATCATTTGATCGATCGTCCACCTCAACGCATCGTGTGGTGTTACAAAGAGTGGCAATCGGCATACAGCCTCTTGCAAGAAAGTCAAGGTGATTCCATTGTGTTTGTAGCAGGCATTCCTAAAGAAGACGAGGGGATCGTGTCTGACCCTAGTCAAACTCATTGGGTTATTTTTGACGACATGTTAGGAGAAGACGAAGAAGAAATTAAACTGTGGTTTACACGTAAAGGGCATCATCGTAATGCCAGTGTCATTTACATTACACAAAATTTATTTCAACAAAGTAAAGCCCATCGTACCATTAGTCTCAATGCTCATTACGTGGTCTTGTTTAAAAGTCCTCGAGATAAATCACAAGTGCAAGTTTTAGCCAAACAGTTAGGAACACCTTGGCTAACTCATGCGTACGATGATGCCACTCAAACGCCACACGCCTATTTACTCGTGGATTTAAAACCCAATACCCCTGATTATTTGCGATTTCGTACCGATTTGTTTCACGACTGGTGTCAAGACGGAGGACCTGTCGTGTACACGTCCTCCTCGTCGACATAACACTATGAAGCACTAAAAAAATCTATAAAAACCTTGGGTTACTTTGACCTGGTCTCATACATCGTCAACATGACGTCCCTTCAGTCTCATCTTCCGATCAAATTGATTCGTGCCTTGTACGGCATCAGTCGCGAAAAAAATCCACAAAGACGTGCTCACGTCTTAGAAGCCAGTCTCAAAGAAGTCTTACGATGGTTTACGGTGACAGCACGTCAAATACTGCAAGGCATCATTCACATTCCACATCAAACCAAACGCTTTTTTGACAGAAACAAAGTAGCCTTGACGCAACTGGCCAATCCTCGCATTGACACTCACACCAAAAAGCAAATCATATTGAAACCTGGAGGTAGTGGTTCTCTAGGAGGTGTCATCATTCGTTCCCTTTTAAAATGGGATCCCAATACTCCCAAAGTTCACCCCAAGAAGAAAACAAAAAAAGCCAAACAAGCCCCTAAGAAAAAGAACAAGGGTACCAAGACCAAAGCACAGAAAAAGAAAAGTCCACAGAAAAAGCGGTCACCCGCAAAAGAGGCACTTCGGCCAGGACACAACCTTACCTTCGTCAACCACGACCTGTAAGAAAAGATCTACAAGGACGTTTGGCAGGGACTACGTTGCCAGTAGCCTCAGGGGCTGCCACTTCTCCGTTGCGGGTGATGCCAGCCAAACCCAATTTGACACCCGTTTTTCCTAATTTGATGAAACATTGGAAATCTGCGTCTCCCAAAACGTCTCCTCCACCGGAGACACCCTCGTCCACCTTAGCGTCAGTAGCAGCTGCTCATAAAGTACCTGCCCCCAAAGTCAAAGTCCAAGAAAGATCTGGCATGTTAAAGAGTTTACTAGATTTGTCCAAACAAGAACTGTCCCGATTGAGTCCATTGCGAACTCCTTCACGACGTGTGTTACCTGCCATGAAGTTGATACGACGCAAAGATAATCAGTGGCGACGCATTCCAGTATAAAAATATGACTTGAAAACCACGACGTCAATCAGTATTTTTTCTGTACCACTGATGAACACTCAAGGATGCCTCCTCAAAAACGTGCACACCATCACCCTCGACGTTCTACCGTCCAAAAAGGAAAAGGAAAAAGACAATCTCGTCATCCTACCAAACGCTCAAAAACCAAACAACGACGTCCTCCCGTAAAAAGACACAGTCATCCAAAGAAAAAGAGAAGTCATCAAAGGGGAGGCATATTTATTGGTCTTATTAAAGGTATGCAGAAACTAGACAAAGCAGCTAATAACCGAACTGGTATCTTTAGCCCTGCTTTTGAGGATTTAGCGAAGCATGCCGCTACTTTTTGGAGAAGCCAATAGAAAAAAGAAGATAAAAGAGGGTGTGTACCAAGTCTTTGACATCAGTGTATTTCTGGAACGAACAAGCAAAGATGTCACCTCGCAAAAAACATTCTTATTCACCCCACAAAGGAAAGAAAAGGAAAGGACTACCTCCTCGTTTAGCCAAACACGGAGACGTGTTGTCCGTCCTGTCCAAAGCCTCTCCGCTCATGCGAAAACAAATCATTAAAACAGCCTCCAAAAATGTCATCGATACCGTGTGTGAATGTTGTTTGAATGTTTTGAAAGGCACGATACCTTTGTCTCCACACAAGAAAAAATGCTTCGCCAAACATCGACACGTTCTTCGTCAAATGGTTCAAAAGAAAATATCCGTCCGTCAAAAGAAAAAGATGTTGGTGCAACGCGGAGGATTTTTACCCTTTCTTGCTCCTTTGTTGACAGGCATAATACCAGGTTTGCTACAAGGGGTGACCCAAGGGATATCCCAAGGGTTTAACCAAGGGATGGGTAGAAGATAAAAGGACATTATGGAGCACCACAATCTCAGACATAACCTTTGAAAGCCCATGGAAGGACGAAAACTAACTTTGGTTCCTTACAAACGATGGATGGAATACCATCATTGGCAAGAACAACGATCCCCCCATTTACCACCCAATCCCAATTTGGCTGAGATGTCGCAATTACAACACGAATTGCAATCCTTGATCCATCGCCACGATTTATCCGAAACCGAAAAATCACAAAAGTACGGTCAACTCTTGAAACGGCTACAACTCTTTCATCAGAAAGCTGTGGAACAAACAGCTCAACCCACTTTGTCCGATTTTAAGGCTCTAATGAATAACCCGTCACCCTCACCCTCACCCTCTACAGCAGTTAAAACAGACGTTACCCCACCATTACCCAAGGAAGAAGAACCCCATGATCTCTTTCAAACACCTACTGCTACTCCCATTCCGAGTAAGATTGCCACTTCCTTGTTAACCCCTTCCCCCACTCCCCCACGAGAAGAACTCAAAACTTGGGTTAAAAAGATGATGGCTACTCCTTCTTCGACAGATGTGAAAAAGAAAGAAAGGAAACCAGAAGTGAGAAAAGAAAAGAAGGCCAAAGAAGCTATCCCATTACCTCCGCCACCACCATTACCCTCGACGTCAACTCCTGTGGCACATCGGACACGTAAAACCGTTTCCAAACAACCCACATTTCGTCCCACCCAAAGCAATATCCTCGAAGAGTGGGTCCCTTATTAACAAAAACCATGGAGAAGGTCTTAGCCAGCATTTACTACGATCCAGCTCACCCTGCAGGTTACGGAGGCATTCAGAAATTGTATCGTGCTGCCAAAACTCGCCTGAAAAAGCTCCGTTTACCAGCAGTACAACGATGGTTACAAGAACAAGCGACGTACACTTTACACAAACCCATTCGACGAAAATTTCACAGAAGTCGCACTCAAGTGGAAGGCATCGATCATCAATGGCAAGCCGATTTAGCTGATGTCTCTCATTTAGCCACCTACAATCGTGGCTACAAATATTTGTTTTGTGTCATCGACGTCTTTTCTAAATTTGCCTGGGTCGTACCATTGACATCCAAATCGAGCGGAGAGTTAGTACGAGCTTTGCAACTTGTGTTGAAACAAAGTGGTCGTCACCCTCTTCGATGGCAAACCGACAAAGGCACCGAATTTCTGAACCAAGCTTTCCAACGAGAATTAAAAAAACGTGACATTCATTTTTTCACCACCGAAAATCCTGAAACCAAAGCCAGTATCGTGGAACGTTTTCAACGTACCTTGAAAGAACGCATGTGGAAATATTTTACGCATCAACACACTCTCAAGTACATCGACGTCTTACCACACTTAGTCCAAGCCTACAATCAATCTTACCATAGAAGCATTGGACGTGCCCCACAAGAGGTGACACCTGACAACGAAGTGACTGTTTTTGAGCGTCTGTTTGGTACGTCCCGGACGAGGGCTGTCCCCAAGAAAGGTAGAGAAGTGTTAACCCCGGGAGATTGGGTACGCATTGGCAAAACCAAACGCACTTTCGACAAAGGTTACTTACCCAACTGGACCACCGAATTGTTTCGTGTTACTGGACGAGTGCGCGATCGTCATCCTACCGTCTATAAATTGGAAGACATGAACGGAGAAGTATTAAAAGGAACATTTTACTTGCCTGAGTTACAACGTGTTACCAAAAAAAAAGACGACGTGTACGACATTGAAAGCATTCTCGAACGAAGAACCCGTAAAGTAGGAAAACGTCGTGTCAAAGAAGTCAAAGTACGTTGGAAAGGATATCCTCCTAGTTTTGATTCTTGGATTGACGCTGCCCAAGTCATCGACTATAAAAAGAAGTGACCATCATGCCCTTCAATACAGCTTCAGCAACCACAGTGACTACTCCTTCACCCACGTCATCTCTGCAAGATTTACAAAAGCAATCCTTGTGGGTGTGGTGTGGAGAACGTGTCCCTAAAACGCAAATCGTTTTTTTCTGTCAAATCTTTGTGGTATATTGTGTCATTGGTGCAGCCATTGCTAATTTGAGTTTGCAACAAGGAGACAAACAATTGTGGACCATTTTACTCAGCAGTTGCATCGGGTATCTTCTTCCCAATCCTTCCCTGAAATACTCTTACAACGGGAACAACAGTAACAATATTGGGAGTCTGGCGGCCAACGTTAGTCCTTCTCCTGACAGTCACCCTTCCAATCACAATCCTCTTTTAGATACTCCTTTAACCTCGAGTGACTCCTCGGACAGAAGAACATTGGAAATATGAACAACACTATTAACCAATTTTACTTAACGTTACCCAGTGACAGTTCCATGGAGGTGTTTCCTAACAACACATTGTGTTGTTACACGTCTAAATTACCTCAAGCCATGCATTTGGATCAAGATGATCATTGGGAAGCAGCTTTAGTGGAAATAATACACCCGACACAAATCAAAAACATCGTCGAAAATCAAAACTTTTTCACAGTTGAAGTGTACGACAAGCCATTGCAACAAGCCTTAGATGAACGAGGCATCACTGGCATTGACAACAAGAAATCAGATGGACCCACAACTAAACATCTGTCCACTCATGTGTTGACCATTCCTGCAGGCTACTATTTTAGCGGTCAACATTTAGTGAGTACGATTGCAAGCAGGTTCAATGTTGTGTTTGGTAAACCCCTGGACAAAATCAGAGAAAGTGTTACCTTTGAGTACATTAAAGTGGCTCGCCGCTTCATGATCAAATTTTCAGAGAAGAAAATAATAGCCATTACCTTTTGTCCTGAATTGTTTGATATCTTAGGTGGAGACCTCAAGATGCTCCCGAACAAAAAAGAAATACCAGGCATATCCAGTAACTTGGATTTTACCAAATATTTTCGATCCCCTGTAGAAATGAACCAAGGACTCAATTTGATGTTTGTGTACTCCGATGTGGTGGAGTACAATGTGGTAGGACACACCTCTGTACCGTTACTGCGTGTCATTCCTTTCAAAGTAGATACTACTACCGCTGACGAGGAAGGTGGAAATACCTATCACGTTCACCGCGAATTTGTACATCCTCATTATTTACCCGTCAGTAAGTCGTATTTCGACAGTGTCAACATTACTATAAAAGGAGAACTAGGTCAAAATATTCCATTTACCAAAGGGAAAGTCACAGTGAAACTCCATTTTCAAAAACGATTCTCCAACAACTGAAAAAGTGATGTATCCTGTGTACCAAGGAGTCACTCGACAACGAGGACATGGTTTAGGAGATATGTTTAAATCGGCCTTTCGTTCCGTGGTCCCTGTTTTAAAACCAATGGTGACACGAGGATTGCACACCTTAAAAGATGCCGCATTGACTCACGGCAAAGATTTTCTTTACAATGTTCTCATTGACAAACAAAACCCTAAAGAAGCTTTTTTGAGAGCAGGTAAAAATGCCTTGCTTCAAACGGGTAAAGAAATTTTGGGTCGACGAGAAAGTCCTATAAATGCTCTGAACGGTACCGAGTCTAACATTCCTACTTCCCTGACGACACAGCAAGGACAAGGTAGAAAGCGTCGACGAAGGCACCCTTTCAAAAGTCTCCGTACCTCTAAAGTGAGAAAGACAAAGAAAAAAGGAACCGCTCGAGACTTAAACATTTTTGATTATTAAAAGTGAAGAAAAAAACCTAAAGAAAAAATGATGCACCAAGAATCTTGTGCCTGTTCCAAGTCGGAACTGGATCTCTTTGCCATGCCACCCACGATGATGACCATGCAAGAAGCTCAATGGGTCGAATTTCATCCCGTCTCCTCTTTGACGGATTCAGCTCCCATCGAGTTTGAAATCAAAGGACAACCCGAAGATTACATCGATCTCAACAACAGTTACTTGTATTTGAAACTGAAAGTAAGCAAAACAGACAACACCAATCCAGGAGCCAATGATAGAGTAGCTCCTGTCAACAATTTCATGCATTCCTTGTTCAGCGATGTGGATTTGTACATGAATAACAAACTGATCAGCAGTAGCATGGATACTTACCCTTACCGAGCGTACCTCGAAAATCTCTTGACGTACGGAAAAGAAGCCAAGAACACTCATCTAGATGCTTGCGTGGTATGGAAACCTGACACTGCAGATAAGTTTAACGACACAGCCTTGCCCGTAGCAGCAGCTGCTGATGGCAGCGCTCCTGCCGATCCTCACAATGAAGGTTTTAACGAGCGTCGAAAGAAAATTTTGCAAGGACGTAGTTTAGAACTGTTCGATCGTTTGCATTTGGACATGTGGTTTCAAGAGAAGTATTTGCTGAACGGAGTAGATATTCGCTTGAGACTGAATCGAAGTAGTACTGCTTTCCATTTGATGGCTCATGCCAACGAATACAAAACCATTATCCAAGAAGCCAGGTTATACGTACGTCGCGTGGAAGTGTTACCTAAAGTGGGAAATGATATCAGTCACACTTTGAGCAGAACGACAGCCAAGTATCCGATACGACGCGTGGAAGTCAAAACTTTCACCATTGCCGCTGGACTCCGATCTAAGATCGAAGATCATCTGTTCCAAGGACAGTTACCCAAACGTTTATTCATTGGTATCGTCAGCAATGCAGCCCTCAATGGTGCCCACGATGAAAATCCTTTCCAGTTTAAGCACTGCAGAGTATCCAAAATTGAAGTCAGTCGCGATGGCAAAACTTTGTGTACCAGACCCTTCGAACCCGACTTTGGCGAACAGAAAAATTACTTGAGGTCGTACTTGTCACTGTACGAAGCCACAGGACAGTTAGGAACCAACACCAGTCACGGTATTTCCTACGACGACTATGCAAGAGGTTACACGTTGTGGGCTTTTGATTTCACTCCAGACCAAGGCAGCGACGAGGGACATTTCCACCCTATAAAATCTGGGCAACTGCGTGTGGAACTTCAGTTTGCAGCACCTCTTCCCGAAACGGTGAATATCATTCTGTATGCTGAATTCGATAATACCATAGAAATTAACAGTTTGAGAGAAGTCATTCTAGACTATTAGACATTATGGAAGACCCTTGTCCTTCTTTGAATAGTGGAGAATCCATGGAATGGGAGGTTACAGAAAAAGCAGAACCCCAAGACCAAAAAGAAGAAGTAGTGATCATGCAATCCAGATGGCCAGAACAGGAACAACAGTTAGTGGCTTGTTTTGCACAACACTTGGAAGATAAAATGAGGGACCTGATTAAAAAAGATTGTTATGGATGTCAAATCGATCATCCCAGTCAAATTCAACACGATAAATGTATGATGATGAGTCAAGAAGAAAAATTGGATGATTATCTGAACGAAGCTTGGAGTCTCATCTCCGAAGAAGACGTGTTACTTCAGTGGTATAAAGGCTTACGTGATCATTCCTCTCCTCCATTGTTTGCTCGAGAAATCGATCGCATCGAAGCTCTCTTGGCCAAAAGTAAAGAGACGAAGCAAACCATCAGTTACTTGTCAGACCGTTTCAAACAAAAAGTCTGGATTGAATTGATGACTTATCATCACCTGTGAAGAAAGGAGAGAAAAACACAAGGCGACACAACAAAAAATGGATACCTGGGAACTTTATTATCTTTTGAACCGTAGTTCATACACTGCTTCTTGGAATCCTGTCGTGTGTGCTAAAGATGAACTACCTCATCGCAAACCTCAAGAGAATCAAGCTTATGTCATCAACACAGATGACAGTCATCTTCCAGGAACTCACTGGGTAGCTGTCTACTTTCCTCAAGAGGGTTGTGCGGAGTATTTTGATTCGTATGGATTGCCTCCTTTCGAAGATGATATCATTGACTTTATGAGAAGAAATGCTCAGACGACACGATTCAATAATGTGAAATTACAAAGCACAGATTCTATGGTGTGTGGACATTATTGTATCTATTATCTGCATCATCGCAGTCTTGGATATTCTTTAGAACATTTAGTGACTTATTTTGATCGTCATTCGTCTCGAAACGATGACAAAGTAGATCGATGGTTTTGTGACCATTATGGTTATCTGTTGTCTTTAGCTAGGAAACGTAGTGTACATCAATCGCCCAATGATTTCCAACAGTGGAAATCTCAATTTAATTCACAACGTTGTCAACCATGTCAAAGATAATGTATTGGTGTTATGGAAGAAAAAAAATGTTTGTTCTTTGAAATAATGTTTGTTCTTTGAAATAATGTTTGTTATTTGAATAAAAATGTTGTGTTTTGAAAACCAATGCGTCTGTCGTTTGTTTTACATTTGTATTCATATAAATGCTCTTTGACTTTTCTTTCTATCCCTCACATCAAACTATCTAAACGTTTCAAAACCCTAAACCGCAGAGGGGTGTTTTCCATCACGTCCGCGCTTGAACCATATAAAGCAGGGGTAGTCTCCAGTCTGGCCATCCATTGTTTGACTCATCCTCCTACGAAGATGTGCTCAAGACTAGCTAAGCTGAACGAAGCTTATGTCACTCTGCATCGTATCAGACACAATCTGATGCCAAAGCCTGAAGAGATTGAGAATGTAAGAATGCTACAAGTAACGGAAGACCTCATAGAAGAACTCTTCAGAGAGGAAATTCAAAAAGAGAAAGAAGAATGGACTGAGAAGTATCGACTTCAAAAGCAGCAGAGAGAGCAGAGAGAACAGCATCAGCAGCATCAGCAACAGCAGCAGGAACCAGACAGAAGTTTTGTCGACTGTCGTGTGGACACGAAAGAGTTCTCTTTCTCTTTCCGAAGAAGCAGACCCTATCGTGTAGCCAAACGAGGACGCAATCTTAGACGATAAAAGATTGTCATCCTTCCTCGTACACACAAACACAAAAAAACAGCCCTTTTCAGGGCTACCCAATATTCTAGAAAAGAATTAATTATTCAATTTGCTTATGGTATGTGAGGAAGTTAGAAAAAAATAGAAGTGAGTCTATAATCACTGTCTCATTTTACTTTTGTTTTGAAGTGCGTCTATAAGCACAACGTATTTTTTCAAAATAACTTGTTCAATGTATAATTAATAGGAGTCAAGTATAAAAGTGAGTGAGTGTTTTATTTTAAAAGTCCGCTTGTTTTGTTTTTTGGTAATGATAGGGATAATGTAAGTTTCTTGGATCTAGGGGTGTTTTCCATCACGTCCGCGTGTTTTGGTAATGATAGGGATACTGTAAGATTTTTGGGTAATCGTAGGGGTGTTTTCCATCACGTCCGCGCTTGAACTATATAAAGAAGCACTCGTCAGTCTGGCTACCTATCGTTGACGCATCAACACAAAAGATGAGTAGAGTTCAAAAGCTAAGAGAGCTTCAGATGCACTTGGAGAATGCGAGGCGTCTCCTGGACGAACTGGCAATGGAGGCCTTAGAAGAACAGACTAGGATTGAAAAAGAAGAGGAGGAAAGAAAAAGGAAAGAAGAGGAGGAGAAGAGAAGACCTATCTTGCCTCACCGTATGATGAGACAAACAAGTCAAGTTACTCCTATGGTGAGGACGCCTTCACCACCAGAACCAGTTCGTCCACTACAGACACAAGCCCCACCGCAACAAACACAACCTCAGCCGCAACAACCACAGCCTCAGCCGCAACAACGACAGTTGCGGAATAGGCGAAGATATGAAGAGGCTTTCACTATCCCTCAAACAGAAGACTGGGATAGTGAAGCCACTCATTCTCCCTCTTCGCTCCCAGTCACAAGGGTGAATTGGGAGAATGATTGGCGTAGGAGATGTGTGTGTGGGGCTAGACCTGGGAGATGCCAGCATTAACCAGGTGCAATTTGAAGTTAAAAAAAATAGCCCTTCTCAGGGCTACCCAAATAACAAGAAAAGAAATACTATGTCAATTGCCAATGGGTGTGAGAGAGGAGTAGTGTGATTATAAACACTGACTCTATTTAGATGGTATATGGTGTGATTTTGGATAGTATATAGTATGGTGTGTTTTGGCTGCTTCCCGGTGTGTGTGGTTAGTATAGGGTGTGATTTTGGATAGTATATGATAGGGTTTGTTTTGGCTGCTTCCCCGTGTGTGTGGTTAGTATAGGGTGTGATTTTGGATAGTATATGATAGGGTGTGTTTTGGCTGCTTCCCCGTGTGTGTGGTTAGTATAGGGTGTGATTTTGGATAGTATATGATAGGGTGTGTTTTGGCTGCTTCCCCGTGTGTGTGGTTAGTATAGGGTGTGATTTTGGATAGTATATGATAGGGTGTGTTTTGGCTGCTTCCCCGTGTGTGTGGTTAGTATAGGGTGTGATTTTGGATAGTATATGATAGGGTGTGTTTTGGCTGCTTCCCCGTGTGTGTGTGGTTAGTATAGGGTGTGATTTTGGATAGTATATAATAGGATTTGTAAGAAGTATCTAATATGACAAGTGAATGTAGGGGGTGTTTACTTTCACGTCCGTGCTTAAGATATATATACGCAATCGTCGGTCCTTGGAGCCATTCAATTTTGAACACATCAAGATGAATTTTGAATTGTTTATCCAACTCCGAGACAGCTGGTTTGGGATCCTTGATGCAGAATATCAAGTGGAAAGACTTGAGGAAGAATTTCAGAGTAACCATGGCTTTGTAAGCCAACTGAAATTAGCAAGAGATTTATTAGAAGGTATGATAGAGGAGGAAGACCAGAAATTAAGAAGACGTATTAAAAGAAAATATATAAGAATAGGGGACTTGAAGCAATCACTTGATCATGTCATCAAAGTCAGGTGTTTTCTAGAAGAAACATTACATCTGATAGAGTGGGAATATGTGAAGTGGGGTCTAGACAGGCTAAAGAAAGCAGAAGCAATGATGAGAATGGTGATGGAAGAACAGGTGATCCAGATTAAAGAAAACTGGTCTAAGGAGAGAAAGGAAAAAAAGAACAAAAAGACAAAAGAGGACTTTGATCTACTCAATCTAAGATGGATGAGAGTTCAGGAAAAGTTTAGAGCTATGGGACATCCTGACTGGATTCCCGAAGAAGAAAAGAAGAAGAAAACGGGAATCATTGGTAAAATCAAAAGGTGGTGGAACAATGGCAGAAAATAAAAGAAGAAGAAATATCCAAAGGCTCTTTTCAGGGCCACTCATAAGTCTCAAAAAGATAGTAGCTTTCATTGACACCCTTTTTTTCCCTTGTCCCTAGACAGTTTCCCTATACCAATCATATTCCCCATGTTCCATGTCCCTTGAGGCTAAATAGGCCCAAATAGTTCCCATGTTCAATTCCCCTTGACGCTAGATAGGCCCACCATGTTCAATTCCCCTTGACGCTAGATAGGCCCACCATGTTCAATTTCCCTTGACGCTAGATAGGCCCAAATAGTTCCCATGTTAAATTCCCCTTGACGCTAGATAGGCCCACCATGTTAAATTCCCCTTGACGCTAGATTAGCCCAAGCTGTTTTTGACTGGATTTTCCCTTGACGCTAGAGTGCCCCATATTACTACTCTTATTTTGCAAGCATGTGGACTGTACGATAATAATGAAAATTTAAAGTCTAAAATAATACATAACCTGTAAGATAAGAAAGCTTCATTTCAAGAAAGGTCATGTTTCACTTGCATAGATATTTACATGTTAATTTCTATAGATATTTACATGTTAATTTCTAAAGATATTTACATGTTAATTTCTATAGATATTTACATGTTAATTTCAACAGATATTTACATGTTAATTTCTAACGATATTTACATGTTAATGTAGATTAATTTATACTGTTTCAGGGCACATTTCTGTGCTGTTATCACTGCACATCCTAATCTGCTTGAAAGATTACTTTGAAATTTCACACTGCACAAACTTTACAGACAGATTCATCCCATAGTCTTGTTGATCCTAAGTGAAAATAGTGCTGCCTGGACATCTTGAAAATCTTGTTATCACTACTTCTCCAGATTGGAGGACCATAGCAGCATGGGGTTTTAACTAAAAGACTTCTTATGATGTCTAGTATTTGGTTCTAAAATAAAAATGGAACCAATCTAATGTCCAACATGGCTACCATCTTAAAATACTTGTTATAATTAATCCTTCTACATTGATGGTTTAATTAGCATTGAGCTTTTCACTGACAGAAGCACTTCATATGATATACGGTTGGTTCTAAATGAAGATAGTACTGGTCTGATGTCCAAAATGGCCACCATGGAAGTCCATATTAAAAATCTTGTTATCCACAACTCTACTTCAACAGAAAGTCATATTGGTATGGGGTTTTGTCAAAATACTTTTTCTTATGATGTGTAATTTATCTTAAATAAAATGGTGCCAGTATGATGTCCAGTATGGCCACAACAGCAGCCATCTTGCAAATTGTTATTGCTACTCCTGAATGAAAAGATATCTTGAAAATATTGTTATCTGTACTTCTCTCCAATAAATGGATGAATATATAAAATAGGAATTTTCACAAATAGACTTTTTATGACATGTTCACTTATTTTAGGGAGCTTACTGACATCCAGAAAGACATAGAGCAGCTGCAAGTGGAAATCAACGACCTTAAAGCTAAACTTAAAGACTTCGTAAAGAAACATGCAAAGGTATAATAATAATTCATGTACCATATTTCTCCGATGATAAGACCATGGGCCAGCCCAATGTATTTTAAGCTCAGCAGTAGATCTTGGCCTTGAAACTTCACACACATTTGACCTATTGTCAAGTCCATCCAAATATAATATGCTGCGTATAAGATATCTCAATTTTTACAATATTGTTATTAATACTCCTCATGAACAGATGGTCATATTGACATTGGATTTTTGCTAAAATATTTAATATGGTTGTATAAATATATGACCATTCACTAAAAGATTTCTTACAAAGTCCTGTTAATTCTCTATGGTTCCCACCCCAGTTTATTAATTTTGACTGATATGCTAGGATGTGAGGTCACAACATATTCCCTGTCATACAACATGAAGTTTGCTGAAGCCACTTGGTAATAGCATCGGGTTGTTATTGTACAAATTGGTTAGAAAAATTAAGCAGATTAAAAAATAAAGTTTGCTTTTTAATTATTAAGTTTAAGTTTGAAATACTCTGTTACAAAATTGCCAGAGGAGAACCCCTAGAATTGATTTTAATAAGACCATCAATGTCAGTAACTTTTTGGTTAATGATTTATAAAATAAATAATCTTTTTTAATACCACTTTCAATACAAAACAAGAAGAAAACTGCTCTTGTCGATTGTTGATTTTTTTGAGGGGAGGGTGAAGTTAAAAAGCACTATTTGCAGATATTTTTGTTTGCTCCAAGTGGGAAATGGAGATGTACATGTACCACTTTTTGTGACAACCCCCACCCTTAGCAGACATGGTTTTTTCTAGGCCAAGTAAAAATATTGGGTTTTTGACCATGCTCTGCATTGTCGTTAAGTAATTAATATTCATACCATACTTCACATGTCTCTGTTTGATAAAGTGTCAGACAAGAATTATGGCTAATATTAGTATAAACTTAATTTTTAAAAAGTATGTGTGTGTGTGTGTGTGTCTGAGAGAGAGAGAGAGAGAGAGAGAGAGAGAGAGAGAGAGAAAGAAAGAGCAAAGTTGGTTTGCAGAACAATGTTACATCAGCTAATCAGCAAAGTTGGATAGCAGAACAGTCTCGCATCAGCCAATCTGCAAAGTTGGTAAGCAGAACAGTATCGCATCAGCCAATCTGCTGAGTTGTTTAGCAGAACAATGTTGGATCAGCCAATCAGCAAGGTTGGTGGTTAGCAGGGTATAACATTATGAAGCATGGGAAAGTTAGCAAGATGCAGTGTTCTACATCAGTAATAACATCAGTGGATAGTTCAACATTGAATTGACGCAGCTGTAGATTTTCAAAACAAATTTTGTTGAATAATTGATTTCAACCTGAATATCACATAAACACAAGCTGTATCTTTTTGTTATGAATAATTGAATGAATGACATTTTTATTTCCACAGAAAATAATTTTTATTGACAATTTTGATCTGATTTATAATTTTAATATTGTTTGCAGATTTTTTTTTCTTTATCTCTGGATCTGAAGTTGAGAAGAACTGATTTTCAGGGACCTATCTGATACAAATTTTATAATGGGGTGGGGTCGCTTTCTTTTGAGTAAGTGCATTATCATCAGGGATATATGGTGGAATCAAAATGGATTATCTGATCCATGTAGATGTCAGCCTGATCCAATCTGGGCGTTCAGCTTTTGTTTTATTTAATTTACAGTCCATTTAATTATATCTCAGTATGTCAGTTGGATCAAATCTGGGCATTCAGCCATATAGCAATGAATGTTTCATGCATTGTATGTCCCCTTTTGCAGTAAATCACCACTTTAACTATACATGTATCTCTATAGTTAAAAATGTCATCAGGTTTAATGAGATTAGCATCATCATAAAAAACAGCTCTGGTCTTTTAAAATGGGTATTGCAAAGGCTGTTTTTACCAAGATGCAAACTGTTGTTGCTTGTCCACCAACAAACATCAGCTTTATAACTATTTCAGTTTGTGTCAAATTTCAGAATTGTAAATGTTAAAAATTAAATTTTACTGATCAGTACTTTTCTTTTTGCATTTCCTGTGTATAGAACAACTCTCAATCATGGAAATCCTCCATAGGTGTTACTGAGTCAAGTGGTTATTACACACCAAAGAGCAGAAAGTCTGCTAAGAGAAAAGACCTGACACAAACCCTCATTACACAGTGAGTATTTCATTTACTTTTTTTGTTGTTTAGTCAATATTAAGGAAAACTAATATAATTTATTTTAGAAAATTAAGCAAGGGGTGTATCCTCCCATTCACCCCTTTTTTTGTCATGGGTTTTGGATCCCTACTGATTTGGGGTGTGGATGCACAGTGTGGCTAAGCTCACAGGTGCTAAAATGTTTTTAATTTCACTACTAACTGATGACTCATCCACCTTTAGAAAAGAGTTGTCAGCTTTATAATAATTAGGAATTTTTGTAACACAAATAAAATGCATTAATAACATATTTAGTTTTAAATTATACACCTCTCAGTGTTGCCACCTTTTCATTTGAATATGTTAAAATTTCCTTTATTATAACTATTCCCAAATCTGAAAATGTTCTAGCTAGTTACAAGTGTGCTATTTCAAAATGTCGACTTATGAGATCATTTACTGAGTCTTTTTCCAAGTGAATTCTTAAATTGCTGTGTACATGGTTTTTATATGTAAATGTTGCATTGCTAGTAAAAATGTTGAAGTTAACAAAAACTGACTTTACTACATATAACATAGTGCATCAGGTTCATTTACCATAATGCTGACTCAGAAATGTCTAAGAACTATATTGTGTATATTTAGAAAATGATGCTCAACAACAGAAAAATCTCTGTAGCATTTAGAGAAACATTTATTTCATTATTTGTAAGCTACTGCATAGTTTCTCATCATTGTAGATCCAACAACAATAATGCACCTTGTTACAAGTCAATCACAGAAAGGTTGAAACCAATCACTGAGAATTAAATACTTATTTCTATAAAGCATATAAAACATGTTTATTTTATCATACTTTGAAAGGTAGTGAAAACTGAATATAAAAGTGATCTGTTTGATGCCTTATCTGTTACTTATGTCTTAGCATGAAATCAGTTCCTTTGTTCTTTCCATCATTTATCCTGAATGGAAATCTGGTAAGATGTGCTTTTAGTCAGGGTGCATGTTGTTTTTGTTGGTGGGTTTAATGCCATTTTCAGCACATGATAGGCTATACATTGCAGCCAGTATTAATGGTGGAGGAAGAACCCAGAAAGAACCACTGACCCATGAGAAGCTACTGGCAAGTTTTCTCACATACCTACATTGGCCGAATCTGAGACACTGACCCACAGACAGAGGTGAGAGGGCAGTGATATGTAACGGAGAGTGCTTTAGACCACTCGGCCACTAGGGGCCCCTAGGTGCATGTTAACACCTTGGAGTATATGATGTTGAAGTTAACACCTTGGAGTATATGATAGTAACCACCCATGATGCTTTTTAAAGCTAATGCATTGGAATATATGATATAAACTACCCATGACACTTACTGATGTTAACACCTTGGAGTATATGATATCAACCACCCATAACAATTATTGAAGTTAACACTGTGGGGTAATTGATAGTAACCACCCATAACAAGTATTGAAGTTAACACGTTAGTGTAATTGATATTAACCACCCATGACACTTATTGAAGTTAACACATTGGAGTAATTGATAGTAACCACCCATGATACTTCTTGAAGTTAACACCTTGGAGTAATTGATAGCAGCCACCCATGACACTTATTGAAGTTAACACATTGGAGTAATTGATAGTAACCATTCATGATACTTATTGAAGAACAAACATTTTAATTATCCATAAAATAATGCTGTGATAATTCATTGCTAGAGTTTTGCAGTTATTAATGGAAAGGCATTGTCATGATACTATGTTAACATAGAATTTGGAAGGCACCCAGAATTAGGTGAAAAGCTTTTCTGCCGTATGGCAAGCATGTGATATTATACATTTATAAATCTTGATGATTTTTCTTTATTTTGTTGTCTGACAATAGTCCACCATGTTTTGGATAGTATACTCATCATCATTCATTACACAACATTGATGGTTAACAATAAACAGTGCTTGACTGCTTATCTATTATTTCTGTCAGTATATAATAATGTGGCATCCAATTACAACCAAATTATATTTGTGGCAGGTAAAAATAAAGAATGCATAAGTTGCAATACTGAGAGAATATATATCTGATATAAAGGTTGACTCTTAAGATGTCCACTTTAAGGTTCATTTTGTATCTGTGTAGTTTAGCCTGCATCAGATTATTGTAGCCACAGATCATGTAGGCAGTATCATGGGCAATTATATAGATCAAACTAGCTCTGGCTAGATGTTTAATTTGCTGCATTTCATTGAACCAATCCCCTGATGACCAATCCTGTGCTGTTATGAATCATGCTAGCAGTCTTCATAGAATATATTGTGATATATTTGTTTTTCTTTTGTGCTTTTGATACAGAAAGCTGTAGTGTTAAGCTAAACCTCTAATTTCAGAAAAATAATTTTTCTAAAAGTTTATTTGTTGGTACAGTCCTACCTGTTTATATCGACATCACTTATATCGATGAGCCACGTATGTCGACAAAAAAGCAAAGTCCCAGTCCCTTGGTCTGCTATTACTATCAAATTGTTATGCTTATGTCGACGTCGAGATAAAAAATAAACATACATTTCGACAGAAGCCCTTGGTCCCAGCTTTAACAAATCCTTTGTTCTCTAATCATTTATGTTGACAAACTGCCAGTTCCGACCCATACCTTGTTCAACAATTAGTTGATCTTGCCGATAGGCTTTTGATGTCATGGTCAGTAAAAATAAAACCATAGCAGCACATTTTCTCACCACTCTGCAGCTAGTTAAGTCTTTTATCTTGCTGCCTAGCTTGTGGGTCATGTTCTTCAGATGTACTCTTACAATGACAACAAGTACATCTGTGGGTCTTTCAGCCACTGAATTTTCTGATTGTAAATATCTGCACAGCTAAAAGGATCATTTGATGAACACAATTTCCCAATCAACAGGCAGTCGAAGCAGGACTAGCAAGCCCTTAAATTTGCCGTCCAGGAAATTGATGCATACAGAGGACTCCTGTATACTAGATTTTCTGAATCCCATATATAAAAATTGCGTGAAAATATGGATTATGCATTTCCGAGACCTTTGAAAGTGATCAGTGATTAAAACAAGTTTTTTTTGCTGTGAAAGTTTCATTTTTAACTTTATTTACATTTACAATGGCTACCAACAGCAGGGTAAAACACAAATTAAATTTACAGTCTCTGGAAACTAAATATATGGCTGTTAAGGAAGTTAAGGAATGAACATCTCGCAAAGAGGTCTGTGAAATATTTTCACTTAAAAATAACACACGTTGAGGAAGGATGAAAGCTGCTGAGTCTATAAAGAAAGACTAAGTTGAAGGTAACTGTGCTTCCCAAAGGAAGAAGCAAGACTGCTACATTTGAAGACATGGAGGAAGCATCAAAATGGTTCAATGAAGCATTATCGAAAAAACTTAGTGTGGAGAACTTCGCTGAAACACGTGGTTGGTTCAGTCGCTTTAATGTTCGCCATAACATCGGATACAAAAGTATTTGTGGAGAATACATGTACTGTTGACAGTTTTTCACTTCCTTGTGAATAGCCCCATCCCCTTGGTAGCCTCAATAAGATGGGAACAGACCGACCAAAATCGAGGCCAATTTAAGTACATGTACATGAAGCATGTAAATGACAACTTCCCAACCATGTGCTAATGCCAACATTGAATAATAATAAATGTGCCTCCTGCACTGGAATGTCGTTCCATACTGTAACTGCCACTGATAGTAGGACCAATAAGGAGAATTTTCAAGCTTATTATAACAGTTGAATTTCAGGAAGGTCATATAAATTGAAGGGTCAAGTTATAAGTAAGATTGATTTCTAATAAAATAGTAAATGTTCTTTTCCAGCACTTTTGTGGATCAGTTAAATCTTGAGGTACAAAAATTAGACGTGTTTATTTTTAATATTGACTTCAATGCAATTTATATTTACATATAAGTTGAGTCAAGCTGAAAACAAGATATGCACTGATCTGCCATAATATAGTGTTTGTCTCTTTTTGTGATTACTCTTAACAAACTGCAGTCTAATTTGAAAAACTGTATTCAACTTCTTCTCTTGGATGGCTTAGCTAATTCCATTTAAATTTGGTTGGAGTGTCTTAGGTGATGCTCTGTGAGAATTTTATCGATGGCGACTATGTTATTGGTTTTGCTTACATAGCAAAGTTTGGGAAGACATTTTTACAACTCATTCCTCAGAACAGCCTGCCAGTGTTGATCAGGTGTTTTTTAGGACATGCTCTGCCAAAGTTGTGTCTGAGATGACTCAGCTAGCAATGATGTGGCTTCCATAGCAACTAGGTGGAAAACATTTTTATTTTGGTCTTGTCAGGTATGGCATGTTGTTAAAAGAAACAAACCAAAACTATGATATAGTGACATTCTCTCCAAAACCTCCATATAGTTTATATATGCAAACTATCAACATTGCAGACTATGTATGATTTGTAGAGTCTTTGCATCAACACCTTTCACATTCATACAAAAGGTGCCAGAACTCCATCTGATCCAGCAGATATTGCTCAAAGACAGTGGCACCCACAGAATTATTTTTGGGAGGGAGGATGGCAAACATCAGCTGTTAAGTTATACAATCCAAAACATGTTTAGAGGTGAAGGGTTGTGGGAGCAAATGTGGGCACCCATGCTCAAAGTAAAAACACAGTTAAATAATACATCAAATACAGCTTTTACCAGAGAAATTAATATCATACAGAAATGGGTGTCTTTCAATTCAAGGTATTGTCCTTATTAAATTTTCATTGTAGACCAATGTTTGTCAAATAAATAATATCAAGTCCCCTATTTATTTTTTAATTTTGCATTGTTTTCAGACTCGACAGTTTGACTTCAGATATGTCTGATATAAAGAAAGATGTATCAGAGTCAAATGAACAGTTGAAAAGGTAATCTCTCTTTATTCATTATTTTATCATTGTTTTTCTCTCCATTTATTGTACATACACACACACACCATAGTTACATAAACCATCCTGTGTACACACAGTTACATAAACCATCCTATGTACACAGTTACATAAACCATGCTATTTACACACACAGTTACATAAACCATCCTATGTACACAGTTACATAAACCATCCTGTGTACACACAGTTACATAAACCATCCTTTGTACACAGTTACATAAACCATCCTGTGTACACACAGTTACATAAACCATCCTGTGTACACAGTTACATAAACCATCCTGTGTACACACAGTTACATAAACCATCCTGTGTACACACAGTTACATAAACCATCCTGTGTACACCCAGTTACATAAACCATGCTATGTACACACAGTTACATAAACCATCTTATGTACACACACAGTCACATAAATTATCCTATGTAGACACAATTACATAAACCATTTATGTATGCAGTTGCATAAACCATCCTATATAAACACATAGTTGCATAAACCATCATATGCACACACACACACACACACACACACACACACAGTGTTGCATAAACTTAAAAGTGTGCCATGTTTTTTAATACTTTAAAATATACCCCATGGGTACATTTACAAAAGATATGTTATAGTTTTATATTTCTTGCTGCCAACAAAAACTTATTTGCAAGATTTATCCCATAATATATACAGAAAGTCCTCTAGCTACTGCCATTACAGAGGAAGAAAACATTAAAACAGTAAAAGACATTTAGTAATGAATTTATAATTTATATGATGTGAATTGGCATACCTCAAGAAGTTAGTTCAAGAGTTATGTATATATTATAAAGGGAATAAACATGACAGATATAAAAACAGGGAACTTTAGAGAGTTAAAACAGGTTTTCCATTGAATATAATAGCTCAAGAAACAGAAATTTAGAAAGGTATTTAATACTTACCTTAGTAGGATGTAATAAACCTTCTTAAACTCATCATCAATAAGATAGAGACATTACTACCCTGTCCCCTAAGAAAATGGATTGTGTTGAATCAGCAGTCCTTGGCAAATTCTTACTGTTTTGGAATGCCCTCCGCGGCATTACTGTAAAACCTGTAAACAAATGTCACTGATATTTACTGTCATGGAATGTCCTCTACAGAATGATCCAAAAACCCTTCAGCAGATGCCACTGATCTTAATTGTTATTGAATTTCCCAAAGACAAAAACAGAAATAGAAGCAATAGACTTACTGGTAAACACCTGCAGTTGTTGTTCTTCTCATCTTCTTTTCATTGTTTTGGCTTTTTCTATTTTTAAGTTAACATGTTTGTGAAGGAAAACAGATAGTTAATCAGTCAAAAAAGGATTTAAAAAATTTAGTTAGAAGATTCCTTTAAATTGATTAATCATACCAACGCTTTGTTTAGTGAGATAAAATAAAGAATTATGACTACCATTTACAAGACAGATATTTCCATAACTTTTCTTTCATCAAAGTAGTGACTGTCACTCCTGATTAACATGCCAATTCTTATATATATAATGATGTCTATAATCAATATAATTTTTGTTAACGTAATACATTAAAAATGAAACAATTATAAATTACTATACAAAACATTTTAGTAATAAAAAGCAAAGAAATTCAACATGATAATGTATCTTCAAAATAGTACAACATGATATATGTACACATATTATTATTTTCCAATGCAGGGCCTCACTGTTAAACAAAGATTCTTTCACAATGTAACCTGCCATATTAAAAAGACAGACGAGTGAATCATTAAGAAGTTTGTTTGTTGGTTTGTTTGATTAGGATTTTTAACATAGCTGTAACAATGTTCCAGTCATATCGCTACGATGTCTGCAATGAGGCAGTTTATAGTGATGTCTAGCACTGGGGCATCAGACTGCAGACATATAGTATGATGTCCCACCCAGTCACATTATCCTGACACCAGGCCGACCAGTCATAACACTAACTTCTTAATGCTAAGTGCCAAGCGAGGCAGCTGTTAGTACCATTTTTGTAAGTCTTTGGTATGACTCAACCGGGGATTGAACCTTGACATCGTGCTTCCTCAGTGGACGCTCTAACCACTAGAACACCGGAGCGGTTTATTAAGAAGTAGATTCATGATGACATTAAAGCTGAACTGTTCATTCAGAATTTCCATTACAAAAATCAAAAGTTCTCTGAAAACCAGAAGTTCATTTAAAAAAATCAAAAGTTCTCTGAAAACCAGAAGTTCATTTAAAAAAATCAAAAGTTCTCTGAAAACCAGAAGTTCCTTTTGCTTTTTGGAGAGAATGGACTTTGACTGATCAGAATCAAATATGGTAAAATTTCCACAGGTATTTATGCCATACAGAAATTACATTAATTTAGAATACACAGTAAATATACACATTTACATCCACTATAAATCTGTTAGAAGTTTTAAAACATATACTGGGGACATTGTTAATATTTGTATCCATTTACCTTATTGCAGTTTGGAACAGTTGACCAATTCTGATTTTCCTGAGTTGAAGAACTTTGTAGATATCTAGTGATGAGTTACTCCCCATTACCATGACTCAGGACCAAGACATTTTTAGTTAACAAGCTGTGATTTTGTGATTCTGCAGATTTCCATCCAGGAACATCACAATTATTCTAAGTACATCAAACTAATATATGTATTACAAATCTCTGATGACAATGAGGTCAGTCAGTACGTACAGTAAGGAATGTATATAAAATTGTATTAATCCAATATAGACATATCATGTCTTGAAATTATGTTTCTAAATATAGACATTTGTCTGGAAATTATGTTTCTAAATATAGACATTTGTCTAGAAATTGTTTCTAAATATAGACATTTGTCTAGAAATTATGTTTATAAATATCAACATTTCATCTCTCAAAAGTATTATTATAAATATAGACATTTCATGTCTATAAATTATGATTATAAAAAGAGATTTGTGTAGAAATTATGTTTATAAATACAATGTATAGACATTTTGTGTCTATAAATTATCATAAATGTAGACATTTCATGCCTATAAATTATAATTATAAATGTAGACATATGTGTCTTGAAATTATGTTTATAATTATGGACATTTCATTTCTAGAAATTATGGTTATAAAAATAGAGATTTTGTCTGAAGAAATTATGATTATAAAAAGAGACATTTCATGTCTCAAAATTATGATTATAAATTTGACATTTCATGTCTTGAAATTATGATTATAAATATAGACATTTCATGTCTTGAAATTATGATGATAAATATAGACATTTCATATCTAGAAATTATGATAATAAATATAGACATTTCATGTCTTGAAATTATGATAATACATATTGCCATTTCATGACTATAAATTTAATATAAACATTTCATGTCTAGAAATTATGATAATAAATATAGACATTTCGGATCTGGAAATAAAGCTCTGGATATTTATGGTTATAAAGTATTTAAAGCTTATTAATCAGCTTCGAAAGGTTTTTGATTAAATCTTTTTGACAGTATGAAAGAATTTAAAATCAAAATTTGACATAAATTGGTATGTAGAAGATAATACATTTACAATCTAGATCTGTATTTATTTTGACATACCAGAATGGTAATATTAAACCATATTAACTTTTCAACAAAATGAAAAAAGGTTTCTCTACTCAGTGATATGCTGATATCAGTTAGTCTATAAGGTGGATAAATATCTCAGTGATATGCTGATATCAGTTAGTCTATAAGGTGGATAAATATCTCAGTGATATGCTGATATCAGTTAGTCTATAAGGTGGATAAATATCTCAGTGATATGCTGATATCAGTTAGTCTATAAGGTGGATAAATAACAGAGCTCCAGGAAGAAACCCCAATTCATGGTAGATCAAAACAACCATGTGCTGGTATACGTATTGAACCTAGAAGCAAAGATGTGTAAAACAAGCACACTTCCACAATGGTAACCAGGCCCAGTAAATTCCAGTGCAAAAAAGAGGTTAATTTTCAGTGGGCATATTCCAAGAATTTTAACACCATATGTCTCATAATATCCAAAAGTTTATCTGAAGTAAAGTTCTAAAACTTTACTTGTATGTTAAAAAAATTGCCAGCGCACTAGCTGACTACAATTTTATTATGATATCTACTGGTCATAGGCTGAATGAACTTAACGAAATGGCCTTCAACTCCATTGAAGTTGTGTCCATTGTCCACTAACATCTGCTTGCTATTGCCACACTACCTGAACTGCTGGGAAGATTGCCTAATATACAATCATCCTATGATGTGCTTAGTCCTAATTAGTACTGTTAGTACCCCTACTTTGTTAATAGGGTACTAACATGAACTTATATGTATCAGTGTAGCAGCTGGTTGTGATTCACACAGGATGCTTTTTCAGCCTACTATCAAACGTTTTGAATATGTTCCTTACATATATTTACTGTAAAGAAATTAAATAGCCCTCTCATTTAATACCAGATAATACCCTATAATTGTTGACATATTGTAAAGAAATTAAATAGCCCTCTCATTTAATACCAGATAATACCCTATAATTGTAGACATACATGTAAATATTGTTTACCTTCTTATTGGACATTTTCTTTTAAATTGTTCTCCATTATTTGTTTAGTTGGAAATATAAAGAGATCATAGTAAATATGGTATACATTGAATAACATACACAATATCCATATATGACATTGCAAGCTTTATTTGGAAAACAAATTACAAGAATCTCTTATTATCTGCCATGGTGGAACAAAATACATTATATGTAAACATACCTATATAATTTATGTGATAGGGGCTTAATAACTTTAGAGTCAAACTTCCTGAAAAATATAACTCAGCTAAGGTAATAAATTGTAACTACAGTCATCTCATTGCCTTTGACTATAACTTTATTTGCTCCATTGTGAAGTATAGGTTCATATCGTAACTTTTGGATATTACATGACATATGGTGTGGAAGCATTGACATCGTACCTAAATTCTAATTTTTAAACATTGATAACTAAAATAAAGCCAATTGCTAATGGTCACTATTGAGAAAAGGCAAAATTGGTTGTTGGAAGCAGGTGACCCTCTGTACACAGGATCATCTTTTATTATTGGTTTTTGAACATATGCCATGCACCAAATATCATTATTATTATTGTTGTTGTTGTTATATATATCATATTGTATTAATTATTATTTTTATCATACGTTATTATTATCTTATCAAGATTCTTTATTGTGCACTGTACTACAAATTCATAAATTACGCATGTTGTTCTCTCCCAAATTTATTTTATGCATAAGGTTATTGTATCCTACTCACTTTAATTCATCCTTTAAATGGAATCATCACAGACTTAAAATATACAGCCATCTTAGTTTGTTCAAGCTTTAAAAACAATATCTGGATTAGTCAGTAGCTCAGTTGCTAAGATCAAGTAAATAACAACAGACTTATGTGAGAAGCCTGTGACAAACAGTAAATCAATGTGAGAAGCCTGTGACAAACAGTAAATCAATGTGAGAAGCCTGTGACAAACAGGAAATCAAAGATAGTGGCATATGACTATTTCTTGTGAACTGAAATTTTATCCTCTTTTAGAGACAAGTTTTGAATATTTTCTTTAATGTTAACGTCACTGACCCTAATGGAAAGGGATGTAACACATCTCGTCTCCAAGAGAACTTTTTTCTTCAGATTTTATTCACAGGTAAATAAAGGAAGATATCTAACTATACCTATCACTCTGACAATGGAATGAAAGGTGACTACCATTTTTCTGCTGTAATAACACATATAGCAAACTAATTGCTGTAATAACACATCTACTTTAGACACCATCCAGCAAACTAATTGCTTTGACCTTCAATAAAACGATCTTCATAATGACCTTTGACCTTCATAAAAACTGCTTTCAGATTTCACATAGTGACACCATTGAATTAAACTATGAGTATGACTGAAGTATGTTGAGTACAAGCAAGATAATTTAAAATGTTTTTCACATTAATTCACATGATATTCCTTTATATAAACAATGCCTTCCTCATGATGCAAAAGACTGAGCAATCACTGCTGTAGATACATGCCAGCCAATGACTGCTCAAAGCATGGAGAAACCATTAATGTTTAGGAAAAATTGTGCCACTGCCCATGGAAAGCAGGTGACCAATATATACAGGATAAGAAGTTTGCAGATGGCAAATTAGAATGTCTGTTGTAAATATGTGACCATTAGTTGTGTTATTACAACAGAAATGGTGTCACATTCCATTCCATTGTGATAGGTATAGTGATACATCTTCATTTATTTACCCGTGAAGTAAAGTAAAGATGACCATTTGGACAGGTGTAACAGTACACAACTTTACAGTTGTTGTTTTTTTTAAAGTTAAGGTAATATCAGAGATTTAATTTAGTCTTAATTTAAGTTTGATTTGAAATACTCATTTCATGCCTGATATATTGATATTTGACTTGGACTTTGATTAAATTTGCAGTCTAAATCATCCACATAGTTAATCCTGTAGATGGTGTGAGTAAGAAGACTGGGCACATGGCATATTTTTTTAGAAGTATGACTCAGGGCCACATTCTTCTGACACAGAAAACCAGTCTAGAAATAACAATTTAATTGCACAATCTAGCAATATTGAAAAGTTCATTTTATTGTAGTACACAATTTCCTCTCTTTAAAACGTGATAGATCAGCTTTAAAATACATATGTGCAATAGATATGACACATCAGAACTTGGGAAACACGAGGCAGATGTTGTTAGAGGATACACCAGGTCATTGATGTTACTGTGATGTTACTTATTTTTTATTGATAAATGTACCTTACATTTATTCTTTTTCTTTTATATATCTGCAGCTATGTGTGTAGCTGTCTGGTACTTGTATTTAATTGGGCACTGCATATAGATGCTGTAGTAATCACCTCTTCCATCTGTCTGACCTGTCACACTTCTTGTAATGAGCATAGCTCAACAACACTTGCATATAACTAAGTGTCATTAAGTAGATGAATTGCTAAGTACATGTTGATGGATCTTTTAAAGGTTTCATCTTTTTGGATCCAATTTTGGCAGAGCAATTTCCCTTTTTCCATTAACATTGCATATTCAGTAAAAAGCAAATCCTTTTAAGCAATAACTACCATTCAACATATTCTGATGCAGTCTAGTGTGTGCATTGACTTACAGACCTAGATGTGTCTTTTATGTCCTATCCAGTCAGCCGCAATTTCAGCAGAGTTATTACCCTTGACAATTTCATATCTATGCAAGCACTGTTGCTTGTAAACAGCAAGTGTTGCAACCCATGCACATACATGAGTGCCATTTTGTAGGTCAGTTGTGTGTTATGTCATTTAAAGGTTTCAACTTGGACTGATATATTGCCATTTTTCCACAACTATTGCTTCTCCACTTCAGCCATTCATTGTAACCAGCAAAACTCTAGAACTATTCAGCATATGCAAGTGAGTGTGTAGATGTGCTTCATAACCCAAGATTAGCCTTTATGAATTAAGTTCATCAGCTCTAGTCTATATAGAGTTAAGGCCCTTGATAACTGACTTAATATCTTCACATAGAATGTTACTTGTAATCAGTCAACATATTTTGATGTAATTTTGTATGAACAGTGTCTCATAAACTTGCCTGTATATTATTTGAGGGATAGGCTATTTAGAACAGTTACAATGTCCTTAATACTCATCATCTGGACTTTTGTTTCTGCAAGACAATTTCACCAAAATGGCATGGATTTCACCCAGGGTTTGCACATGACTTCAGATCAATGAAATACAGAGTTAATTTGATTTTCAGCATTCCAAGAGATTATTAACAGGAGTTATGGCCCATTACTGCCATATTCCTGACTTTGGTTTTTGCAGCATAACTTGATGAAGTTTTGTTTCATTTTAAAGAAACTTTTGGCAAGAAGTTTTATTATGATGAGATCATAAACAAGTTTAATTTGAAGTATTACATTTTATTATTTAAAAGAGGTATAACCTCTAATCACGCATTCTTCTAACTTTGCTTGCTGCAGCATAACTTTATTAAGATGTATTGCATTTCAGGAAAAGTTAGTATGCATCTTATATTGATGAGATATCAGATGCATTTGATTTCCAGAATTCCATGTCATCATATATAAGGGTTATGGCCCTTGATTGTCCAGCTGCAAACTTTTTTCAAATTAGGTTATTATGCCTAATGCCCCACCAAGCAAATTGTAGAGAGAATGCCCTTCCAATTCACCCATCACTGTTAGCTCTAGTTTAGCATTTTATTAACATCATGTAAGTCAGCCATTCGTTAATTTACTTTTTTGTTATAATATAATATGACTTTAATTTTGTTTTATTCTATCATGTATTTTTATATTCCTATGATCCAACATAATTTAAGTCTGCATGAAAGATTTGTATAATGAAACTCTGCCAGTAACTGATTAGCTCAGTCTCCTAGTCATTGTCCATCCAGGCAGTAGCACAAGTTTGCTGTTACTACCCCTCATAAACTACTAGGAGAACTGCCATAAAACTTTACACCCATATTTATTCCAAGGTCTAAATGAAAACATGGCATTCCATTCCATTCCAAGCACAACCATCAAACAATACAGACATGTGGGTTGTAGCTTTTGAGCTACAAGGAACCAAGAAACAAAGAAATCAAGAAAGTCAACAATTGAAGGAAACACAAAGGAAACTACACTCTTGGCACCATTATCCTAAAACAAGTGCGAGATACCATACTGGCGTACACTTGGACAGAGTCCTTGCAAATTTTTAAGCACTGGAAAATACCTGTAAAATTCTCGGCTATTAGATAATGCAATAACACCAGCTGCTGTCAATTAAGCTTTCCAATATTAACATTCTAAATTAAGAAATCAATATGCTTCTACTGTCACTTTTTCCGAAAACAGGTGCTATGCTAGGCTACACACTAGCATTTACATGGGCCGTGTCCTACACATTTTCAAGCTCAAAGGAAACCACTGTAAGATTCATGGTTATTGGAAAAACTAACACCTCTAAATTCCTCTATTATTTCCCCCTTTCTGCTGAAACTTAACTGGCAAAAAAAACCTCTGAAAACAGGTACTAGGAAACAGTAGTAAACACCTGGGCAGAATCATAGCAAGTTTGTAAGCTCTCACATAACTCTGCATAGATTTTCTGCCATAAAAGAATATCACCATCTATTAACCAACATTACTCTATACCATCTGCTCAAAATAAAATAAACTAGTAGGAAGTTGACCAAAACTTAATCCTATATTATTAACAATCTAAACTCAACTATCCCAACAATGTGTTCAAAATAACTGGCATCAACAAGGCTGCATTTAACAAAAGACATAACCTAAGTAGAAAACAAAACACCCTCAACCAACACACAAATGTCCAAATGAAACCCCCAGCCTCAACCTCAGTCTCAAGGTACCACTAGCCCCCTTCCCCAAATGACAATAGGCAATGTAAAGCATTACAACCACTCATCCATCAGACAAGTAGTTGAAAAAAACTTAAAATACATAATTAGGACCCCCACCAGTCCAAAACTAGTAACTATAACTAACCCAAAGACAGAATGTCTGTTATCAATAGTCTACTTCAAAGACCCAAATGCATTGTACAAAATGAAGAACTGGATGACACTCACCCCATATCATGGAATGAACATTTTAATGAAGATTTTACCACAAGCTCCCCACAATTTGACAAAAACATAAGCTCAAAATCATCTCCACAACCATTGTATACTCCAAATGAACACAACAAAAACCAAATACTTCCAAGTATGTAACCCAAACAACAACACCAAGTCCAAATAATGCACCACCGACAAAAGCAAAACAATCTAACCCAAGAACTCAAAAGGAGGTAATCCATGATAGCCAAATACCTGGCCCATCAGGGATCAAAACCAAGAAAGGAACAAATTCCCAAAACAACCAAGGAAAATCTACCAAATCCGACCACCTCTCCATTAAAGACAGCTTTAAAAGCTTCAAAATACTCCCCCCTCTACTAAAAACATTGCAAAAACAATCAATTCAAATAGACAAGATGCCCCCCCCCAAAAGAAAAAAAAAAATATATCCAATCTAGGCACCACATCTGTGATTCTGGAAATGTTGCTGTCACTACTCCATCTTAATGGATGGTCTTATCTATATCACCAAAAGACTAGAAGGGATAATCATGATAAGGATGGAGTTTTCCCGTATACTGTCTTGTTGGTTGTAAGTGAAACTGTTACTGATCTGTGGCCAGTTACGGCCAACACAGGTGGTCTTGAAAATCTTGATATCCTCCTTAGCAAAAAGTCAAATCAACGTGTGGTTTTCATGTCTGCTCAGCCTTAGATGAAAATGCTGCAAAGTTGACATTGAGTATAGCCACAATGGCAGCCATCTTGAAAGTAATTTTATCATGGTGTTTTCTTTCTGAATGGATGACCATATCAATAAAGGGTTTTCACCAAGACTATAGTACATAGTTTGTCTCAAATGAAAATAATGCTAGTTTTACATTGAATATGGCTGCCATAAAGCTTGTATGAAAATCATATTGTTGTGAATGTATAATTATATTTGCATGGGATTTTAATCAAAAGACATTTAGTGATATGTATTTGGTACCGAACTAAAATGTGTCAATCTAACAATCAATACAGACACCAGAACAGCTAATTTAAAAATACTATTATTGCTGAAAATATCAAGGATAGTTTCAACACTCCACAGTTAAAATGGATTAAATATTTTATCTTGAAGTCATACCAATTGTTTTCAGGCAGGAAAGTGTATGTCCTTGAGTGACTCTAGTTTAATGTGTTTCTTTTTATATTCATCTCATGTTGGATTTCTGTGTGATGATGATTAATAGTACTAATGCGTTGTATTTTATGGAAAAACCAGAATTATTGACATTGAAATAGAGTAGAACATAGATCAACATGGATAACAATGACAAGAATTTAAATATAGTCTGATCCATGTTTTTCTTTTTTGTACAGTAAGCTGAAATAAACAAATGGAGTAATTATAAAAGAATTGTACTACTTTTGGATGATTAAAGAAAAATTGTGCTATAAAATTATTAAGAAATGATTATTTAAACACTTAATTTTAAACTATTTGTCAAAACTGTCACATTTTGTTTTGACTACGGTAAGATACTATATGTAATAAATACAAATTGCAACATTTCTCCTTGTTTTATTTGCATTAATAGTTTATCCTCAGTTTGAGTCCTATCATGATTACTATTTTTATATCATTTCCCCATACAATTTTCCAGCATCAGTATCATAACATGTTTTATACAATATTTTATCATAGAAATGAAAAATTTATTTGAAATATAAAAATATATATGTTTACATTATTTCCCCAAGTCATGATATGATTTTGGTCAAACTCTTGTTTTTAAATTTAAATAAATGATATCCTTCGTTTCTTTACTTCTTGATCGTTTGTAGGCATAGTCACTATTTGTTGTAAGGTAATTCAGCACCATTTGTATCATCATGTTCCTCATCATAGATAATGACCTTTCACAGCCAGAACAATTTACTAATGGATGTAAAAAACTGTACTAAACTACCTGAATTCGGGGTTAATGACGATGACTTCCCACTCCCAACAACAAAAGAAATAAGTTTGGTCCTGTCTGAATGGTGGAATATTACAGAAGTTGATTAGTGTTTTTGCAGCGGTTAGGGCTCCAATCGTGTTGATTGGTATGAGAAGGTCGTCAAGTCATTCAGGGACTTAAAAAATGCAAGTGTTAATGTCTTACTGCCCATTGTACTGCAAACTGACACAAGTGATGTAAGCATTGGATCTGGTTTTGAGCCAGTACAACGACAATAAGGTAAAACCTTCTCAAGCATATCTTGGCCATGTCAAGTACAGAATTATTCTGCAACTGAGAAAAAACACCTTGCATCAGTATGTGCGATAGAATTTCTTCACTACTACTTTTTACGATGCTCTATTCAATGTCACCACTGTCTATAAACCACTGAAATGGTTGGGCCAAACCTATATGGAAAAACCAAAGGTACTTAACTTTGGGGTAGAAGATAGTTTCTATTCTGATAGAAATATTTAATTAATAATTTTGATGCCCACATGCTAACTAAATTACATTCTATCCTATTGGAAAGAACTCTAATCGCCAAAACGATGCTAGAACTTTCCAATTCCATTGAATAAGTTGCTTGCATAGAATTTTACGTAATACAGCCTGAGAGCTACTCTTGAATCTCATCTATCTGCCCCTTATGATTTTTTTTGAAAACTATTTTTATGAGGGAATCTGTCACCGTGTAGTGATTGCATACCTTTCAACTCCAAGTTATGACATAAATATTTGATTAGTAATGCAAGAACAGGTTATACATGTATCTCACATCTGCGCATAGTATGCTTGTTTGTTATGAATGTGAATCATGCATGACTTTCAGGCAAGTCTCATGGGCAGAATGTTGATCTATTTACCCCATATTGATTGTTTGTGTGGCATGTAAGCGAGCGAAAATTTGTCATTGCTGTTCCTCCAGAATGGATTGTCATATCAACATAGGTTTTTTTTATAAAAGACTTCTATGAGGAACAACAATGACAATTATTACAACTCTAAACTAAAAACAAAAAAAGAGTGAAAACAAACAAGTTTTATCAAATTTAATAAATAATTTACTTCCCTAGACTAAAAAGTATTGTGAATTAAATCCCAAATAGTCTTATTGATCTATCACAAATCCAAACGTTTAGAGCATTCCGAATGAATTCCATTGTTGTTCCAAATGAATGTATTGATGAACCAATAGTCTGGAATAACACTGATATGATCCAAAATATCTTTGAATGAATTCACAATATTCCAAGATAGTGGTTTAGTCCCAAAAGGATCAGTGAACATGTGGTAATTCCTATGAATAATTTCAGTACATAAATTAAATCCTCCCTACTGAACACAACTAAATGACTCGTTCCTCTAGATCAATGTTAAGAATAGGGATGAGTAATTCTAATGATTATTACCTTTTCTTTAAATGTACAGCACAATTATAGAACTAGGAAGAGAGTCAAATGTTCATTTTCCCATCAATTTCATAATTATGATCATTTCTATACCATTCCTTATTTTCTTATTTTAAAAAAAGGTTAACCTTGAACTCAGCATCTAAATCATTTACTAAAACTGTCTATGCAATATTTTGTTTAAAAGATAAAGATTAGTCTTGTAAGCCTCTATCCTCAATAACTGACTACAGTCAACCACACAATTCAGATATACATAACACCTTCACTCGTAAAGAAAATGAAAGATTGCTACAACAAAGGTTTCTTTTACATATTAATCACACATACATATAATTTAAATTACACGTATAATTATTATAAAAAGTTAACAGTGTCACAAAAAATAGATGCATTTTCATCGCCAAGAATCGATGACTATTGATGATATAATGCAAAATATTTCATCAACTAGGATATTTTAAGAAGATTCTAGGAAATTCCACTCACGAGCAAAGGTAATTTCGGCATTCATAACTCCGTATGAACTTAATTAATATAAGGTACTGCAGTTTCGTATGAAAGGTCCTCCTTCAACTTTCCAGCGTTTGGTAAATATGATAACATCTGGAACAGATGACTGTGATAAGTATAACGATAACATCATCATCTACAACGACACCAGGAAAGATGACATGGAAACCAATTAAGAAATTCTTTGGTTGGAACAGTGATGCGAATCTGGCAATCGAAGTAAACGTTTTACCGTTTTGTGTTACATTTTTGGGACATAATGTGCGACACGGCCAACTTAAACCAGTTGAAGATGAGGTCAAGTTTATCTCTAAATTCCCACTGGCTATCTGCAAAATCAACTGATGCTATTTTGGGGGTATGGCTGGATATTATCAGAAACTTTTCTTAATTTTTCCATAATTGCTGAACCCCTGACGAATTTGTTGAGCATGAAAACCAAGTTTGATTGTTCTGACAAATGTCTTGAGTCTTTTGGTAAATGAAAGGCCGTGCTTAAGAGTGTACCAGTTATGTCAGTTCCATATTGTTTTTCTGTATAAGTAATATATTGCATAGCTAATGTTTGTTTATTACTGTAGCTTATATTATAATATAATTATTACTTGGAAGTAAACGTTTTCTTGGATCTAAGTTCATGACGTAGGTATTGACCTTGGGAAAAACCTGTTCTCCAACATGATCTTTAATATAACAAAAATGTTAGCAAGAAACCTGATCTTGTTCACAACTTCGAATGTTCTGGGAATGAATTATATGGGATAACGACCCTCATCCTGATTTTATTGTCTCTTAGTTATGTATATAAAGGTGGTGATCAACAGAATTACTTATTCTATATCTAAACACCAGTTTTAGCATGATCAATTTGAGTAGTGTTCAGTTAAGATGATTTTTTTAATTTATTTAAATTATTATTTGGAATTACAAAGTGCTCTTTGACTATAGGATTATATTATTATTTTTGAATATTACTGTGAATTTATTAAAGGACATTTCTGTATTATATCATTGCCAAACATCGAGACCGTTGACACATTAGAACATTCAAAGCTACTTGCACATCTGCACATTCAAGACTGGAATTTATCAGGAACACTATTAGAATTCATTCGGAAGACTCTATAGTTAGAGTTGTGATAGAACATGTAGGACAATTTGGTACTTGTTTTGAAATACTGTAAGTTCTTTTTAAATGTTCATTTTGTATTAGCTGCAGAGAGGTAATAAAAACAACTAACCCCCAAGAGATACTCACGGGGAGAAAGTCTCGACTAGTTAAATGCTTCGGTCTGGTGTTATTAGCCTTATTGTTTCGTTTTCGCCCTCTCTGCTGCTGCTTTCAAGGAAAATAAATTATTTGTTGAAATTTTGCAAAACCTTTGGTTTTCACTCTTTTCTTTTTTTTCTTTCTTAGTTTAAGATCGTACGGCTCCGGTGGCCTAAGTGGTTAGCGCGTCCGTCTTGGATGCGGGAGGTAGCGGGTGTCGAACTCAGTGTCATACCAAAGTCTTATTTAAAAAATGGTACTTGCAGCTACCTCGCTTAGTGCTAAACAGGAGGTTATTGTTATGACTGGTTGGTCTGGTTTCCGGATAATATTACTGGATGGGGCATGATGCCATAGTGCTTGACATCTTTATAAACTGCCACACTGCTGACCATTATTTCGTTACGACTAAAAAAATTAAAGTTACGTTAAAAATTCAGAAATCACACACACACACACACACACACTAATAAAAACCAACACCTAGTTTAAGACCATAGAGTCGTATCATCATATCACAAGTTTTTCCTTACTCGCTTACTCGACAGTGATTCTCTGCAGGTGAAGAGCGGTTATCAATGTTTTAATGGGTTTATTTTACATTAAAGGTCAGTTTATCGGTCTAATGAGTATCAAATAGATGGTATATGTCCGTTTATGGGGTTAAAATTGAAAGGCGATTATAATTAGACCCAATATGTGCATGTGATTTTGGTACACAATATTTGTCATGTGGACAGGGCAAATTAGTATATACCGTATATGCATGCTTAGTATGTGCACGCAACTACAAATAGAACCTATCGAGGTATTATGTTGTACAAAACTAAGTCATGGTCCATGCTGTTCGTTTATTATAAAATCAGTAATGTCATTTCAATTTTTGTTCGCGGGGGGTTGGGCAAACTTTACGGGCTTGTTAATTTTCCTATATAGGCTAAAGCAATTTTAAAGCTCATGCAAATAGGTGGATGACATCCCCCATGCCCCACCCCTCCAATAACGTCACTGTATAGAATCTATAACAAAAACCGTACCCATTATATGTTACTGCTTTATCCAATGGTAGATCTGTGTTAACGCTGATTGTATTTGACCTGCGTATACACGAACAAGTATTTCTGACTGAAAACTCTACAACTCTTGCTTAAAGAGACCGGTCCGGTAACCTAGTGGTTAAAGCGTTCGCCTAAGATTCAAAAGACCGTGAGTTCGAACCCCGGCCGAGTCATACCAAAGACTGATAAAAATGGTACTAGCAGCTGCCTCGCTTGGCTCCTCAGCATTAAGAGGTTAGCGTTAGGACTGGTGTCAGGATAATGTGGTTGGGTGGGACATCGTGCTACATGTCTACGACATGATGCCCCAGTGGTACTAGCAGCTGCCTCGCTTGGCTCCTCAGCATTAAGAGGTTAGTGTATGGACTGGTGTCAGGATAATGTGGTTGGGTGGAACATCATGCTACATGTCTGCGACATGATGCCCCAATGCTTGGCATCACTTTAAACTGCCACACTGCAGACATCATAGTGATATGACTGAAAAATTGTTAAAGCTACGTTTAAAAAATCCTAATCACACTAGCAATTTTCAAATTTGGAGATTCCACAAACTGACCTCTAGCTTTGATATCAATAGCCTAATTGCATTGTAGCCCGCACCTACGAGTGTCGAGCTCATTGTTTGAGAAAGGTATACATGTATACCAATATCAATAGGCACACCCAAATCATGTATTACACTATTAACAAAAGTGTGTGTGTGTGTGTGTGTACATGATCTATAATGAGGACTTTGTATAGCGCCTAATCTTTAGAAGCTCTAAGCGCTTTACAATATCTATGATGATATGACACAGAAAAACAAAATACAAAAACCATGAAATTGGAAAACATAAAAACTGCTGAAACTATGAAAGGTACGAAACATTATAAGGTCTTTTAATTTGTTCTTGCAGTCGACGAAAGGTGAGTTTTAAGAGCACTCTTGAAAGGGATCACTGTGTCTTTGTGTCTAATTTCAATGGGCAATTCGTTCCACATTGCTGGGCCCTGATACGCAAAAGAACATTATCCATATGACTTCGTTTTCACGATTGTCAGAAGAGGAATGTAAGTATCTTGCTGGTGTGTACACATGGGTAAGGCCGGATAGGTATGTTGGACAGGAGTACATCATATTTATATACATGTACGTACGTATGTATGTATGTATGTATGTATGTATGTATGTATGTGTGTGTGTGTGTGTGTGTGTGTGTGTGTGTGTGTGTGTGAGAGAGAGAGAGAGAGAGGAGAAGAAGAAGAAGAAGAAGAAGAAGAAGAAGAAGAAAAGAGAATGGAGGGAAGGTTCAGAATATTTTGCTAAAAGTGTTTTGTTTATGTGTACTTGTCAACAAGTATACGATTGATTGAGGGAAAAAAATGTATCAACGTTGACCTAGATAAGGTTTACGGACCTAATTTTCTGCCATATCATACTATATTGAGGTGGTTTCATTGTTTCAAAGACGGTCTCAAATCCTTGAAAGACGGCTCTCGTTCTGAATGACTGGACTTTTGTCTGCTATTCGTGATCGGGACGTGGCGGCATTGAAGGAGGGTAGATGTTTACATTAGTACGGGCACCAGTGCATCAACTTTGTTTATCAAATATGGAAGATCCGTTTGAAACTCAGAAAGGTTCGTGCCAGACGGGTCCCGCATTTGTTGATGGCTGATTATAAACACGGACTTAAAATTTACAAATAGCTACACACCAAATACGTAAAGAGAGATCGGAGAAATTTGAATCATGGTTTTACTGTTCTTAACCCGATTCTTGAACAAATATTAAAGAATACTGAAGTTAGGATACGATCAAATGAGTAGTGACCACCAATCGCTTGACTTAATCAAGAGCGTTTCATATTCAATATTTTCGTCCCAGTTCTCCATAAATCTATGCCTGAATCTGCTGGTGTCAATTAACAGTTTTATGTCTCCAATGTTTTTTCCAAGAAAACATCACGAAATAGTCCGGTTTCTGAGTATATAAAAACCTACCAAAGAGTCAATATAAACCAGTTTTGACCAATTGAATAATCAGAGTGAGAACGTGCATGGGGAATACTTTGCGAGGATTTACTAACTTCATTAATGAAGAACTTTGGTGCACAACGCATAAATATTCAAAACTTTGTCCACATAGCATGTTGCATCCATGGCATGGCGGTCGTATATGCAGGGCCGTAGATAGCGATCACGGCCTCACGGGCCGTGGGATTAGAAACACCAAGGCCTCTCATATTTCTTGTTCAAACAAATTTAAAATTAAAAAGTGTTGTTCGGCCAGAGTTTGCTTGCCTCGGGGATATATCCCCTGCCTCTTGTCGGCCCTGCGTATGTTACCTGCGAGAACTGTGACCACAACAATAATCCAGTATTTTGTTGATAACATGTTTGGTGTTGCAGTGCAATTAAGGGGTACTAGTAATACGAATGGGCTTAACGGGTGGATGGGTATGTTATAGTTTAATATCAATCATAGTACATAGTGCGTATAAAATTACACGTTATTTCACTTTAAAAAAAAAAAACGAAAAACTGTCATTCACATGTTTTACGGAAAATGTAATTATAAGATCACAGTACTAAAAGAGTGTTAAGCTATGCATTGTAATTATCGTGTTGCATTGTAATTATCGTGTTGCATTGTACTTATCGGGTTGCATTGTAATTATCGTGTTGCATTGTACTTATCTGGTTGCACTGTAATTATCGTGTTGCATTGTAGTTATCTGGTTGCATTGTAATTATCGGATTGCATTGTAATTATCTGGTTGCATTGTAATTATTGGGTTGCATGAGACTAAATCAAGATGAGCCGAGCTTTACAGTTTTCGTATACTTTGAGCCATGTGTACAATGCACGTGGCAAACATGACGATGCCAGGTAATAGGGCTGTCATACCACTCGTCTTCCGTTGAACCCGATCCATTGACTGACAGTAATATTACACGCGGGGCCCCGAGTGGTCTAAAGCGCTCTACGTTACGGATCACTGCCATCTTTCCGGCGTTTTCCCCGGGTTCTTCTTCCATTATTTATACTGGCCGCCATGTATAGCCTATCTTGTACTGACATAAAACGTTAAACCCTACAACAAGAAGAACAACATCATCATCATTTTACACGCACACATGTATCCCGATCGCTATTAAACTTCCCTATTTAACTAGATACAGTTGTGGTCGCTACTCATAATAGAAAAGAATATTACAAAATTTTCATGAAATACTTACTGTAAAATGACTAGTATACTTTTTACTTCTTTTCATCTCATCTTTCATTGCATGTACTTCTCTAAGATTTAATACGCCAAAATTTATATCTTTGGGTATCATTAGCCTTTCGTTCTAAATGCCCGTCGACAGATAAATGAAAAGTAAAGTCTATTACATACTTATTCTATATTTTAAGAAACCATTTTATGTTTGATAAATAGAATGTATATTGAATTTAATTTTGAGTATGATGCATATATTTACACTAGTGTATGAGAAGTAAAAAACAAGAGTGTAAATCGAATTAATAAAAATACAAATTTAAAAAAATATATAAACGAATCAGGTGTGTGTGTGTGTGTGTGTGTGTGTGTGTGTGTGTGTGTGTGTGTGTGATTAGGATATTTAATGTAGGTTTTTTTTTTAAACCAGTCATACCGCTACGAGGCAGTTTATAATGATGTCCAGCTCTGCGGCATCATGCCGCAGACAAGTATCATGTCCCACCCAGTCACATTATCCTGACACCAGGCCGACCAGTCCTAACACTAACCTCTTAATGCTGAGCGCCAAGCGAGGGAGCTGTTAGTACCATTTTTGTAAGTCTTTTTTGTATGACTCGGCGGAGGATTGAACCCACGACCTCCCGCTTCTGCGGCGGACGCTCTAACCACTATGCCACTGGAGCGGTCAGTACAATATATGAGCTATTGCATACTTTCCAAGATGGTATTCTTACAGTTTAGGTGGCTGTCACGATTGTCATTAATCGTAAATGTCAAACGAAGTATAGCGATATATATATATATATATATATATATATATATATATATATATATATATATATATATATATATATATATGTGTGTGTATGTGTGTGTGTGTATGTGTGTGTGTGTGTGTGTGTGTGTGCTTTTCAACATTGGTTTATACAGTACATGTATGTTGAACAGGCCACATATAGGGAAAGACTTGACACTTATTTGTAGAATTTGTTATTTGCTATTAATATTGTTTTGTGTGTGAGATTTTAACATTAGATAAATTATTTTTTATCGTTGAACAGTGCAGAGGCGTAGCTAGAGTGTTTGGAGCCCTGGGACAAGGTTCATTTTTACGCTCCACCCCACCCTACCCCAACTCTGAAACCCATATTTGCAGCAAAAGTATAACATACAACCTATTTCAAACCCCATTTTGGCGCCCCCACTAGTCTGGCGCCAGAGGACATCTCTCTGAAGACATGGATGCTATAGATACCAGGATACAAGAATACAATTAAACGTGACGGTGGTCTGCATAAAAGGAAAATATTAGATCAAAATCTTAGAGTTCATACATTTTGTCTTTAACCCATTATTAGAATACTAAGAAAAGTGGTTAGAGTTTTAAACTCAAGATTCAGTCATTAATAAAGTTTAGAAAACTGAATAAACAGATCGTGCTGCATGTACAAAATGTCACATGAGCATATGAATATTCCAGACTCTTCGTTTTGGGGATCATCATAATATTTGGGACAAGCATTAGTAGTAGTAGTAGTAGTAGTAGTAGTAGTAGTAGTAGTAGTAGTAGTATCAATACCCTAATACACAGATAATTGTGTTGTTGCCTTTGTCATAAAATACTGATTATGGTCAATACATTCCGTGGTATCTTTTTTTAAAAAAAAACTACTGTCAATGTTCTTCAGGCTCACTAGAATGTATTTTATTTGCAAACAGAATGTGCCGAAATACGGCACACGTTGAATTTCTCAAAGGTTTATTAAAAATCCACTTCTCCTCACTGCTAAATTGATTATTCATAATCGTTGGTGGCATTTCATTTAATTTTCATTGCACACATACTCCATATTACTCTTCACTGTATCAAAGTATGTGAACACAATGCTAGAAAATTGTAGCTTTTTTAAATTAAAAGTTATTCTTTCACACACTCTGCTAAATGGTGCGTGATCAATAAGACACCATAATTGCCATATTATTTAACCACTTCGCAATCTGAGCACCATCTCCCACCCACCTGTGCTGAATAGTACATAACAGATAACCCTTAAGTATAATCTACTCTGATGCAATAATAGTATGACCAAGCGATAATTCCAAATAAAGTCTCTCTCTCTCTCTCTCTCTCTCTCTCTCTCTCTCTCTCTCTCTCTCTCTCTCTCTCTCTCTCCAACATTAAAAATAAAATTTTAATGTTTCAATACTCTGCGATACTGCAATTAAAACTTTTTCAAAGGATACAGTTCCAGGAAACAGGTTTCGTTTTAATTACACGTTTTATGAGACAGTCACAGCAAAATCAAACTAGTTCAATCGGGCTTTTATCTCTGTATTGGTCTTTCCTTCAACACTCAAGTACTCCTCTAGTGTCAAACAAGTATACTTTCATCACATAACATATAAAGGACACAAGAAACACAACTCGTTTTAATGTGATAAAAACAATATTGGTGATCACATAGGAAGAGAAAGAGTAATAAGTAAATATTGATACAGCTTGTAATTTTGGATTAAATATTTGAACAATTTTTCATGCACACTCGTTGTACCGTTCTTTATCAGGATTTCAAACATATAACGAGAATAAATGGCATTTCTACTTTTTTTTGGGGGGGAGGGGAATGGGAAATATGCATATCTTCTGGATTGAGACACATTAGAAATAGACACTAAATCCACATACATAAACATATTTGGACATGGGATGTAATAAAAATAGACATTTAATCCACACATTTAGACATATTGGGACTTGAGCCACTATCTAAACATACATTGAATTATCGCACATAAGCATATTTGGACTTTAGACAAATTATCAAACGACATTAAATCCACACATTTAGACATATTTGGACTTGAGACACAATATAAATAGACAGCAACTCACAAATATGTAAACATATTTGGACTCCTCTAACTTCATTTTTGTAACGTACCATATTCTAAATTTGGTAAATGCTCTTCTTCAATATCTGATAGTTATGTCTTCTAAATTTGTTTGACGTCAAACATATGCGAATATCATTTACAAAATTGTCCCTGATGTACATACCAGATTAAAATTCCTATTGTAAACAAAAAGTATTTGACAACATTTGTTTTACACGATATAAGACAATATTGAAAGCACCAATATTTTAGACATTCTTGTTTTCATGCAAATATAACATAGTAAATTTCTTCCGATGACATTCCAATTATGCGTGCCAATCAGTACCATTTAATATCTTTCATACGTCATCCGTACTTTCTTTCGTTTAACAAAATAATTTTAACCAATATTCAATAATCCTATAACCTATCGTTGTGCATAGAGTTCTACCAACTTTACTCTCATCTTTTTATTTTTAAATTGAACTATATACATTGGGGAAATTATCTTAAAGTGTTTATTTTTTGCTAAGTATTATGTGTCAATGTAAACGTGTACGAGTGAATACAAAAGTCAACACCAAAGAGCTTTTCAATTTTAAATATTCGATATTTTCCCCTAATCTTATAACGTCGGCAGGCTTGAGTAATTGGAACTTTCTGCTTCAAAGGAGACATCTACTTGTGTGAATATATTAATTAACTTTCAAGCTTTTTAAACAATTAAAATACCGATCGGTGTCATAGTCCGAATAAGAACACAATGCAAAGAAATAAGCATATAAAGAGGCAAAATTATATTTTGCATATATTTTTTCTTCTTCTTCTTGCTAGTCACCATACATACACGACGAATTCGAGTTCTTTTAGCAAATACATGTATATAATTTGGAACGTCTGGTGTGATTTAAATAAATCTATGGTAAATTTGTAAAAACTGTTTCAATAGCAACGCATTGTGACTGTAATAAAACCAATAGACATTTGAGACATGGGTTGCCTAACACAAATTTCGATAACAGCTCAGAAGTTTTTAATAATAGTTATTTTGCACATGTTCTCGTAGTATCATTTGCAACGTCATGTGTATGTGGCTTGTGCATTGTGCAAAGTTTCGTGCTTTCTTATACCTATAAATAAATAAATAAATAAATAAATAAATAAATAAATAAATAAATAAATAACGATCATGAATACACCGGAACCATCGGATTAGTGTGAGCCCTGTCCATCAACTACAACAATAAAGGTACCAATGGCAAGCAGTGACCCGTTAACCGATTCGATTTCGGTGTCGTCTAATATCGTTGCATAAGAAAATCTTTCGTAACCGACCTGGGGAAACATTATACCGTACTTCCAAACAAACAAAAAGAAACACTTCTTCAAAATACAGCCCTTTATTCGTCTATTAAATACTAGACATACATATAAAAAGTGCGCATTTGAATCGTAACAGAATTTTCTTTGTCCAAGATTTGTACATGTATAGCATGCTACGTCTAACCAATGAGGTTTTACAATTCATTGAGGCATCACTAATGTGAACAGGAGGGATTAGGACCTCGGGGCAAATGTCTCCGTGAATAGCTTTCATGATATATACACCGCGAACTGGTAGTCTTTATATAAATTATAAGCTTAAGGGACTAGATGATATAACAGTTTATGTTCGTCGTCAAGGATTAATAAATAGTGATACAAACAACAGTACAATTTTAGTGTGCCAGTACATGGATAGGTTTATCAGCAAGGGTACACATTATCACCGATCTCTATTTACCGCGATTAACGGGGGCAATTGCCTTGCTAATACAGTATGTATGTTTAGTTCGGTTGCAGCAGTTGAAAGTCCACCTGGTTAGATCATATGACGAACATGTATAAGGAATACAGATGTCTGTTGAGTGTCAGACTGCTCATTGCGCTGGCCGACTTCGTCTAAGGAGGTGGAGGATCACACTCGCCAAATCGAAGGTAAGAGAGAATGGGACGTGAAAGATTGCGAATAATGATCGAATGTGCTATATTTACACACATGCATCTCTCTCTCTCTCTCTCTCTCTCTCTCTCTCGATCGATCGATCGATCGATCGATCGAAATATGTACAAAGTATACTGAAATTATTAACTGTTTATTGCGTGGCATTAGACATACCAACAGACCTAACTGTGTTGCGTGGCGTTGGATCTACCTACAATTGTATAATCTACTTTTCTCTATGTTAACTTATGTGTGTTTAACTTTGTGTTATGTTAATTGCACATTAAGCTGCATGGGCCTTCTATGGCGATACATTTACTTAGACATGTACTGATAACAAGGAAACGTACATAATACACTGTGTGATTACATTTTTGGTAAATATTATAAATGTATCAGTTTTGGGTGACTATATAATCACAATAATATGTCCTGATACATACCTTCATGTCCAGTCTCCAAACTTCATGTCTATCTACCAATCTTCAAACTTGCGTAATTACCCAACTCAACAACTTTCCTACAGTAAGAGTACCTTCTAATCTAAGTACCATGCACTAGGTTAGTCAATAGAACCGAAATGTACATGTACTAGAATTTAGAAACGTGAGATATACTTTTGTAAGTATATACTATGCTTACATTTGTATATCATATCAATGCAAACCATTTGTATGCTTAATATGTAAAACTGTAATATGCATTCTTCATAAAATTTCGTTTTTGTTATTTTCATTTTCTACGTGTAAGTTCCCTCCTAAACCTCTCTTGACAGTCTTTTACGCCGAAAGAGTATTTACTAAAATATAAAGTCATTGTACATCCGAGGACTACAGGTTATTATCCAGGAAGAGTCAATATAATAACAAACCAAAATTATCAACAAGGAACTAGGAAGCTTCTGTAGACATGTAAACGAATATTTGAATAGGTAGGTAAAACAGGTTTATCTGAGATAGTTTATACCAGCCAAAATATGTATACATGTCACGGTCACACGGCATGTTGCGCTCCACTTAGTTTAGTATTCACGATTAATGACAGATGATCAGATTGTAATTTTGTTAAAATGTTGTGTCTTTATTTGCATCACACTCATACCTTGCGGAAAGTGCCATCTTCAACACTATCTGAAATGCAGACCACAACTATAATAATTCTTATATTTACAAGCGCATATAATGCATCAAATTTATGCATAAATTTATGGTTTATTTATAAGTAGTTGATGACATGTGCTTTTCGTTATCTTTGACGGATTTAATGTTTAGAGAACTATGAAAGGAGATACGAAAAATGTAATATGACTGTCAGTCTAGAAGACCGGTTTGATTGGCAGAAGACCAGTATGACATCCCCCTTTACCTGGCATCGCGATGTTTGCCACGCACATCCTACTAGAAGCATATGCAAATGAAAAATGTAATGCTTATAGCATCATGCTCTATCTTCATGTTAGAAGATAATTACAATGCAATAGCTCAGTACTATACAGTGATATAATGCACGTAAAATGCAAAAATAAAATTGCATATTTAGCTCATAAATCGGATTGTCCCTGTGCATTTTAATTACAGTTTATCTTACATTATTTTTTTTACTGAAATTAGCAACACAAATAAGTCAATATTTAAATTCTGCTTTATGAAAATAATGTCGAGAATTCACATTTGCATCAACAAACTGTGCTACTTATTTCATTCTTGGCAAAGGTATAAACAGTAGTATGTACAGCTTGTGCTGCTAAAAAAAATTAATAATAATAATTTTAAAAAATTATAATAATATTAATAATTATTATTATTATTATTATTATTATTATTATTATTATTGTTTTTGCTCTTTTTTTCTTATTCTCATCATTATTATTATTATATTATTATTTTTAAGTAGTATTATTGTTGTTGTTTTTACTCTTTTTATTATTATTATTATTATTATTATTATTATTATTATTAGTATTATTATTATTATTATTATTATTATTATTATTATTATTATTACAGATATCAAATTCCGATTGCCGTCAGCAGTGAACGATGGGGTTAGTTGAATATCTTCATCCCGCTTTGGAACATATGGACTACAAACGGTCAAATGCAAAATTAGTTGTCATCGGCGCCTCCTTTGCCTTCTTCAGTGCTCTTTGCGGGGTATCGGCCGTCTTATCAACATTAACGTACACCTATCGAAACTTGCGGACAAAAGAAAAATTGTTTTGGAATCTTGCTATTGTACGTAGTGGGTATGGAATATTTGGTACAGTGTTTGGTCTCTGGGCTATTTTCTTTGATACTGAACTGATCAAAGATGTAGTGAATGCCACAACCCCCACCAGTTATTTTGCTCTAGCCTTTACTGTCGGATTCTTCATTTTCGAATGCTCAGCGCTTTTAGTCTCTGACATTATTTACAAACAATTCAGTTTTCTTTTAAACCTTCACCACTGGCTTTCTCTGGTTGGCTATTCCATGCTGATGGCCATGGATTCTCCCCACTATTTTGGAACGTGTGGCCTCATTCTGGAAATGAGCACGCCTTTTTCGTGCATATGCTGGACACTACTAAAAACCGGTTCGGCGCACACGCTGTTATGGAAAGCAAACCAATTTATCCTTGTGCACATGTTCCATCTTCGTTCCGTGGTTGAATGTTTCCTGTGGTATAAAACCTATCAGAACTGGACTAGAATATGGGAGGCTATGCCCTTGCCAATGTTTCTTGCCCTTTACATCCAGTTGGCTCTGGTAACGCTAGTTATGACCCCTTACTGGACTTACAAGAAAACCATCCAAATGATCAACCCCGTGGACTGGAACTTCGAAGATTCTGAAAAGAATAAAACTAAAAATGGTTCCGTTAAAAAAGAAAACTAGAAATGATGACGTATACTTGTCCGTGTTGTGCAATTTCTGCTGTAAACGAGAATATAATAGCGTTTCTGTGACATTACCTGTAACTACGTCAAACACTACTAGCACCATTCAGTAAAAATAACAGGCCGCGTGCTTTCGGGCAAGGAATGACGTAATAATATAACCTTTCAGTAACATTCAGGGTAAAATTACGTAGCTAAGTTGTTAGAACTTGTCATAGCAACCCTTGACCCGGGTAGTTTTTAGTCAATAACATATTTTTAAACAGTATATCAACATTTACAAAGATACTCAAACACACACACACACACACACTATTCGTAAGATAACACGACTAAACAGGACAGCGTCTGTGCGATACTACGTTGTCAGAGGACAAAGAAAAATCAGTTTTTAAAATACTGAATGATTACAAATTATTCATATTTTCGCGGATTGAAAGGAAAGGATACTCCTGGGATATATATTTTGATATATAGGGGTCAATTTAAAGTTATAATTCCTTGTATATGTACCGTCTCAGTAGAAGTCCTTTGGGTTTAAACTCAATGTTAAATTCCATTTGCCAAGCGAGTAAAATCTCGTACACATCAAGTACGTTCAGTCGATCGACCGAGAGAAGGGGAAGCGAATTCTGTTTACTCCATCTTCATGGCAACTTAGTGAATTCGAAAAACTATACATCAATGCAGAACACAACTTGAGCATATTTAAATATATTAACTCGTTGAAAGTGATGTGGGTATAGGTATTTATTTTTACTTTTACTATTTCACTGTACAATATATATATATATATATATATATATATATATATATATATATATATATATATATATATATATATATATATATAGAGTGTGTGTGTGTGAGAGAGAGAGAGAGAGAGAGAGAGAGAGAGAGAGAGAGAGAGAGAGAGAATCTTTTATGTTTTGCTGTGAAATACCTCTGCCACCGAACATTGTCAGGAAATTAATGGTTGTGAATCAAATTAGATTCTTTGAGCAAATTTGTGCTTTTTAAATCCCATAAGATGTTTTGTATGTATGTATGTATGTATGTATGTATGTATGTATGTATGTATGTATGTGTGAGAGAGAGAGAGAGAGAGAGAGAGAGAGAGAGAGAGAGAGAGAGAGAGAGAGAATAAACTTATACGATTTTTTTAGAATTATCTGCACAATAGAGATATTAACATTAATAAAATGTACATTTTTGTACAGTATATAAATAAGATTAATGTTGTTTAGGATCCTAAATATACATCATGTTAAAGTATGATTGTAGCTAACAGTTGCAGAAAAGAACTGCTAGAAAACGATGCAATTCAAGTCCATTTTATTACCAAGAATTTAATTTTCCAAATATAGATAACTGAATTGTTTCTGATATTCCAAAGAAAAGTTCTTTAGTTTGCTTGACAGAAATTCTGGACAGTATATACAGAAAAGTTTGACCATTTTTTGTGATCTATACAATTTTAATTATTTTCCAGTAATGTTTTACCTAGCAGTTGAGGTGCACATCATTATTATAAACATGTGTATATAATTTTAGCAAATCATCTTTATTATTATTATTATTATTATTATTATTATTATTATTATTATTATTATTATTATAGCAATGAACGTTATTTTTTTTTTTTAATTTTTAACTATTTTATTTATTTATGTTTATTGTTATGGAGAGAAAATGTGGGAGAGTGACAACCAAGGTTTTTTTCTCTTTGAAACAATAAACATAAATAAATTTGTGTTACAAAATTTTGAAAAAATAACGTTAAATAATATTATTGACTAAAAGTAATTAAAAAATATGCGAAGAGATCATGTGAATTTGTCAATAATTTGAAAGAGACAATGTTGTACTACAAGAAGTACAGGAGCCCCGAGTGGCCGTTTGGTTTAAAGTGCAGCAGCAGAGAGGGTGTATCGGACAACATTTTTAGACAAGTTTTCACTGAAATCACGCTTAAAATCAATGAAACCAATGACATCAGACCCAAAAGTCAATGACATCAGGTCCCAAATATGTGTGTGTTTCATGGATTAGGTCCAAAAAAAAATATGAAAAAATCAATGAAATTAATGAAATCAAAAACTTTTCAACTATTACATTTTTTGGGAAAAAGGGACTACAACATCGTTGTCACTCACCCTCTCTGCTGCTAGAACTTTCAGTTCAGGGTTAACCGAATATTTGATCAAGTCCGATACGATATCGTGTTCGAGGGTCATGTAAATTTATTGTTACAAATCCGTGGGGGGCAGACTGAGCATGACTAAAGAAATTTCTAAATTGATTGAAGTCCATATCAGAACACCATGTCTGCCAAATATTTCGTAGCGTATGTGTATCAACGCCGTTGAATACAGCAAGCATATTACAGTTATCTCTAATCACTTTTGGAATCTGAGTGTATCGTTGAGTGACATAAATCACATCTGTGTTTTTATGCCTGCCTCGGGAAAATATTCTAGCAGCATTTTTTTGATTATCTAACATGACATCGTCGTATACAACTAAATTGTTGATACTTCCATCGAGGTCATTCACGGATGGCGCCTCGTCAATATCGGTTATAAATTCAATAACATCCTCGCCGGCAATCTCTGAAGCGTTTTCATTAAAATCTTTTAGCACTTCATAGCATCGTTGGTCGTCTACGCTAGGGGCAATTAAATACAACTTATCCCACTTCATCCATCTCATTATTAAATTGAGCAACAATTGCGTTTTACCGGATCCAGATGGTCCGATTATAATTGCGCGGATAGAGTTTGGTAGCGCTGCATGATGCTTCACTGGTTCTCTTGTTTTAGTCGCTGAAAAATCAATTATATTCATATCTCTATACATAAATTATGGATCTATATTGCGTGAAGTGTAAGGCGCGTACTGGCACAGATGACTTGACGACGATTACAACTAAAAATAACCGATCAGCGCTTTCTGGTAAATGCGTACAGTGTAGTACAAAGAAATTTAGATTTGTTTCTAAACCCAAGGAACCCAAGGAACCTTTAAAAAAAAACGAGGAGGTGATATCGCTGCCAAATTAGCAAAACTCCCTGGAACTCCATGGGCAAAATACCCCGGAGAAAAACACCTTCCAGGGTATAGTTATTGTGGACCGGGAACAAGACTTGATATCAGACTCAATGATCAAAATCAGCCCCGACCCGGTGAGGAACCCATAAACGCTATTGATAAGGCCTGTCACCTTCATGATGTTGCTTATAAAAGCAGCAATTTGCAACACAGGCATCTAGCAGATGTGAAATTAATTCATGCGTTGAATTCTATCACTGATAAATCCTTCAAAGAAAAATTGGCTTCATTTTTGATAAAATCGGCAATGAAAAGCAAATTGATGTTAGGTGCTGGTAATTAATAGCAACATGGAATCTATTTACTATTCCCCAAGAGGATACTGGAGGGGTAACGCTGCAATCAGTAAACTCGCTAGCGCCGCAAAAGTGAAAAAAACCACTGCAGCTCATTGGTTATCCAAACAGGCACTATGGCAAATTTATCTACCACCGCCTAAACAAATTCAATTCTCGCATTTTGATGTAACCGGTCCCAATGAAGTTCATCAGGCTGATCTATTATTTCTGCCACATGATCGTGGTTACAAATATGCGTTAACTGTAGTTGATATTGCAAGTCGATACAAAGAAGCAGAACCGTTAAAAACAAAATCGGCCACTGAAGTCGCTTCTGCATTTGAAAGGATTTATCGAAGGAGTCCTCTGCACTGGCCAAATCTGTTACAAGTTGACCCGGGCAAGGAATTTCAGGGTGCAGTGTTATCTACAATGAAATATCACAATGTCGCTATCAGACGAGGGCATACTGCACTGCATCGTGATCAGGCCATTGTAGAACGGTTTAATAAAACCCTTGCTGAGCGGTTATTTGGATATCAATATGCAAAAGAATTCATCCAAGAAAAAGATCCCGTGAATGGGTTAAGAGATTACCAGGTGTAGTTACCGCACTGAATAACGAGATTACTAGAACCATCAACATGAAACCTATCAACGCGATTAAAAAGAAGTCGATACCTGAAAAACCACAAAAAGATTTCAAAGAACCAATTCTTGGTAGTAATGTCATTGTGAGGTACTTATACGAACCAGGAGAGCTTGAAGGGGATAGAAAAAGGGCTACTGATCCTATTTGGAGCGTCACTACGCATAAGATATCTAGTATAACACGATCTACGGGTAGACCTCCAATCTATAAACTGGATTCAACTGCCCCTCAACGGGGTTTTACTAGACAACAATTACAAGTGATACCCGAGGATACTCAATTACCACCGCATGGGCTTAACTAGCACCCTTGCGTCTATTGCACTCAAGACAAGTCAACATCACATTATTTCTGACATGACCGAGATTGTTATTTTTTCTGTCTACGGTGAATTGGCGAGGATCCTTATCCGAATACTGCCAACGCATTATACAATTGCAACTTGCGCAGTGATTATTCTGTTGTTTCTTCAAAGTGATTATTAATTCAGCATCAATATCAAATTCTCGTTGTTTTTTTTTGTCCTGTTGTTTGTAACCGGAGAGTTTTTTATCAATAATATCATTATCGTCACCAATGATTTCATCATCGCCAATGATTTCATCATCGAAGACAATTCTTCGAAGTTGATTTATTTTTCGTACTCTAGACACTGCGAGATAGACTAAATTCGACCATTCTATGCGATTATCTACCATCCAAAGAGTTGTATCCGATATAGTCAATCCCTGTGAAGAGTGTATCGTCGCTGCATAACCTAGCGTCCACGGGGATTTATTAGCACGCAATGCATCTTCAACAACATTGATATCAACCAGCACAATATCATTTAATACTAAATTCTGCTTTTCACTTTGTCCTGGAATATCAACTTCGATGTTCTGTTTTCGCGTATCCGATGGCCTATAACAAAGAGGCACTGGAAGTGTTGCAAATTTTTGTTTATGCAATTCAAATAACTTCATCTGAAGTGTGTCTCTGACTATTTTTCTACTTGCAATGATTAAATCATTTGGTCTCCACATTTCCCAAAACTCATTCATGGGAGTTTCCGAAATTATTTCACGGGTTATTTTACATTGGATTCTATCCGGTTGTAATCTAATTAGTTTCTTCAATTCTTTTAATTCATGATCAAGTGATCTATGATCAGTATCAATTTCTTCATAATAGTCTACAAAACCCTTTAGCCATTCATGGGGAGATGCACCGACAAATGGTGGTGGTTGCCCGTGATCACCGCACATAACGATTTTTGTATTTTTTAATAACAACCACTCAAGAAATATTTTTAAGACATCTTCGGACACTGTGTCTATTTCATCCCAAATGATAATTTCAGGAATAAATTTCTCTCCCATGCGCTCAGGAGTCCATTTATCTCCCTTCCATCGGAAAAAGCTGTGATAAGTGCAAGCATTTACTCCTCTCTGTATCATCTCTCTGGCGAGTCTGTGAGTCGGTGTTAGCACAATCATGTTAGAAACGCTATCGTTTCCACGACGAAATAACTCAATTACCCGGGTTGTTTTTCCTGACCCACCACAGCCGTTTAAATAAACTGTTTTATACAGGCATATTGGATCAGAAATCGGTGGTGCACTAGAAAATTCTGAACACTGATTGCTTTCTAAGTAATTATTTTCAATGGTAACATCTGCTGATGGAATATAATCATGAATCATTTCTTTCTTAATTCTCCATGATCCCCATTTCTCGTTGCCAGTAGCCTTAAAATCAGCCATTTTGCTATTTATGTAAAATGAGTCAGTAGCAACTCTAACTGCGGTGGTAGGAAATCTATTGATCATTGAAAACAGATTGATAGAAGCATAACCGAGCATAGAAGCTCTTAAGTGTGTGTACTGCGGATGGTATCCATCATTGTAGGTAACAATTGTACCCAATTTGGTTCCATCGGACATAAATGCGTCCTTACGATTGACATATAGGCCCTTATTCGTTAAATCCGCCATTACAAAATCGTATTCAGCGTTGTCTATAATCAATCGTGAAGAATATTTCGTATTATCATCTTTGCCACCTTGGGTAAATTTACCGATTATTCTTCGTCCAAGATTTTTTGCTTCATTGTTTCTGATTTCAAATAACTGTCTGGACCAATCCATGATTTGTTGTTCATTAAAATCAGGAAACAGTTTTCGCTCTTCGCTAATTATTTTTTCTAGATCAGGTTGTGGTAACCAGACTGATTTCTGTGCCCGATAGGATATAATTGCTTCACTGACAATTAATGATTTTAACATCTTACAATCAAGCATATACCGTAACAACACTATTGGCATCCAGTGTTTTTCAGACATGTGTTTACCAATCCAAAGATAACTACACGGATGAAGTCCTTCAGCCATTTCAAATGATACTACACAAGCGAATCCGGTTAAATCGAAATGTGGCAGTGGTCCATTAATAGCAACACGGGTCATTTCGTGTGTAGGGTGTCCAAATCGTTTGAAATATTTCTCGCATTCTCCATACCCAAGAAAACTTCCTGGATAACACGCAATCATATCAACTGAAATAACGGAATCAGAGGTGTATTTTCTGTTCCATAATCCGCCGTGGCCGTATTCAAGACAGGACAATTTGACATCTGATAAGAACTCACTTCGGGTTGGTTTCCACGCGTTTTTCTTTCTAGCAAAATGTGCTGCAATGGATGGTACTGTGAAACAGTTTGCTAATAATTGATCGTCTTCTTCTCCGTCCTCAGAATACTCACTAGCTAGTTGTTTCATTTGATTCTGCAGTTCTTCAGTACGGTATAATTCTCCGTTGGGCCTTACAAACTGATCAAATCTGCATTCTTCGTCTGAATTACTATGAAATAACCACGCTGACACAGGATCGTTTTTACTCAAATGGTAAATAGCATCAAATAATTTCTGCTCGGTAAAACATTCTTCAGGTCCCAACCCTGCTGGGGATAGATATTTTACGGTTCTATCCCGTGGAAATATTGTTACTGCAGATGACCACGCGTGCGTGTTATGATCAATAATTTCAATGGGGTTTCCTTTTGATTGATATTTCGATTCGTATAATACTTCACCGGTGATTGTTCTTACCGATATTGGAAATCTTAATGATGTTTCTAATTTGGCTATATCCTGAATTGTTGCCCCATGCTCTTTTACCGTGAACTCCCACTCGGTTATTTTTTTTCGTCTTAGATCAGTGAGTTTATTTCCCCGGGATGCATTTGTGAAGTGTTCTATTATTCGTGTTGCTACACAATTGAGCCCTGTCGAATATTTCATGGGTGCTAGTTTTGAAATATCAGGTTTTTCATTGAGCGGATAGATCCCGTAAACAACTGCTGTGACAGGATAAGATCTTTCGTAGTAGGGTTTATCAATTCCAGTCAAAATTCCCGGTTTGGAATCCTGATTCACGGTGACAGTTTTTTTGCCCTTGAGAATGGGTTCAAATTTATCCTTAATAATCCATTTGCCATTCTCACGGATAATGAATTTGATTCGGAAAAAATGACTTTTTTCCCAACACGTGAAATGATCGCTGCTGCCTTTTCATCATTCATGGTAGCGTCAACAACACCATCAATTCGAAATGTTGACCAACAATAAGATGCTCCATCACGCTTGAATTCATTAAAACAGTCTCTGATGGGTTTATCAAGAATTTTATTCTTGGGTGTATTAGAAACTATATCAAGATTGAATTGAGCATCCTTCCATGATGATCTCATGTTTCCGTCTCTTGGACGTTTGTTACGTTTTTTGGGTCTATCGCGATTAAATCTAGGATTGATTTTTAATAATCTCTTAAACTCTTTCATGTTTCCGTCTATTGTGCGTTTGTTACGCTTTTTGGGTCTATCGATATTAAATTTAGGATTGATTTTCAATAATCTCTTAAACTCTTTCATGTTTCCGTCTCTTGGACGTTTGTTACGTTTGTTTCCGTCTATTGGACGTTTTTTGGGTCTATCGAGATTAAATCTAGGATTGATTTTTAATAATCTCTTAAACTCTTTCATGTTTCCGTCTCTTGGACGTTTTTGACGTTTTTTTGGTCTATCGAGATTAAATCTAGGATTGATTTTCAATAATCTCTTGAACTCTCTATCAGCATTGAATTTAGCATTTGTCGAAGTCAATCTCTTGAACTCCTTCATGCTATATACAAAACAAACATTTAAATGAAAGTTTTATGTATAATGAATCACTGCAAATGGCTCATGATGGGAAATGTAACCCCGTGTAACAAATCATGCAGAAAAAATGAGTACTGTAGGTATCATATGCAAAGTTTTCGACGTGGAAGTCTTGGTCCGTTACCCTGTATTCGATGTGGGGTTGGGGTTAAGGGAAGATCACAATTGTGTAGTGATTGTGGTGGTAAGCGATATAGGGAATTGAAGCGTTATTATGATAAAAGAATAAAAAATGGACAATCTATCAGAAATTTTGACCCTGAAAAGGTCCTTGACCCTGATAACGTCACTGACAAAATCATAAGAACCCCGCAAGACTACATCGAAAGATTCTCCAGTGATGTAATTATTGAACCAAACACTGAATTAGACAAACAATAGAATAGTATATATGAACCAAGAATTCAGACAGCATCCAGTGATTACAAATTATGAAGCATCCAGTGATGGTACTGTCAGAAACCGTAGACTAAAGAAATCAGTTGGTGTTGTGAATAATCACGGATACTTGATATTTACTGTTAGGGAGGGAAAAGAAACGAAAAATTATCTCATTCATCGTTTCGTATTTGAATGTTTTAATGGATTGATCAAAGATGGTTTTGTTATTTATCACAAGGATTCTAATCCAAAGAATAATTCTGTATCCAATCTGCAGGCTATCACACTGAGTGAGAATTCCAAACGAGGAAGAGCTGGCACTTGCAAAACGGTTTGGAAGAGACCTGTGACATCTTTGAATACAACAACTAATGAAGAAAAAATATTTCAATCATTATATGAAGCCGGTAAATTTTTCGATATTTGTGGACCGTCAGTACGAAAAGTTGCAGAGGGGATTTATCGATCGGCTATTTCAAAAAAGACGGGGCAAAAAGTTCAATTTAGTTATGTCTAATGCGTCATAATTTCCAATTAGAGATATGTCATACTTATAGAATAATGAATTCTGAAAACATGAATAGCATCATAGTTGAAATAGCAAAATTGAAAAATCAGGATATCAAACTATCAGATGGATTAAATCCTGACAAAATTGTGTCTGATTTTCAGGATATTGAATACGGAGTTAACAACAATAAATATATGCTACCCAAGAAATATGCACTCATCAAAAAAATTCAGAATTCTATTAAAGACTCTCTTTCATTTTCCAGTGACATCAGTGTGTTCGTCCCGTTGTATGCTATCGTAGAGGGAATACGAAAAGAATTGGGGTACGAATACGAATTGAAAAAAGAAGTCAACTCTAAAATTAGAAACCTACGAGCATTAATTCAAGAAAATGAACAATTTTGATTGCCCGACCATTGATTGCCCGACCATTGATTGCCCGACCATTTATCATTCCGACCCTCATTTTTTTTAGCCGACCCTCAAAGGAGATGTCAAAAATCGATGGACGATGTGTCAGATTGATCAATGAAAAAGTGGGGAAACTGTCAGTATTATTTATTTTATATACAATTATGACACTTTCCCCATCATTGATAGAAGGTGTCTCACGATGAAATAACACTTCCATGACCATATCAAAAATCATCCGACATGTAACAAAAGTGGGGAAACTCACAGTATTATTTATTTTATATACAATTATGTGACTTTCCCCATCATTGATAGAAGCTGTTATAGGATGAAATAACTCTTCCATGACTGTGTTAAAAAATCATCTGACATGTCAAAAAAGTGGAGAAAGTGTTTTACAATTGAAAAATGGTTTCTGATTTCAAATAATGGTCAATGAAGCATTAACAACCCGACTGGCTCGTGAGCGACTAGATGCAATTAAGAAATTTATACCAATTCGTGACTCTGTAAGAAATAAACTGCAACAACGACAGAGTTTACAAACTGATTTTGCTCTGGGGTCTGAAGAGTTGTTTAAACCAGTAACCACAGCAACGAAAGGGGTAGAGCGTGCTCTACTGGGAGATGGTCCCGAGACGGGAAAATCTGTTATTGGTGAACTTGAAAAAATAGCAGCAAAAACTGAACAAACAAAACAAATAGAATCAAAGAGAACAGTAGATGATTTACGCATGAGATTTAACGAAGAAGGGTTAGCAGAAATTGATAAGACTGATCCAACAGAAATTCCTGCGCTTGTTGTTATGTCTTATGAAAACAGAAAAAAATGGTTGAAACCAGAACATCATAAGTTTGTCAAGAATTTCACTCATTGGGCTGATATATTCTACAAAATCAAAACTGGAAAAAGTAAAAAAAAGACAGATAGTGCATCATACATCGAATATATCGATGCGGTGGATCTAGTGTATAATCAATACGAAGAGTATAAACAATCAAAATTGCGAGGAAAGCGACAGCAACCTGCAAAGAAAATATCTTTTTCACCTAAAAAACAACAAATACCACGTGATGATGATGATGATGATGATACTCTTGATTATTTACAAGAAACGGGTTTAGAAAAACTAGATGAAGCAGCTGGTTATAGCGGAAGTGGATTAGGAAATCCAAGGATTGGAAACATTTGTCCTGATAGTGTTATCAATGATATATCACGATTAGATGTTCTCATCGGAGGAAAACGAGCTGGAAATAACTCTCCAGAAATAATTAATGAAGCAGCTGATATCTGTAGACGGTTATTTGCCGGCGGTATCATGGATATCAAAACCTATCGAGATTTCATTGACGAGTTAGCAAATGGGTATCATAGCGATTAAATAACAATTGAAAACACTATTGTTTTTATAATAATGATCGTACACTACAATCATGATAAACCAACCCTCGTCTATGTAGTTAATTCACGGTTTCCAGTTTATAGAGCATACTACGGAGATGGCCTCGGCAATACCATTTTAGGATTCTTTTCAAGAATGGCTCCAAAAGTGATGCCGTTAGCTAAACAGTTATCAATGAAAGCCATTGATGTTATTCGTGATAAGGGTATTAGTACTGTTGGAAATCTTGCCGGGAAAGCATTTTCAACTGCGAAGGATAAAATAACATCATTAGTGAGTCGAAAAAAGAAACCGTTACCGTCTACAGAAGAAATGCCTGCAAGTGTTAGTAAAATTATAAATAACGCAGTAGATGAAAAACTAGCGTCGATGGTAAATCAAGGAGACCAAAGCAATATTGCAAATATGATAGCGGGAAGTGGCTTTAGAAAACCACGACGAAAGCGCTAGCGTTTTTCACGATGAAATGGAAAAATCGTTTACGATTTCACGATTTAGACTCTGATAAATAGAATAAAATGTTCAAAAAGTCACCTGATCCAGCGTTTGATATAGACGCCCCAGTCCCCAAGAATGATTCTGTACGCGATTATCAATATTACGCCTATCATGCCGTAGACTCAAATAGTCGAGCAAGAATTGATCTTCAAGTCCATGATACCAGTAAATACTTTTTGCCCTGTGAAGCATTTATTGAAGTAGAAGGAGAAATTGTAACAGCTGCTGGAGCACCGTATCCAGCTAGTACTCAAGTCGGTTTTGTCAATAATGGTATTATGGCGCTATTTGAGAGTGCTAGATATCTCATTGATGGAAAAGAAATTGAGTCCATAGATCGTGATGTTGATGTGGCTACCACAATCATCGGGTTAGCGAGATATTCTGATGATTATACAAGATCAGCAGGGCCTTCTATGATGTTTGCAAAAGATGGTAGGAATACCGCTGGTGGAAATCCATTTATTATAAGACGACCAAGAAATAATGCTGATACAGCTAATGCTGATGTTGAAAATATGATTATAAACAACGATCCTAATTTCAATCTAGGAGCTTCAACACGAAACGCAATGTTGCAAGGAGATCGTAGATCATTTTCATGCGCGAAATCCACTGCATCACATATTTGGATTCTGTAGAAACGTCAGAAAAGTTATCTACGGGGCGAAGCATACAGTATCGCTTGTACGAAAGGGTGATGATAACGACGCAATTTGGAGGATTCCAGCAGATGCTGCAGCCCCCAATGCTGATGCCGGTAAAGTCAATTTAACAAAAATATCATTGTGGATGCCAGTGTTGACTCCAGCAATCACCGCAGAAGGACGATTACTATCATTTATGGACCAAGGAGGAAAGTCGTTGTTGAGTTGGCTAACCGTGAGTACAGATGTGAAGCAATCAAATATCAACGGGTTATTCACTTGGAACCTAGCATCAAAACAAGGCGTTTCTGCGCCACGTCATATATTTATTGCGTTCCAAGATAACACACGAGTTGGCAATCAACTCTACAGTCATATCATATTTGATCAATTAGGTGTGAAAGACGTCTCACTGAGAATAAACGGCCAGCAGGAACCATCTGAGGATATACAACTTAATTACACAGAAAATCATATTGCACGAGTTTATCATCGTCTGTTGTCATTTATGGCACGCGATCAAAATGTGGATACTGGTTTGCAAATATCACAATTGGATTTTAAAAATCTGTATCCGATCTATTACTTCTCACTGGAACATCTCGATTTGACAAGACAGTCAGTTGTTGATATACACTTTAGAGCTAATGTGAATCGTCCTGTTGGTGCTGCTGATTATAGAGCGGTTGCTGTCATTCTCAGTGATAAATCAATGCTACTTGAAGGTGTTGGTGGAAGAATGAGAGTGGTAGATGCCCCAGTAGAAAATCTTTGAACGATTTTTCATTGAATTAGAATCAATCAATTATATATAATGTCATATAGTGTTATTAGTGTTACGTTAACTCCTGGTCAAATCAAAAAATTGCAATCAGAATCGGCTAAAAAATGTGGAACCACAATCACGTTGAAACCTAATCAAATGACTGGTGGTGAAAATAAATTATCGCTGACAACTCGTCAGGTGAAACATTTCAATGATGCTTTCAAGGATAAAAAAGGGGTTCAGATTACTCTCTCTGCAGCTGCTATTAAAAATATGATGAAAACAGGCGGTATATTTCCATTGTTAGCTGCAATACCAGCATTGATTGCAGCAGCAGCCCCAGCAGTGGCTAAAGCAGCAGCGTTAGGAGCCGTTGGTACTGCAGCAGGAATGGCACTTAAGAAGGCAGCTGGACAAGGATATAAAAAAAAGAGACGATCCGTTCAAGGATTGGGTCTAAGACTACCAGGAACCCCGTATTCTTGGTACAGCGGAAAAGGTCTAAGACTACCAGGAACGGTTTATTAATTCAGAAATCTTCAATTTCCGAACCTATGGTTCCCAAATCTTCGATGGTTCCCATGTCCAATTTTGATTTAATGGATGCTGCTAAAAAACTAGCGATTAAACATTTCAGAGGTGTTTTTATGAAAGATCAATTACCACATCAACCAAACAAAACTGAAACAGGTATTATTAATCTCGATAACAGCACCGGACCTGGAACTCACTGGGTTGCATACGCTATTGATCCACGTGGGATTGTCTATTTTGATTCATATGGATTAGCCCCACCAAAAGAGTTTATGCGGTATATAAAAACCCTTCCAATGAAGACTTGGTATTCTACGCTACCAACACAACAAATCAATGACCCACCAATATGCGGCAGTGAAGTATTAAATGTCCTTGACGCTATTTCTAACTCCTTGGGTAACCCAAGGGGAAAACCTCCTCATATTGTCGTAAATGACTACACCAGCAATCGCTTTTTAGAGAGAGAAAGAGTTTTACAATAACATGATTGATATTTGGGGGAGATCTTTGAAACCCAAACCCGATGACACTGCAACCCCTGATTCTATCAAGGATATAACAAAAAAAATTAAAGATGAAATAGCTGAGACGTTGAATTTAGAAAGTGTTGAACCCAATGAAATAGTTGTATTTCAAGATCGCCAGGGTAAATTGAAATCTAGTAATATCTCTCTGGATGATATTTTAGTTAAACAACAAAACGCAATCGAGAACACAGTTGCGTTATTTTCCGATCAGGGTAAATTGAAAACCAGTAATATTTCTCTGGATGATATTTTGGTTAAACAACAAAACGCAATCGAGGATACTATCGCGTTATTTTCCGATCAGGGTAAACTCAAACCGGGCATACCCCTCTCGTCTATTACAGATAGAATAATTGATCTCGGCGATTCTCTGTTGGAACTAACAACACTTCAATCTAAAAGTGAAGAACACATAAAACAGTTTATATCATTTCGTAGAAATATCATTGATAAATTTATTGGAACCCCGTTAGATAAAATTGAACTAAAACTCCCTGATATTAAAAAATCCATCGATGAGACGAAAACTTTCATCGAAGACATCAAAGGGGATGCAACGAGGATGATAACAGTCATTGAAAAAACAAAAATTCCTCATGAGAAAACCAACAACTTAGTATACACGATCCAACACGGATCATTTGAGTGGACACCTACAAACAACACATTAGATATCACTGCAACCGTTAAGGGTATTTATCGATTAACACTAGTAACACCATTATCTCAAATTAAGATTTCATCGTCCAGTTCATCCGTGTTCAATAATAATACGATTTCAACGATCATCGACAAGAATACAACTGAAAAGTTTACAATCACATCTAATGATAAAAATTTGGTTAGGGTCTCAACAACGTGGTATGTGGAATTCGTAGCGGATTTAAGTAAATCGTAATTGAAAACGCTAGCGTATTTAAAATAAAAATGATTTCATCATCGCAATATCGCTATGATCAAGTCAGAGAGTATCAAACTAGACTCAAAACCTTGTCTGAGGAGTATGAATTGAAAATTAAAAAATATCGCAGGAGAATTACCGCAATTGATGTTACTGTGTACGCTGTGAGTGGTGTAATCACCGGAGCTGGTATTATACTGTCTTCAGTGACAATGATGGCTCCGATAGCTGTTCCAATTTGCATTTCTGCGGCAACAACAATCGCTGGAATAATTTCAATAATCACAAAAAAAATATCCTCATGCAGCCAACGGAAACTACAAGACTACATAATTCAATTTCATGTTGTGTCTACTGCATACTCGCAATTATCATCATTGATATCGTCATCGCTCGATGATACAATTATATCAGAGAGTGAGTTTTCAGCGATGGTAGATATATATGATTCTGCGATGTCAAAATTAGAAATACATCATGAGTATAATAACAATGACAACACAGATGGAATTACTTCAACAAATAGTGGAGAACACAAATCCAGTACAAACAAGCATGATCTCAATAACCTCAACGAATCCAGAATTCAGTGTCAATTTCCCCTCTCCGGTCCCAGTGAAGGAGATAGCGCTAGCAAAACTACGAGTATACCACAGTTGGCCAAATATTAGGTCAAAACCATTTGGTGGTCAACAACCGAATAATTCACTGGTATTTGCAAATAAGAATAAACCCGACGGTACCCCAGACTGGAACGTTGTTTCCATACCAACCGGATCATACCAAATTGAACAAATCAATGATGAATTCGCGCGTAGAATAAAATCGATTACTGGAAAAGAATCAAAAATAGCTATAACAGTTCATGTGCCGACACTATCATCTGCCATTGAAATAAGCACAGAAGGATACGTCGTAGATATCTATCAGAGTTCTATTAGAACCGTACTAGGATGGCCTGAATTACCACCCGGAGGAAAAACCGTTAAATTACCAGAACCACAAAAAACTGATTATATCACCGACAGGACAAAATCTGATAATCCAGTAAGGAGTTATAGAGATTATGACAAATTGAATTTTTTCACTGAAAAGATAGATAAGGGAGGGGAGAAATACTACATAACTCGACAGGATAAAATCACTGAAAACTTCACAGCGTTCAATAACGATATTTCGTTGTTGTTAATATCCCTTAAATCCGGCTCTCTCACCCGAGATGAATTTATCAGCGTCATAGAAACATGTAACAGAATCCTCAGTGACATTTATATATTTCATTCACTAATTATACGAGAGGTAACCCTTGCCAGACACCCTAACACGAAAATAGAATTTACGACAAAATATCATATAAGCGTAGAAAATATTTCCGAATTCAATCTACCAGGATATAATCTCTTAGAACTACAAAAATCTCTCAGTGATGCCATCGATGAAGGTTTCAAAAAAATCCATGATGCGTGGAAAAAAGCAACATCACCGGAAATAAAAATCCTGACCCATAATAATGACCCAGATGGTGGTGGCAGGCATATTGCTCCGTTCAATGTGAATATTTCAACGGTGATTGCGCTCAATTTAGTATGTGATGTGATCGAAGGAAGCTATCAAATAAATTTAGAACGATCAAATCAAGCTCAGCAAGGATATATTTTGTATTCATTTGCACCAATAGCTCCTCCAGGATTTTTAATAATTGAGTCCCCGGTGAATCCAGTCTATATGCGATGTCATAATAATTCATTAACCAGAATTAATTTCAAACTCACTGACCAGTCTAATAATCTGATTGATTTACAAGAGGAGGTTTTACAAATTAGTCTATTTGTGAAATCGTAGTGATTTTCGTCCCCCAAGTCTGGAACACGATATCGTATCGGACTGGATCAAATATTCGGTTAACCCATAGCAGCAGAGAGGGTGAGTGACAACGATGTTGTAGTCCCTTTTTCCCAAAAAATGTAATAGTTGAAAAGTTTTTGATTTCATTAATTTCATTGATTTTTTCATATTTTTTTTTTGGACCTAATCCATGAAACACACACATATTTGGGACCTGATGTCATTGACTTTTGGGTCTGATGTCATTGGTTTCATTGATTTTAAGCGTGATTTCAGTGAAAACTTGTCTAAAAATGTTGTCCGATACACCCTCTCTGCTGCTAGTGCTGTCCGTTACTGATCACTGCCATCTCACCTCTCTCTGCGTGGGTTCGAGTCTCATATTCAGCCAATTTGGGTATGTGAGAAACCATGCCAGTAGCTTCTCGTGGGTCGGTGGTTCTTTCCGGGGTTATCCCGGGTTCTTCCTCTACCATTAATACTGGCCGCCATGTATAGCCTATCTTGTGCGTTAAACCCTACAACAACAACAATAACAACAAGTACAGCGGACAGTGATTTCGGTGTGAACTTGTAACAAATAATGTATACCATAACATTACAGTACGATGACACTGGCATGCTTTACAGCGAAATACAATGTCAAATATCCACCATGCACTTGGGAACGGCATGGATGTCTAATCCGAATTGTTGGAGCTGTTAGTCTGTTGTGCTTGGTTAAAGTAAATATTTAACATCGAGCTTATTATGTTCCTAAATCCCTCAGTACTGACACACAAGGCAATCACCAGAAAAATACGTCTAAAACCCAGTCTGAACTTTATACAGAAACGACGGTGTGCACTTTAGAATCACAAGGAGAAAACAAGCTCCGTCAGGCACCGAATTTTTTTTTCTCGGTATGTTTCTGTGAGCGCACAGATTCGAGCAAAACACTGGTATCCTTGCCCCGTCCCCTCACCATTCATCTTATACCAAATGAAATCATGAATCAAAAGGTCACAGTAACAAAGCTTCGATTTCATTGGTCAGTAACGAAATGTATTAAAAATAATGTTCTGCATGTTAAATGTTGGATTAAGTCAGTCTGAATTTGTTCATTATAAATCAGCACTTTAAAACATGTTCTCATTTATTCTGATTATTATTAATGTTGTGTGTAGAATACAGGGAACAGGTTTTGAGTATGTGGTTGGTGTATGGGTTTAACGCCATAGTTCATCACACAATAGGCTATATATGGCGGCCCGTATAGCAAATGCAGGAAGAACCCAGTACAACCCTGGTAAGAACCAGCTATCCACCGGAAGCTACTGGCAAGATTTATTACATACCCACATTGACCATGCCTGCGACTCGAACATACCGTTTTCTGTCTGAAAACAATAACATGCGCACATCATTTTTTGGGCAAAGCTTTTAGCCACATAGCAAACTTTCGGAATCATATTCTTCTGTAATCAACCTTAGGCACTTTTTTAAAATCGTAATTATAGTTAGAGAAATGAATTTTATAATCGCCCCCACTGATCAAATGAACTTTCTCGTTGATTTTATATTGACACAGGGCGTATCATTGAGCAAATAATCCATTATCTGCTAACATCTGTTTCTGCACATAGATACAAGAATCACCTTCAAAGCTTCATTTACGACGCATATATTGTTTTGTGATCATTAACATAAAAATGTCGTGTTTGCCTTCATCACCACCATATTAGTCCCGACATCCTTTCTCGCCACATCTTGACAAGTTAGCCCCCCCCCCCACGAGATTCATTCATGCTTGATCACTTTTTTTGTCCCGCGTGAGGTGCAAATACACACAGATATCGCGTGAGTAAGTAAAAGAGAGAATGATGATGATGTACTTAGACAGGCAAGTCTACCGCCATTGACCTCACCCTAGGCACACCCAGACTGGCACAAATGGCTAAATGGGAGATGGAGCAATCTGACCCCATGGGGAGCGACCACTTCCCAATAATCATCACTCTACAGATGACTGTTCAGTGCGAACTCAATGATAAAATAACCAGGTGGAACTACTCAAAAGCTGATTGGGAAACTTTTCAGGAAATACTCAATAATGTTAGCCCGTCAGATATAGAATCCAAAGATATTGACATCTACTATGATAACCTAATTAAAGCCATAACTCAAGCTGCCACCAACTCTATCCCCAAAACTAGTGGAAAACCAAGACAACTTAGTGTGCCATGGTGGACAGAAGAAATTAAAGGAACTAGACAGGACAAAATTAGAGCTTTAAATAAATTTAAAAGATCAAATATTACTACTCACTTCCACGAGTACAAAAATTTCGATAACAAGCTCAAATATCGAATAAAGCAGTCTAAAGAAAAAACTTGGCAAAAATACTGCAACACTATTAATTTTAGAACTAACTCTAAACAAGTGTGGGATAAAATCAGGGCCATAAAGGGAAAGAACATAAATGGCACCCCAAAAATCAATAATACCTGCAATAGAACTAAAACTGAAATTAAATTCTGCCATCTATTTCAAGACCAGGGACCCATAAATAAATCACTCAACAAAGATATTACCATATATGAATGGTCCCAGGCGCTCAAATCCAAACATGATACTTCACCTGGGGAAGATAAAATAGGTTACATAATAAATAAAAACCTACCTAGCAATATGGTTATGATAATAATAAACATGCTAAACATAATTTGGCAAACAGGGGAGCTACCAAAAAAATGGAAAACAGCGATAGTTATCCCCATTTTGAAACCTAACAAAGATAGGAATAACATAAACTCATATAGACCAATTTCACTTACCAACAATATCTGCAAAATCATGGAAACAATTATCACTAACAGACTCAAACACTACCTGGAGAGCAATACCTTGATATCTCCAAACCAATGTGGTTTTAGAAATAAAAGATCTACTACGGATCAATTAATTAAATTGGAGTCCGCCATTAAATTAGCATTTAATAATAAACAGAGGACTAATAGAAACTTAATTGCGATTTTTCTAGATCTTGAAAAAGCGTTTGATCTGGTGTGGACCAAAGGATAAATAGCCAAATTAAATCATTATGGCATTACTGGTCGCATAATTAATTTTATACAAAACTTTTTAACAGACCGCAAAATTATAACTAGGGTAGGGGCTACTTATTCTGAAGAACACTCCCTTGAAAATGAATTAGCTGACCAATCAGCCAAGCTGACCAACTCAATGAACCTAATTACATGCCACTAAAGTATAGTCCAATAGAAATTAACAATTTAATCTATACACTGATAAATCAAAAGTGGCAACAGGATTGGAACCATAATAAAAAAGAGAGATTTTTTACATAGTATTGTCAAAGAAGTCAATAGAAATATCCTGATACCCAGGTGCAGCAGTTATGAACAATCTAAAATAAATAGGATAATTCTTGGAAAAACAAAATTAGCTAGTAGTTTTGGAAAATATATAGGACCTTTTCCGCACAACATCAACTGCTTCCACTGTAACGTACCGGAAGATCTGTACCATATATTCAATATCTGTAACAATACGCAAAAAGAAAGAGACCTATTTATAACTAAACAATTAGAACTTGCCGCACCAAGTACATATCCAGAAATAATTCAATTATGCAACAAAAACCCTCAAAGAACATACTATAATATAATTGAATTTCTTAGAACTACAGGGCTAATAAAATATAAGTATAACACCATATCATCCATAAATGAAATGAATGTTTTACTGGTACCTAAATATGCATATAAAATAATATTGTTCTAAGGGGAGGGAAGAGTACGGGGCCAAAAGGGATTCGTTACCCTTAAGGGAGCCCACCTACACTACGCTGGGTATAACGTTCCCATGGCGGCTCCAGAACAACCAAACCTAATGGAATGGTAAAATAACATGGAACAATAAAAAATAAACCTAAAATAAAAGAAATACATAAAGGTATAAACATCAAAAGTTATATTAACTACCAGTTATACAATCAATAAGGCAAGCGTCTTACCTCTTTTTTTATCTTATGCTTCTAAATTCTTCCTTCTATATAACCCCATTGACAACATCTCATAACTGAGTTTAATATTACGAAGGTATTATAGACCCCTAAAAAACGCGATATCGCTGTGGTTAAAGTATAACCAATAACACGCGCCCCTAACTAACTATGGTACCAACAAGAGTGTAGGAGGTAGTCTCAAAACCAAGACTATCAGGTCCAGCGACACAATGTTGCAACTAAAAACCTCGTCATATATGCATAGGTTATGACCCCAAATTAGATCTTATAAGGTAGTCTCAAACCCAAGACTATCAGGCCCAGCAACACAAGGTTGCAACCAAAAATATGCTAATTTAGAAAATGACCTCAAATTCATAGACTATAAAGATAGTTAACCCCAAAACTATCAGGCCTTGCAGTAACTTAATAACATCATGCATTAACTAACAATGCAAAAAGTTGTCATATGGGGTTATATATTCTACACAAAACAGCACAAAGAATTCCAAATTGATATGGAAAAATACGGAAGCAAATTGACGAGGGAGCAAGGATGTTTAGAGCGAGAATCCAAAACAAGACACCCAAGATGTATACAGGGAATCATCGAGTGAGTACAGGGTCAAACAAGACACTCAAGAAGTATACAGGGACCAACCACAGGAGCAGAGGGATAATCTGTCACTAACAAGTGACCATGAGATTCTCAAAAAAAAGTCCTTTTTAGGGCTATTATCTTTCTTTGCCTTAATAGAGTCTCCCACTTGGTTACGGAAACCCTCATTGACAAGCTCTATCCAAAAAGCCTAACTTGATCATTTTCGGACCCACCGCTCAAAATTAACAATCTAATGCTCTCTGACAGTGACTACCTTTCAAATGACGTTTAGTCATATCAGCAAAAGAAATTGTTAGGGACATATAATATGTACACTTTTGTACTAGAAGATTGGCATAGTTAGGAACGTAATTTAATTCTTCAACTCTACCATTTGATGAATTGCATCGGTGGCTTACACAATTTTGGCATAGGGAAATCCACTAGAAAACTGGATTGAATTTGGAATAAGCGTACGTACTTTCGATTGGTTGATAGGTTGAGTGCGCGATGGGTCTATTCCCACTCACCCAGGTCTAACATTCATATCATTAGCCCCTTTTTATGGGTATGATATGACGACCAAATTAAATAGCGCCAGGAAGAAGTGGCACCATTCTATCTTCCTGGATAAATTAAATCACTGCCATGTAAATAAATGGCAGTGCACAATAGTGAACATATGACCCTAGTGGCCGGTTTCACTTTAAATCCAAGTATTCATTCAGGCAAGTCTATGGTAATGCTCAATATATATAAGTTGAATAAAGATTGGTGTTGTTGTTTTAATCGACGTTTTTGCCTATAAATCTGCAACCGGACAGGTTTTTTTTGTGATCGGAGTTGTCTCTGATTTTCCGCCAGCACAATCTCAAATAATGCCGTACTGATTATTGTATTTCGATTGCAACCGAGTACAATTTACTAATCGTATTGAGATTGGGAACAATTCAGAATAGACGAGTACTCGGAAATGCAGTCGCATCGAAATTAACTTGCTTGCACCACCAGAGACAGCGATTACTATCGATATAGCTCCGACAACAATACCGATTGGTGCACCTACAATAGTGGATATTGTCGTGATTCCATTAACACCATGACCAGCCGTTGCTGCGAACACTAGCCCGCAAATATCATCTTATAACGCCGTTTTGTTGCAGATATTCATCACAAGTGAAACAAAATTGCTATCAACATTAACATTTTATGTCAATTGGCGTAACACCCAGTCGATAGATTCCGCAACCTCATAACCGTGGTTAGATTCCATTACTTAATCCATAATGATACAATCTAATCTTAAACACACACGCCAAAGACAGCAAAGTACCCGTCAATCAGCTTCTTGAACACAAAGTCGCCTTTCAGCTTGAGAATGTTTTATTGAATGTCTACGTTAGACGTTTTCACTGCGCCAGGCTGATCTTCAAAAATCACAATCTGACCAGGATTGACGTCATGATGCCATTGTTAACAATCCCACTTGCGTTTTTCTCGCGTACCAGTTTTACCTCCATGGAAGGGAAAAACTTGAGGAGTTTTGTAAGTGCACTTCGGTTTGTAATCGATTCGGGTCTCTAGTAGGATACGAATAATACTGAAAGTCTCTTGCTTCTATCCACTAACACAGGTGCTTCCATGTAAAATGCTGATCAAATATTTCATTAAACTGAGCCATTATATAAACGTCTGGTTTACACTGATACATGACTGATTTTCTTAGTACTGTGCAAATCCACTCCCATGGTCGGATTTGAAATTGTTGAACCTGAAAATTGCTGATGAGAAGATTACTCACTTCAGACAGCACTGATTCAGTCGATGGTAACGTAACTGGAGCCGTCTTTGGTGCTCGTTCAGTAGTCAGAGCCATCTTTGATCCCGGTTGTTTTAATCAATCAACAGCAGCCTTTTGTGACACTGTCCACAACTCGTATGGAAATTTGATTAGCGATGGATTCAGTGCCTAAGGCCAGATCTCCAAGCACCTTTGGTTCGATATCAAATAATCTACTAACAACGTCTCCGAGTCCAGTTCCGTAATGAGTCACGTACACGGGTTTTCTTGCTTTAACTACTCAAATTGGTTTCACGCGTCCACTTACAAATATAAGTGTTGTAATTAAAATGTCAGTTATACAGATATCTCTTCAGTGTCTCACAGCACAGATCCACCACATGCACCTCTTGATCCAAAAGGGAAAAATGAACATGAATCAACCAGTTAGTATGGCATGGATGATACACTTTTGCTTGGTTCAACGGTGAGTGAAAACCACAACAGAACGTAGCCATGTATAACTACACTGTTGTGTGGAACTGCTTTTTTAACTGCCACTGACGGCATCACAAGTAAAATTAACCCGCATCGTTAAAGTAATTCTCAAAATGTCGGGCGTGATATGATACCCCACTTGCAAGAATCGATTTTTCACTTGGATGTGGCCAGGACAACCTAACACGGACCTTATCGACGACCGTGCACTATTCACCGAATACGTCTGAGATTAGATTGCACAGGCAGAACTGGTCTCATGAACACGTATGGAAATGTTAGAGTCGTTAGCAGTCACCACCGAAATTCTTCGTCGAATTTCATCATCGATCAATGCTATGTCGTACTCTCCCGAGGCAAGTTCAATAGTATGACAGTTCGTGCCACTGTCTGCGGAAAGTACAAACAAATTGGTATCGGATATTGGTCCAACTGTAGTACACTCGCAACGAGGCTAGTACGATCTCTAGTGTCCGTGAGTTTCCCTCGATCGCATGTGTATAAAATGTCACACTGAATTCTGATTTGATGGATAAGATTGTGATCATCGAGGCCACTTTATTGGTTTATTTGCAACCAGCTGTTGCCCTGATGCATAAATATCACGTAAAATATGTTGTGTTTCAGAGGGAAGAGTTTCAATCGTTTCAGAACGCATCATCAGTGTATTCATCGTGAATATCCCAAGTTTGTGCATCAGCGCACACTATGTTCCTCTGTCAGTCCCGGATTACCCATTAGGCAGAGTAGGCAACTGCCTATGGGCCCCGCGACTTTTATGGGCCCCCATGAGACCGTGTCCGTGGGTCTGGGGCCCCAAAAGTTTGACTGCCTATGGGCCTCCACGGTGCTTAATCCGGCGCTGGTCTCTGTTCATAAGATGACTGGGGAGCAACCACTGACGAATTGATGTGGATTCATTAATAACTTCGGGGGCATTGTTTTCCGCACGATCTGATCCCACGAACATTTCCAATCGACCCGCAAGGTCATTATGGTCACAGTCTGCAAGATGCAAGCACAACAAGGACATCTCCTTTTCGTTTTTTTGTTGTTGTTGTGGATTTACTATTTTCGCATTTTCATTGCTTCCTAGTACATGTGTGGGTGGATGTGCAGATGGCATATATTGTTAATACATTAATGGCTTTAACCATCCATTTTCGATGAGTTTGTCGTAGGTATGTCGGCGGTTCCAGATTGAGTTAAACCGTTCCCTTTTGAGGTTTGTAGTACCCCCTGGTCAGGAAGTTTAAATAATTTTTCTTCGCGCCATGTTTCTACTTGTTCGATCATTGACTAGTATTGTTCTTCATGTGAGCGAAATTAAGGAACATTCAACAATCGCCTGGCGAGCTATTGAAGCAGTCTTGAAAACTTAAACTTGTAGTAGAGTGGAACGTTTTGTATTTTAATAGACTTTTTAACATCTTCCAGTCCGCCGGTAAGTTTGACGAGTATACCCTGGGCCTCTCCAAGCTTTTCGAGGTCTTCTTTGATATCCTCAACCGTTTTTGACAAATGCGCAATTGTCTCCATAGCTGCTTTTCTGGCTTTGTTATACCCTTGGTGCATTTGGCTATTTGATGATGATACCAGGGGCTGCTACTTGCTGTATGGTTGCTCTTGTGGCCCATGTCATATCATCGGCACGTTCAGTAATTTGTTTGGTGGGTTTAATTAGCGGCACAAATGGTTGTTCAAACTTCGCTTGGAGATCTTCCCGTGCTGTCTCTTTCTACTGTTACATATTTTGAACACTTTTGCGACCTTCGATTACTTTTTAATTTAATTATTTCTGTTCGATAGAGGCTTCACCGCGTCGTCTTTTATGCAAATATTTGGTATCACTGCCGGACTTTTTAAAAAAAAAATATGATTTTTAAATTATCCCATCCGTAAGAGACACATCAACGTCAGAAGCATTTCTATCCAAACCCGAATGATACTCGTGAAAAAAAAACTAAACGGGTTTTGAAGTGATCACCGTGGGTCTAATGCTGCGTGGACGGGTCAGGACAAACAAGTAATAGGTACCGACTGCGCTTCTGGAATCAGCGGATAATCGTTGTGGACCTCGTGTAAATGTTCGGGATATTCCAGTTCGACTTCTAAGAAGTATCTCTGGTCACCGTGGATGTTGTGATCGTGTACGTCTTTTTGTGGATTAGTGTGCGTAATGAAATCCACTAACCAACTGCATTCTGTCATGCTCATACAAAATTATATGCATCGAGCTAATTGATGTAACTGGTGGGGTCAGCAGAGTAATACACAGGCACACATGGGCTGTTGCCACAAACGTATCAGTGGTTTGACATGGATATTCCACCACGAAGTGATCGCTCGCAAAACAGATGATGATCAATGCCAGTAAGCAATTTCAGTTTTACAAACATATGTTGGTCCTGGACAGCAATGCGCACCCCAGTCTGTACCGGTAATGAAAAATAAAGAGCCGGATAAAGTATGTACATGTGTATGTCGGTTTCACGAAACGCCTCATATACGTCAGCGAGTAACAACAAATACGTGGAAAAATTCAGATCGTGAAAGTCGCCGGGGATTTTGCACTGGAACATGGACCAAATTGCTCATTGCATGTACATTCTTCATCGACAAACTGTTTATCCAATCGATAAACTGCTATAGCCCCAACCAAAACGTCATGTACTTGTCTATGTTGTTGAGGATCGAGCTTATCAATGAGTCGCGTGTCTTGGCTACTGCTTGCATGATCAAGTGGCCATCGTACACACGCAGGTTATGAAGCACGACAGGAAGTTTGTTTTTGTTTGAATAAATTCTCAGATGCAGATTACACGCTTTGTATGGGGTACCTCATAACTTTGTCAATTGGGACATTTCGGGTCGCCGCTGAACGGGGTTGCTTTTAAGAGTGTACTTGCTTTGCACTTTTTGAGTGAATATTTTCTCACAAAGCAAGCAGTGAGTGTATACAGCAAACTCATGAATATATTCAAGAGTCATAATTATGCGTGTTATAGTTACTTCGATCAATCTGGGAAACACTCAACACTGTCGGAAGTGTTAACACGCCGAGCACTACTACTCTGGGCACGATAAAGGACTGGTTGCTCTGATTTAGCATCACATGGAACCGTTAAATAACAAAACCTGCTTGGAATTTGTTTGCGACCTGCACTGTTTCATCGACAGCAGGCGCAGTTGTGCTTTTGTTGTCAGCGCCTGCCACTTCATCATTCAAGCACTGCTCCTTTGCTGTACTACAGTACATTTTACAATGTTCTTACCAGGTAAGAATACATTTATGAGCTGGCTAACTGTGTCGGTTAAGCAGCAGATCAAGATTTCTATATGATATTCTGCAGTTTCAAAATCTGCTAACGTTTGTTTTTTAGGGTTACTCCCAGATTCACAGACTTGACAATGTACTATGTATTTTGCTTCAGAGAATTCGTACAACAGCTTCTGCGCTTCTTTAATGAACCTGTATTAGGCATTTAAGCAATTCAATGATCTCAATTTGTCGGTCACTCATTTGAGATCCCATTTGTTTAGATGCCCCATTTGCAACTTTCATGAATTATTTCAATATATTTTCCGAATCATTATTTTCACTGGAACTCATCTTTCGTAGATACAATCCACTGACAATCTCTTTAATATTAGAATATTTCACAACTATACTATATTTTCCTCTTTCCACTACCATAAATTCATCAATGTGCATATAACATACAGGCTATAAATACACTTTAAAAACAACAATAAACATCAGAACTGAGATAGCACATTTCTACATTCATTAGTAGTAGGCTTGGAGGCCATTTTATATTGATTGCTACCATAAACTTACCTGAGTACATATCTCTCTGCAGGATCTTCGTTTTTACAATCATTGCAGACTGGAATATTGTGACTTTTTGTCTTATTTGCTACCAGATGGGGAAACGGAGAGCCGTGTGAGACTCTAACCCCCATGACTGACTCACTCAAGCGTCAAGTGTGTTTGCACCTCTTGCAAAACAAAAAGTGATCAAGCATGTATGGATCTCGTTTGACCTACCTTGTTATGGGGATGAGAGGCGAGAACGGATGTCATGGTTCCCATAGGGTAATGAATAAGGCAAACAAAATGCAGTTTCATACTACTTGGTACGATCGATGTCAAACGTATGAAACATGATGTGGTAAACGGCAATACCATAACGTTTACTATTATCCATATTATACGATTAAAGAGGACCCTATCAAAGAAATTAAATGACGCTATTTTGGTGTCCACGTAGGTTTTGTGATTACGTCACTATCGGCTGTTTTGTGCCACAAAGTTGGTTATGCGGTAAGTGCCCGTAAACGTGATACAAGAAAGCAACGATGAATATGTGAGAATAAAATTATTGTTCATGATGCGGATTAAACCAGCATTTATGTTGACGGATATAATTGGGAGTGCATGGGTTGAGCTTGTCAAAACATTGCTGAAATCAATACCAGTTCTGATAGCAGAGTCCACATCAATTGTGTTGGCCGTGTCAGTGTTCGACACTGGATCACCAAGTTTATTACCACGACATGTGGCCGAATTCATAGCACCGCTAAGCACTGGTGTGAAATTGCTGACAGCATTGATGCCGTTGCTTAAGATGCAGCTGTCAACATAATTTTATGTTGCGGCATCAGTGTTCGACATTGAACCACGTAATATTGTTAATCATGCATGTGGCCGCATTCATGGAAGCAACAAAAAATATTGTGAATTTACTGACAAGAGTATTGACTTTATTAGTTGTATACTGTCTTTTCTTGATTGTATTAGGGGCATATATTTAAGAGTTACTTTATTTGGTTTCTTATACAGGTTTCTACTTGTTGCCAACTGGTCCCACAATTCTTGCCATTATAAGTTAACCTTTATCCGGACAATACTGGTTATGGTACGCTGTAGGCGATTATTTTAAACTTAGTTTGCATTGTTTTTGGCCTCGGTATCGGCCTTTGCGTTACCTGGGATTAAACGATGTTGGATGAGATCCATACGAATTCAATATAATATTTTCTTGCTCCGTTTCCTTTAGCAGTTCTTATGTATGAGTTATCATATTTTACCTACTCTTTGATTGGTCGGAGACCAAGAACTCTAGAAAACCGTGTGAGTAAGGGTAAATCCTTTTTGGTTGAAGCAATTGAATTCATCAGTCTCTCAGCACGAAACACAGGGACAGGGAACAATTGTTTACAACCATTTAAGAAATAGTGGATTGGTGAGTGAGTTTTATCTTTTGTTCTCTTTTTGTCTTAGGTAGGGACAGGGTAGCACACTTTCACGTCGTAAGATAGGTTATACATGACGGCCAGTATAACTTTTGTAGAAAGAAGATGGAACAACCCCGATAAGAACCACCAACTCGTGGAAGATACTGGCTAACATTCTCACATAAAAACATAGGCCGAGCCCGACTCTCGAATCTATACGGACAGAGGTGAGATGTAAAGGTGAGATGAGTAAAGGAGAGCGCTTTCAACCGTTTGGCCACCTGGGACCCAAGTTTTATGTTTTGCTTTGTTCATAAATGATGGACTTGGTAGCGCTGCATTTTTCACTACAGAAAATATTTTATTCGGTATAGTTTTTAAAAAAAAAACATTCATTTTTTTAAGCATGCAGATCTTTAGGGTCATCTAAAACAAACAAAACTCAAAAGAAGAAATGAAAATAAATTGGTCGATTAACACAGACGAACTGCAGCAGACATACTCGGACCTGTCTGATCACTCCTCCTCACCCAACCCAAAAAATACGGTAATCCACGACGAAACCACCTGACCCTAAACTCCGTTTTCCTAGAGTCGGACATGAGCATACTACTAATCTTGCCCAGCATTCTCGAGACGACTGAGCGGTTCCAAACACCACTGGATCCGCTCCTCCAAACCAATCCCCAATCACAACTACAAGCTCCTACACAGTAAACTAATACATAAATCTTAAACAAGTATCGAAACAATGCCGCCGTCAAAAAAAAACAACCAAGAAACCCAAACAGAAGAAACCTCCCATGGATTAAAATGAGAACTCCTACAAGGGTCAAAGTATAACAAGAATAACGACAAAACCCACGCAGCATCTAAATAAAAGTCAGCAACTGACAAAGCCTCATCCAACGACCAAATAAGGCTTCAGAAGACAAACATAAAATGCCCCGGATAATAATTATAATAATAACCAGGAATTTGTATAGCGCCTAATATTTATATGCTCTAAGCGCATTGGTGAGACACCGGATGATGATCTATAACACTTGAGAGCGGCTGGGTGTATATAATGAAGGGAACAGGCCCATGTGGAACATCGCAACATAGATCAACTATGCTAGAGTGTATTCCATTTGTAGATACAATTTATGTCCCTTTGACTAAGTAAGACTTGAACAACCACAGTAAGGCTGTATTGTGAATGCCGAATACATGCTGGAGATGGTGAAGTAATATATAGTTGTCTATTGTGTCAAATGCTGCAGACAAATCAAGGAGGGTGAGGACTGTAATCTTTCCACTATCCAAAGCAGAGGGAATGTTATTAACTACGTTCAAAAGAGTAGTTTCAGTAATGTGGCAAGGGCGATATGCAGACTGTACATTACTAAAAAGACTGTTTGAATTTAGATGAGATACCAGTTGGGTTAGAATAACTTTTTCTAAGATTTTTTTTATATGAACGGGAGATTAGAAACTGTGCGGTAGTTCTTTAACTTGTTATGGTCGAATGTTGGCTTCTTCAGCAGATGCTTTACAATGGCAAGTTTGAAAAATGATGGGAATTCCCCGGATGAAAGAGAGGTATTACGAACAGCAGTTAGCGAAGGCAATGTGCCTTAGAGTCACAAAGAAAACTGACCCCCCCCAAAAAAAAAACAAAAAAAAAAACAGCAAAGGCCATCTAGATATAAAATACGAACAAAAACCAAAAACCCGCCAAAAAATTGGCAATAAGAAACGAAGTGGAAACCCCTAAAAATGGAACTGCTTCAATACAGTCGATTGAGAAGTCTCGCACACAAAATACCCACCACATTCACCTAACACTTCATTTTTAAGAGGGTGGATACATCGGTAATAAAACTAGCAGAAAAAGTCTGAGTGAAAACTGTTTAAACTCACCAGGGAGAATTCTCACTTTGATACACCGGGATGGCGACATGATCATCAAATGTAGCACAAAGCGAAAAGTAGCAAATTTTCTTGAAATTTCAAAATATGACGAATAAAATTAAGCATCACTACGCCAGGGACAGTCCGTCATAGGGCTATGGGCACCATGTTAATTGGGGCTCCAAATTTGATGAGAAATTATTGGAGGGGTGGCGCCAATTGAATGGTTCACGTAGTTGCTGACATCTATTCTAAGCCGCCACTAAACCATACATTGTATGATCAAGGTGCACAAGTCGCCGCAACCCTAAGAATGGCTTACAGTCTACATACGAAATTTTTGAATTCATAGTAAATTTATATCATTATCAGTTAGCTGCTCCTTTTCAACGCCTGTCATTTTCAGACGGGCTTTATTGTGTTATATCTTTAATAGGATGATCAGGGTTTAGGGGTTATATAGATATGGTGACATGGTTTTGATATAAATATCATGGCAGTCAGGGTTTTGATACACATATCTTTGTCGTCATGGTTTTAATATAGATATCGCGGTCTTCGGTGCTTCAATATATATATATATATATATATATATATATATATATATATATATATATATATATATATATATATATATATATATATATATATATATATAATGGTAAACAGGGTTTTAATATAGTGGTTACCAAAGTTGTTCATATTACATTTTTCCATACTTCTTAATTGTGTAAGTACTAGTGTAATGAGGTTCCTTGCATTATTACTCAAACAAAACACACAAAAATGATTTGGTTTATTTAAAAACGAATTAAATTATAACCCGAAGTAACACTTTAATTCTACACCAGGTGAAAATGCCTGTGTAGGTAGAATAGCTACATGACGATGAACTTATGACATAGATTCCACTAGACTTAGATTTCTATACATAAGGCGTCAAGTTCTAGAAATTAATCTTGTTTAAATTCAATGCGACCGCATCGGTGGTCTAAGTGGTTAGAACGTCCGCTTCGAATACGAGAGGTCGCGATTTCGAACCCCGGCAAAGTCATACCAAATGCATAAAAATGGTACTAGAAACTGCCTATTTTGTCACTCATCAATAAGAGGTTAGTGTTAGGACTGATCGGCTTGGTGGCAGGATAATGCTGTCCAAGTGAAGTGCCAGACATTACTATAAACTTGCTACTTATTGTAGCAGACATTGTTGTTGTTATTGTAGGTTTAACGCCTTTTTCAGCACATGATAGGCTATACATGGCGGCCAGTATTAATGGTGGAGGACCAACCCAGGAAAACCCCAGACAGAACCACCTGCCCTCGAAAAGCTACTGGCAAGCTTTCTCACATACCCACAGTGGCCGAATCTGAGACTTGAACCCACGCAGACAGAGGTGAGATGGCAGTGATCCGTAACGGACAGCGCTTTAGACCACTTCGCCACTGGGTGCATCAGCAGGCATAAGACACAATGCATAACACTGGTTCAAAAGGTCACATAGAGCAACTTCTTGTATATAGTACGCCCATGTTACTCACACAACGGAACGTTAGTTTTATTTACTGACAATACGATAAAGAGAGTTTATATTTTCGTCAATATTTATAAATAGCATTGCAACATCGGTGAAGATATAGTATCAATAAGTAATTTATTATTATATATCAATAACTATACCAGAAACGCTATCGTCGAGATTTATCTATTTGCCGAGATTACACGCGGCGGTGACTTGCTACCACTACCCGCCTGTTAATAAGGTGACAGCAGTTAAAAGTCCAAAACCATGGGTAGATCATATGATGAACGTCCAATTACTCGTTGCTCTTGATGATTTCTTTCAACAAGGTGCAACGAAGTATTGTAACATCAAAGGTAAGTGTGTGTGTGATTTAGATTTTTAACGTAGCTTTTAGAAATTTTCAGTCATATCGATACGATGTCTGCAGTGTGCAGTGATGGCACAGGGACATCATGCCGCAGACATATAGCATCATGCCCCACCCATTCACATTATCCTGACACAAGGCTGACCAATCCTAACACTAACCTCTTAATGCTGAGCGCCTAGCGTGACAGCTGTTAATACCATTTTTAAAAGTCTTTGGTATGACTCGGCCAGGTTTCGAACCCACGACCTCCCGCATCCGAGACGGACGCTGTAACCACTAGGCCACCGGAGCGGTTAGAATAGAAAGGAACATGAACGATAGTGAATTACGATAGATCATTTTATATTCACGCACACTCGAAACATGCACTTACGTGCGATGTCTGTATGTGTGTGTCATTATGATGCAGTAGCGATCTATTCGAGATCACGAGCGATTGGATGGTGAGATATGGACATACGTATACAGCACGAGATGATGAAATCGACAGCTGAATTAAAATAGATAAGAACACAACAAGTACCTAATTCGAGCTTATTTCAAATAAACTGTAAAATTACATTTAGGAACATAAATGTTGTCAGGAAGCAAGGAGCACCGTTGCAACGCATATTTTAAAAAATGATCATAGACCAAATTGTAACTGGACTATCAAAGTCAACACTACATGTCCTACGTGTATCATAGTGGGAATAAAAGCAAACACAATACTCGTGGTTTTCGCCTGTTAAGAACAGATTGAAAGGCCATGTATCTGGTGTAGACAGTTTATATACATATTAATAATTAGTTATTGCTTTATGGTTGTTGATAAAGGGCCACTCATCAGATTCTGTATTAAGTGTACATTTTATGTTAGCTACTCGTCCATTGTTATCATTCTGAACCTAGTGACCGTAATCACGCCAAATATTTACATCAGTAGATAAAACCTAATCATTTACATATCCGAATCTCACATTCAGATTTCTGTATTGCGTGTTGGCGGTAGATATTATAAATGTCGCTATGTTATGAACGAATTGTTTATTAATTACCTTTCTTCAAAGGACAGTTACATTTCGTTATTGTATGAATGCAAACCAGAACGGATATGGGGGTGGGTGCTGAATCAGCCACTGAGTTAGTACATCTTATTGTTCAGATAATGTAAACTTTAAGAAAGGAGTTTAATTTACAAAAAAATTATCTGCAATAAAGGGGAATTCAATTATCGATGTATTTGGATATTTGCTTTTTAAAAAAATGAGATGGAATTAAATAATTCTACACTGCATCAGCTTTTCGATATAATTCTACACAGTTTGATCCCTTCGCATATTCCTACAGTGTCCTGTCCAAGCTGCTTCTCATAGTTCTACAGTGTTTTAACCGCTTTACAATTCCACATTGTCTTGACTCCTTTTGGATAATTTTGCGCGATCTCAGCAGCATGGCATTCTTATGTTATGTCTCAGATATTTAACATAATTCTGCAGTGTTTTAACTGCGTTATAATTCTTCAATATCTCAATTGTATGACAGAATTCTAAACGCGCTGCATTTCTCTGATCTCTACACTGCATGTATAAAAGAAGACGGAATTAATGTATATTTCATTTCAGTGTGTCAGTTATAATGTTTCATTTGTTTTACATAAATGCACTATTTTCAGGAAAATAATATCGTTGTTGGTTTTTCGTTACGTTTTTCCCAGTTTTCTTGGCATTGTGGACCTTTAAAGCTGGATTAAACTGATATCTTTATAAAAGAGAAATCTGGTCAAAACCACAAATGTGTGTATATACTGCTAATTTTACAACATTATTGAGTGAGCAATCTGCTCAAGAGATAGTACCAGAATGGAGCAACACATGTACATGATATTACCTTTCAAACACAACGCTTTAACATTCAAAATGATCAAAAAAGCTTTATGTTTATGCGGAAGATACAAACGACTAATGTAGGAATTATCTGACTTCCAAAGAGTAGCAGAACTTTAACTTGTTGAAGACAACTACGCTGTTGCCGACGCCGCTGGTCAAAACATAAAATCTGCTTACATGTTAAATATAAATTGTTCTGCTTCAAGCTGTTTTTATTCTTTCTAGCATAAAACTCCATATTCTTTGCAATCATAAATTTATATTTTTTTTACGAATAATCGCATTTAAAAGAGTGACTGATCAAAATCTTGGCGCAAGTATTGCCCGTCCTTGATACGTATGTGACATATTGCCCGTCCTTGATACGTATGTGACATATTGCCCGTCCTTGATACGTATGTGACATATTGCCCGTCCTTGATACGTATGTGACATATTGCCCGTCCTTGATACGTATGTGACATATTGCCCGTCCTTGATACGTATGTGACATATTGCCCGTCCTTGATACGTATGTGACATATTGCCCGTCCTTGATACGTATGTGACATATTGCCCGTCCTTGATACGTATGTGACATATTGCCCGTCCTTGATACGTATGTGACATATTGCCCGTCCTTGATACGTATGTGACATATTGCCCGTCCTTGATACGTATGTGACATATTGCCCGTCCTTGATACGTATGTGACGTATTGTCCGTCCTTGATACGTATGTGACATATTGCCCGTCCTTGATACGTATGTGACATATTGCCCGTCCTTGATACGCATGTGACATATTGCCCGTCCTTGATACGCATGTGACGTATTGCCCGTCCTTGATACGTATGTGACATATTGCCCGTCCTTGATACGTATGTGACATATTGCCCGTCCTTGATACGTATGTGACGTATCGGTAGACGAAAAGAATTGAAAGCGTAGAGATTATAGTTTAGAGAATTTTGCGATAGATTTTGAAATAAGCAGAAAATCGATCTTGTGTAAATTTTAGAAATATATATTGTGCATTCAAACACCGAATATCGATCTTAGAATATGTTTTAAGTGCTGTATTATCTTAGGCACATGGAGAGAAATAAAATCCATCAGAACTCATTTTTAAACAAAAATTATAAAACTACCCTTGGAAAATAAAGTGCATTTTTTTAAAAATGGTTGTTGGGGATCACCGCCGCAAAGCCAACACCCACTCCCTTTCTACCAATTAACTCAAGGTGACTAAACCGCGCAGTTAGAACTCTGTCCATCAATTATTCCGTACTAATATTATTATACTGTCGTTGCAGCCACCTATAACTTAGACCACAACTTGAATTGTATATTCCGGATTTTTTTCCCCTCTCGTGCAATTTAAGTACTTACTGAAAATTGAATAGCAGCTGTTATGTGAAATGTCGCAGATGCTACGTAGCTCGTCGCATTTGATCTAGTATAAAGACAACATTTTCGGTGTGTAAAACATTGAACTGTCCATATTTGCGTCTGCTTTGGATTTATTTTTGTTTTAGTTCAGGGTAAAACAATAATCACAACTCAGACATGAATGTAGCTTATTCACTGAATGGCACACTGGAAATGTATGCCTACAATTCGTTTCCTGGAAGTATATGGACTAAATAATACCGCTGATACAATATTAAAGATAGGAAATGAAAGTAGCTTGTGGCTCCTTTAACTAAAGAAGAAAAAAGGAATCATTTAGCTTTAATTTAGGTCGCGGTCTATATTTTCTTACTTTACATCGAGTAAGATTTTGAAGGAGATTTTCCTATATTTTCCTTATTATTATTGGATATTTAGAAATGAAAGATAATAACAAATGGTTGGAAGGAAGAGTCTTGCCTTATACCTCAGTCCCTAAGGGAGAATAACCTTTGGCTCTAGGTGAACATCATATCCTGAATGCGAGACATCGGTATGGTTCTGCTCTGCAGTTAGTACCAAGAATAATGATCACTTTTTAAAGAAAAATAACTTACCAGATTTTCTTCGCTAGTTATCAGGACTATTTTGAAACGCCCTTGTATAACTTTGGTGTAGTTAAAAGAAAACTTTATGTAACGTTAATTTTTTGCATACGGGAGTAATGTTTTTAATAAAGTATACATCTTGGTCTTACTTTACCTATGTACCTATTTTTTTTAATAAAAAACTTAACTTCTTTTGGTCGTTTTTACTCCCTAGACTTCAAAAGCTACACTGTTAAAAAGCGAACAAATAACTTCTGTTTTAATTTTGATATATTTTGCAATTTATTCATTGCATTTTCCGAAGCTGGCATTTCTTGGCAAAAGAACATTTTACTTTTTTAATAACTGCAAAGGTTGGTGTACATTGGTTTAGTTTAAGTTTTTTTATAGAGCAAACGGTGACAGCTATTTCGATACACTGTGTGCTTCGAACATGCTCGATATTCACAGTTAAAACATGTAAAGAAATTTCAACTGTAGTAGATGAAAGTAATATAGATATATGTCAACATTCTCTCCAATGTGCATGCTGCAAATGCAGACGATTTCATTCTACCCATTCTGTCATAACTGAATACTATCTGTGATCGCCACCTCATACGGTGACTTAGTATGTCATGTGGTCCCGTCACACGATATATGAATTCTGAAATAACAGCTTTAAACATTTTCAGTTTGAAGAAGCTCTCCATAATTGATATGTAATCTTCATATCTTGGATATAGCAAACCAAGAAACGAAGATTAAGTCAATGGTAGTAAGAGAATGATAAAAGAGATCAGGAGTCGAAGGTGCTGACAGCCAGTCCAGAAAATTCGATGTCCTACATGGACATGGGACTACAAAACCGACATATGGGGGGGGGGGATGCAGACACTTCGTACACAAACCTGACAACCTGTGAAGATTCCAGAGCTATTACCAACAAAATGAACATATATATCTACATATGAACGTTCTGTCATATAGCGAACATGTGTTACCTCCAAATTTTATCCAATCCAACCATATTCACCTTTTATCCGTGTACGTGAACATACCAAGTAAAAGGAGCTGTCATCGCATTTTGGGGCCAAACCATTTTAATTTTGCCTATTTTTAAGCTTAGGCGACAATAGTGACAAGACTTTTTGGAGCCATAGTGAATCATAATCACCTAAACATAAATGAATCTACTTTCCCTGAGGGCCGCAACTTCGCTAATCAAGATTACGATATGACAACCCTATCTACACCTTGGCGTATCGAGCAGATATTAATGTGCTTCGGGTCTATGATTTTCATTAGATACGGCGGCAAGTCACCCCATCCAATCAAAATTAAGTCGTTCAAATTTGAACTCTTTTCCTACATGATTGAGGCAAGGGGAGAACACAGCTTGAATGGACTGATAAATAAGCAATTTTCCCCTGCCTGTCCATTTTTATGCCAATACCTTTCGTTCAAATACACTTGTAATGGCTTCCCTCAGGTATGTCGTCATACTTCGATGCTAAGCTCACAAAGTATCCTTTTTAAACTAATCTCCTGAACCAGTTTTGGTCGAAGTACAATGAACCGCTATTACATGCTATTGGTTAGTTTGCATTGCATACTTTAGAATGCAACTCATGAAATCCAATAGATGTCGCATGGACAAATCACTAAAATACATGTTCAATCTGCCAAGGTGTGGCGCTTTTAGTCTCCGACATTGTTTATAATTTATCATTGTACACATGTTATCATATCAGAACCTTGGCTATCCAAGTTGTAAGGGTCGCGGACAGGGTAGGACAACTAGGACACAATTTCGTGGACCCAAAACAGTCAGGGCTCCCACAGCCGTCACAACTTCTAATTCATAGGGGCCTACATGATACGTTTTTATGGAAGTGACAAATTTTGTCAACAACCCTGTCTTCTCTACAAACCTACTGCCCATCCATTCATCTATACCATTTTTGGGTTAACACAAAGCTTATATCATTGTTGGCATATATAACCATATGGATGTGCTGCTTCAGAACATGTTGCTGCTGTTGATATGTTGTTGATGTTGTTGCTATTATTATTATTATTATTATTATTATTATTATTTATTATTATTATTATTATTATTATTATTATTATTATTATTATTATTATTATTTCAGAGATTAAACTCAGATTGCTGTCAGCACTGAATCATGGGGTTAGTTGAATATCTTCATCCTGCGTTGGAACATTTCGATTACAAACAGTCAACTGTAAAATTAACTTTGATCTGCGCCTCCTTTGCCTTTTTCAGCGCTCTCTGCTGGATATCAGCTGTCTTATCAGGATTAACACTCACCTATCGCAACTTGAGGAAGAAAGAACAGTTGTTTTGGAATCTTGCTATCGTACGGGCGGCATACGGAATCTTTTGTACAGTGATTGGCATCTGGGCTATTTTCTTTGATACGGAACTAATCAAAGATGTAGTGTATGCCACAACCCCCACCAGTTACTTTGCTCTAGCCATTACTGTCGGATTCTTCATTTTCGAATGCTCAGCGCTTTTAGTCTCTGACATTATTTACAAGCAATTCAGTTTTCTTTTAAACCTACACCACTGGCTTTCGCTGGTTGGCTATTCCATGCTGATGGCCATGGATTCTCCCCACTATTTTGGAACGTGTGGCCTCATTCTAGAAATGAGCACGCCTTTTTCGTGCATATGCTGGACACTACTAAAAACCGGTTCGGCACACACGATGTTATGGAAAGCTAACCAATATATCCTTGTGCACATGTTCCATCTTCGTTCCGTGGTTGAATGTTTCCTGTGGTATAAAACGTATCAGAACTGGACTAGAGTATGGGAGGCTATGCCCTTGCCAATGTTTCTTGCCCTTTACATCCAGCTGGCTCTGGTAACGCTAGTTATGACCCCTTACTGGACTTACAAGAAAACCATCCAAATGATCAACCCCGTGGACTGGAACTTCGAAGATTCAGATATGAAAAAGACCAAAGATGGTTTCACTAAGAAGGACAACTAGGCAGGAAGCGTATCTTTGATTCCAGCTTATGGTGTCCACTTTCTTCAATCAAATTGAATAATATAGCGTTTGCACCACAGTTCCTGTAAGATGAATCATCAGCACTCTCGTTATTTTCTAAAATTAATTGGCTACATACGTTTGGACAAAGAATGACGGGATAATGAACATTGTAGTCATTGAAATCAGTTTTTTGCCCCAAAAGTATGCAAGTAATCTAATTATCCAGATCGTCTGCTTTGATGTGCCATTTTGGAGTCTCTTGGCTTCCATATTTTAGGGATGATATAACCAATAATGTTCAATATGCCTTTGTATGCCAACCATAATCATCATCATAAACAAACTATATTTTGAGTGATTTAAAGTAGATAACGCTGATGGTGGTGTTGTTGTTAATGATGATGATGATAACTTATATTTACTTGACTCGTTGCGGTCAGTAATTTAATACAACCTTTCGCATAAAGGACAATATGGCAGGTGCAATAAACGTACTTTAACAATTACATCATAGTTCTTTTTTAATCACAGGTCTTAGTCAAACTTTATTCGGTTAGACTATCTTAGCCCTTTATGTTTTAGATGTTTGTCATTATATACATGTTCTCTTCTTGTATACATCTGCTTATACATTTGCGATAGAAAATTTGGAGAATTTACCACTGACTATTGTTTTAAGTGTGTGTGTGTGTGTGTGTGTGTGTGTGTGTGTGTGATCTCGCGCGCGTTTGATATCAGTGTGAAACAAGGACATTCATGAGACTACATACCAACGTACTGAGAACACTCTTCCGACCGAGGACGTACTCGGCTGGAAAAAGGTAAAATCTTGCTTCTGCAAATAATTTTAGTATAAAACATTGTAAAAATATGATTTTTTTACGAAGGTCCTTGTTTACACGCTTGGTGCGTATTTGCAATTTTTAGAATGTAATGTACCCTTCTCAGAATCTGGCGATATACAAGCCGGAAACCATGTCGTAGATTGCCCGGTGACAAATTTGCAGCGAGAATTTGTGATCAAATTAACAGGGCTCAAAAAGATTACCTCCAATTACATCCAAATAGAAAATACGAATACTTTCCTAAAATATAATCTTCATATTTACACCGCTTAAAAAATAGGTGTAAGCATGCATGAGAGAGAAAGAGAGACAGAGACAGAGACAGACAGACAGACTTGAAATAACTTCGGCTTGGTTTTATAGCTATAATCCAGGTGGGTGACAAATGATAGCTTTCTAACATTTCTTTCATGTAGATTATAAGTTTCCTTCTAAAGAAGGATCAAACGGAATTTAGATTAGAGAACTATTCAAAGATAATGTATTGTTATTTAATAACCTTATACATGTATGCAATTTCACGTCTAATGCAATTGAAAATCAACAACTTTCTTGATTGCATTTTCTTCTTTGATTCTGCGCCGTTTGAAGAATTTGTTATATGTGCAAAAATTGTAAATTATTTTTATATTCCTTGTGACTCAGTGAGCAAACACTAGTAAGGACAAAATTACTGTTAAAAGAATTTAATTTCTCCTAGTTACCTGTATCATAAAATCGTTATGAGAGAGAGAGAGAGAGAGAGAGAGAGAGAGAGAGAGAGAGAGAGAGAGAGAGAGAGAGAGAGAGAGAGAGTAGTAGTAGTAGTAGTAGTAGTAGAAAGGGTGAATCGGACATCTGTAATTGAGTTAGATTTTAAGCAAATAATTTTAAGTCTCCTTTTGCCAAATGGAGCCTTAACGATTATAAAGCTATTTCACACAAAAAAGGCTGCTACGGAAACAGTAGAGAGAGAGAGAGAGAGAGAGAGAGAGAGAGAGAGAGAGAGAGAGAGAGTAAATAGACCTGGTGCCGATGGCGCTACAAGACAAACTCTTTCGGTGTTATGGTAAACGTCTTTAGGATTTCAACCAAATATTTTATCAAGTCCGATACGATATCTTGATCTAGGGTCATGCAAATTTATCGTTACAAATCCATGTGGGATTGACTGAGCGTGACTAAAGAAATTTCTAAAGAGATCATAATCCATATCTCCACTGCACCAGGTCTGGTGAATATTTCGTAGCGTATGTGTGTCAACTCCTTTAAATACAGCAAGAATATTGCAGTTATCTCTGATCACTTTTGGTATTTGTGTATATCTCTGAGTGACATATATCACATCAGTATTTTTATGTCTACCTCTGGAAAATATCCTAGAGGGATTCTTTTGATTGTCTAGCATCACATCATCATATACAACAAAATTGCTAATATTTCCATCAATAACATCAATACTCGGTGCTTCCTCGATATCGGTTATAAATTCAATAATATCCTCATCGATTTCCGATTTTGCTTTCTCGTTAAAATCTTTTAACACCTCGTAACATCGCTGATTATCTACACTTGGGGCTACTAAATATAGTTTATCCCATTTCATCCATCTCTTTATCAAATTAAGTAACAATTGTGTCTTGCCACTTCCAGATGGTCCAATTTGTATAATGATACGAATATAATTTGGTAGCGCTGTATGATGTTTAACGGGTTTTTTATCGTATTTTTGTCGCCGAAAAATCAATTACATTCATGTTATTATAAATAAATTATGGATCTATATTGTGTGAAATATAGGACGCGTACACCAACAATTGACCCAACACCTACCACAACTAAAAATAACAGAGAAGCTATCACTGGCAAGTGTGAACGATGTGGTATAAAAATAATTAGATTTGTTTTTTTTTTAAAAAAGGGAGGTGATATTGCAGCCAAGTTAGCAAAATTACCAGGAACACCATGGGGAAAATATCCAGGAGAAAAACACATTCCAGGGTATAGTTATTGTGGACCTGGAACCAGACTCGATATCCGACTCGATGATCAAAACCAACCCCGACCCGGTGAATATCCAATAAACGCTATTGATAAGGCGTGTCATGCTCATGATGTTGCTCATAAAAGTAAAGACCTTCAACACAGACATATCGCAGATGTGAAATTGATTCATGCGCTGAATTATATCACTGATAAATCCTTCACAGAAAAATTAGCTTCATGGTTGATAAAATCGGCGATGAAAAGTAAATTAATGCTGGGTGCTGATAATTAATAACAACATGGAATCTATTTAGTATTCCCCAAGAGGATACTGGAGAGGTAAATCAGCAATCGGTAAACTCGCTAAAGCCGCAAAAGTAAAAAATACCACCGCGGCGGTTTGGTTATCTAAACAGTCGATATGGCAAATTTATCTACCACCGCCTAAACAAATTAACTTCTCGCATTTTGATGTCAGCGTCCCTAATGAAGTTCATCAGGCTGATATATTGTTTCTGCCGCATGATACTGTTTACAAGTATGCGCTAACCGTAGTTGATGTTGCAAGAAGATACAAACAAGCTGAACTATTAAAGACAAAATCATCAACTGAAGTAGCTTCTGCGTTTGAAAAGATTTATCAACGAGGTCCTCTGTAGTGGCTAAATCTATTACAGGTTGATCCTGGCAAGGAATTTCAGGGTGCAGTGTTATCAACAATGAAGCATCATAATGTCACCATCAGACGAGGATATACTGCACTACATCGCGATCAACCAATTGTTGAACGATTTAATCGGACTTGCTGAGCGGTTATTTGGATATCAATGCGCGAAGAAATTTATTCAGGAAAACGATCTCGTGAATGGGTCAAGAGATTACCGGGTGTAATTACCGCGCTAAATAATGAAATTACTCGAACCATTAACATGAAACCTAACAACGCGATTAAAAAAAAGTATATTCATGAACAAAAACCACAAAATGATTTTCAAAACAACCAATACTCGGCAATGTCACTGTAAGATATTTATATGAACCAGGAGAGCTTAAAGGTGGTAAAAAAAAGAGCTACTGATACTATTTGTAGTGTCACCGCACATAAAATATCTAACATAACGAGATCTACGGGTAGACCAGCAATCTATAGATTAGATTGAACTGCTCCTCAGCGGGGATTTATGCGTGAACAATTACAAGTGATACCCGAGGATACTCAATTACCACCGCGTGGTCTTAACTAGCACCTCTGCGTCTGTTACACTCAAGACATGTCAACATCACATTATCTCTGGTATGACCAGCACTGCTATCTTTTCTGTCTGCGGTAAATTGGCAAGGATCTTTATCCGACCAACACCAACGCATTATACAATTACAACTCGCGCAGTGATTATTTTGTTGTTGTTTAAGCGTAATTATAAATTCAGCATCAATATCAAATTTTCTGTTATTTTCTTTTATCCTGTTGCTTATAACCAGCGAGTTTTTGTCTGATTATGTCATCGTTGACAATATCACTGATTGTGGTGTCATTAGCATCTAAAACAACTCTTCGAAGTTGATTTATTCTTCGTACTCTGGATACTGCCAAGTAAACTAGATTTGACCACTCGATGCGATCATCTACGATCCAAACAATTGTATCGGATATAGTCAATCCCTGCGAAAAATGTATCGTCGCTGCGTATCCTAGCGCCCATGGGGATTTATCAGCAAGCAATGCATCTTCGACAACACTGATATCAACCAACACAATATCATTTAACACGATAATCTGCTTCTCAGTTTGTCCAGGAATATCAATTTCAATATTATGTATTCGTGTATCCGTAGGCCTATAAAACAATGGCACTGGAAATGTTGCGAATTTTTCTTTATGCGTGCTAAATAACTTCATCTGAAGTGTGTCTCTAACCATCTTTCTACTTGCCATTATCTAATCGTTTGGTCTCCACGCATCCCAAAAATCATTTAATGGGGTTTGTGAAATTATTTCACACGCTATTTCACACTGGATTTTATCCGGTTGTGATCTAATTAGTTTCTTAAATTCACATAATTGTTTATCAAGAGATATATAATCGGTATTAGTTTCTTCATAATGATCTACAAAATTCTTCAACCAATCATGCGGAGATAAACCGACAAATGGTGGTGGTTGTCCATGATCGCCACACATTATCACAGTTGTATTCGCTAGCAATGGCCAATTAAGAAACTTTTTTAATACATCTAACGACATATCTCTTCCCAAAAAAAAATTTCAGGAATATATGCCTCGCCAATTCGATCAGGAGTCCATTCGTCACCTTTCCATCGAAAGAAGCTATGATAAGTGCAAGCTTTAATTCCTTGTTGTTTCATCTCTCTTGAAAGTCTGTGTGTTGGTGTTAGCACAATCATGTTTAATTTTCCTCGAAATAATTTGATCACACGAGTCGTCTTCCCTGACTCACCACAGCCGTTTAAATAACTGGTTTTATATCTACATATTGGATCGGATATCGAAGGTACATTAGACAGTTCTGATATCTGATTATTTGTCAAGTAATTGTTTTCAATCGTAACATCTGCTGATTTAGAATAATCACGCAATATTTCCTTTTTAATTCTCCATGATCCCCAACACTCGTCGGAATTTGTAAATTTAGCCACTGTTTCTTTATGTTTGATATCTATATAAAATGAATCAGTCGTTACTCTGACCGCGGTGTCAGGAAATATATTTATCATCGAAAGTAATTTGATAGAAGCATAAGCCAGCATAGAAGCCCTTACGTATGTGTATTGAGGATTATCTCCATCGTTGTAAGTAACAACTGTACCGAATTTTGTTCCATCGGACAAGAAAGCGTCATTACGATTGACATATATACCTCTAGATGTTGTATCTGCAATTATAAAATCGTATTCAGCATCATCTATAATTAATCGTGAAGAATATCGCTTGTGATTATATTTTCCACCCTGTGTGAATTTACCAATTATTCTTCTACCGAGATCTTTTTGCGTGTTTATTTCTAACTTAAAAAATCTCCTTGGACCTTTTCACGATATATTCTTCGTCGAGTGAAGGGAATTTTTCTTTGTTTTCGCTAATTATACTATCTAGACTATCGGGTTGTGGTAACCAGACTTCAGTCTGCGCCCGATATGATATAATTGCTTTACTGACAATCAACGATATCAGTATTTTAGAATCAATCATATACCGTAAAAACACTATTGGCACCCAGTGTTTTTCAGAAATGTGTCTACCAAACCAAACATAACAGCATGGATGAAGTCCTTTAGCGAATTCAAATGATACCACAAGAGCGAATCCGGTTAGATCAAAATTGGGTAGCGGCCCATTAGTTGTAACACGGGTCATTTCGTGTGTGGGATGCCCAAATCGTTTAAAATACTCAGAACATTCGCCGTACCCGAGAAAACTCCCTGGATAACACGCAACCATATCAACCGAAACAACACTTTCGGGGTCATATTTGGTATTCCATAATCCACCGTGTCCATAAGTAACACAACTTGCTTCGACATCTGATAGAAATTCAGTTCTTGTTGGTTTCCATAGATTTCACTTTCTAGCAAAATGAGCTGCAACTGACGGGATTGTAAAACAGTTTATTAGTAATTGTTCGTCATGTTCTGTTGAAAAATCACGAGCTAGTTTTCTCATCTCGTCATGTAGGGATTCAGTACGGTACATTTCACCGTTGGGTCTTACAAATTGATCGAATTTACACTTTTCGTTTTAAAAACTCTGAAATAACCACACTGAGACAGGATCGTTTTTACTTAACTCGTAAATAAAATAAAATAATTTCTCCCCCTCTATCATACTTCTATCATTTATTAGACCCTTATCGGGTGCATCTATGGATACTCTATCAAGATTTAATTTAGCATTTTTCCATAACATTAGCATTTACCATAACACCGAAACAGTTTGTCTCCGCAGCGCCATCGGCGCCGGATCTATTTACTCTCTCTGGAGACTCTGTCTCCGTAGCAGCCTTTTTTGTGTGAAATAGCTCTAAAATCGTTAAGGCTCCATTTGGCAAAAGGAGACATAAAATTATTTGCTTAAAATCTAACTCAATTAGAGATTTCCGATTCACCCTCTCTACTACTGAGAGAGAGAGAGAGAGAGAGAGAGAGAGAGAGAGAGAGAGAGAGACAGAGACAGACAGACAGACAGAGAGTACTATAACTTGGGGCTTGGGTTAATATCAAAAACTTTCCTAGTTAGCGGAATATTATAGCTTTTTAATATGTTTCACATAGATAATGAAGACTGTCCCTGCAGATTCACTTCGTATTAATACGTTTTCTCCGGCTGGGTCAGGGGGTACACCCTCTGTCATCATAGCAAACCGTGGGTGATCATTCGCTACGATCCTTCCACACCTGTGAAACATGTGCGGAGAACTTTTCGCGTCTCATGAAAATGGGATGAACCTAATTAACCAATAAATGTAAGCGCGAGTAAATTTTTCTTTCTACTGTGATCCACGATGACCGTTCACGATGTTTAAATGAACCAACCAACGTTTATCTTCCACATACAGTCACTTATCGCTGGATAATGTGGCGCTCCACAGTTTCGTATTTTTAGAATTTTAAAGAAAATGAATTTTCCCCGGGTATCTTCCCTTTCTATTATAAGCAGACCTTATATATCTTAGGTATTGTTTAAAGAACCCTTCATTCCTTTTATGTTTGGTGTATTATTGATAGGTTATACAGTATACAGCTTGACCTTACTCCACATGTGCATCTTTCAAGTCCTGCTAGCTTCGCATGGTCATATTTACGTTCTGGACTTTAGAGGTAAATTGTAAAAGAAAGAGCCGATAACTTTTTGACATTTTATATATGTAGTAATTGATCCATTGCACTTTCAGAAGCTGGTATTGTCTAGCTGAGCAAAATTCGTTTCCCTATTTTAATAGGTGCTAAAGGTACGTTAGACTAATTTAGGCGGATTTTTTAGATTAAGGGAGCAGTGTACCTAGATCATGTACAATTTCCATAAGTACAATATCCAAAGAGATGTCATCCACATTACATCAAAGTAGTACAGAGGTATGCCAACATTATTTCCACCGTACATATTTTAAATACAATTAACTTCACCTTATATACGCCACTTTCTCAAAAGTATATAACAACTGGTGAGAGATATTCCTAGATTAGGCACTCTAGTGATATGTAGGAGATTGGATTGTTTATGACATAGTCTTGTTTATGGGTACTCGTGAAAACGAGGCTGCTTCAGAAAGAGCATAGCGGATTATGGCTCGTGGCTTTTTACGATGCCTAAATATAATATATTATCTTGTTTCTGATCCTGCATGTCAAGCTAAAGAAGAAGACAAAACTGATGGCAGATGGTTGGAGGAACGGAGGTTACCGAAATGAATATGTATCCTCCTAAGGAAATAATAAATACTTGTTATAAACAACATGATAATTACTCCTTACTTAGAGATAATAATTCAACTGAAACAAAGTATCGCATTCGTTGAAAATTTGCATATTTTTTCAAAACACTACCAAGAATGTTTTCCTACTGAGCAAGTGTGCTGTTTTGGCCTTTATAAGAGCTCATGTAGTTAAATTATGAGCAAGCAGTCTTACGAGTTACGCACAGAGATTCTTTCGGAGATTTCTTTTCTCCCTTTAATTACAAGTCTGCTATTCCAACCGGGCTTAAAGGGGTGGAAACGTTATCGTTTTTGGTTCCTGTTAATTGTTGATAGTCCATCCAAGTTGTATTAGTATTAGGACAAAAGTTTTTGTAAAAGTGATTAGATTGAATTTTGTTCTAAATTGTATTAAAAGTAACTTTTCACTTTCTACTAAACTATATTGAGATTGATTACATGTAATTCTATTTATCACAACTATATACTATTATAATAAAGATTAGACCCTTATAAGCTAAGGCAAAACTCTCTAGCACCGGAGCGGTTTATCAAGTTAATTGTTTAAGAAATTAGTATTTAAAGAACAGGGTTGTGGCTCTAAAACAAATCATCGAACACGAACAACTACATTACTGTTTATTTATGTGATTCGGTAAAATAAACTGATATGCCTACTAGACATTGTTTAACTACATGTGTTGACTATCTGTATAATCGTATGGGTTATAGCCAGAGAGTTAGAAGTACATAAATTGATTATCCGTTTTAATCAGATGATACCAGCAGTACAAATTAAGCACTAAGTAGAAATTATACACCATATGGTAGTCACAGAAGGAACTATCTTCGCTCTTTGGGTCAGGAAAAGTGCACTAGAGGTAATGGACAAACAATTGCAGTACATAAACTGATTGTCCGTTTCAATTAGTTGATACAAGCAGTATACATTAAGCACTAAGTAGAAATTATAAGCCATGGAGTAATCGCAGAACGAATTATCTTTGACCTTAGGGTCAGTAAAAGTACCCTCTGTATGTTTAGTTTACAGACAAAAAAGATGTTAATCTAACATTGGATTATTTTAATATTTATTTTCTATTCTTTAAAATAATGTATTGGAAAGTTTAATTGTTGTAGAACTTATGTTTAATTGTATGTATATTTTTGATTATAGTAAAATAAGACGTTCGCTACCAACTTTATACTCAGTAATAGTTACTTCAAAAATACATGACGCTGTAAATGATAGAGTTTGATATGTTGGCATTTTAGATTAAATTCAGTAGCAAATATTTCTACTAAATGATTGTAGTATTAGTCTGAAATATTGAATTTTAGATTATTTAGCTGAATTAATTCGACATTTATTTACCTGTATTATATTGAAAAAGGCAGAAATCATACAAATATATGATGTGGGTAAGTGATGGAATATTGTAGTTTTATATGTGTCTCTTATATCTGTAATTTAAGTTTATGTAGATTGATGTTTGAATGTATTTTTATATATTGAGTATTTCAATAAACGAACCGTTTCGTCGGAACTCAAAGGAGACTTGTATCACTACAGCATCCCTGGACCTCTCGCATTGCCAAAGTCCCCAAGATGTAGCCGTATCTACACCGTTATGAGTGACGACCCTTCTTTTTGAGAGAGCCTGGGCTATTCTTCTCTCTTTCCGTCTCATTACCTCTAGTCATGGAACAAAACCCATTACACTTTCTTTTTGAGAGAGCATCCACGTGCCTCTCGCAAGTCACTACGATTCATTACATAAAAGATGGTGGAGAATCGGGGTATCGATCCCCGTACCTCTCGCACCAGTCTTGAATTTCAACCGACTACAAGAAGAAGAAAAAAAAACTACACATTTCACACTAATATGGTGAGTAGATTTTCGCTAGCCAAGAGGTGTGGATCCACTTCTTTCCACATCAACCTTTCATTATCAATAAACAGATGTGTTGTGTGCGACATGACTTAATCATTCTTTTTTTCAAAAAGCACCAAATTCGTTGGCATTTTAATAGATTTCTGACAAAACATATATCTAATGTTTATCAAAATATATTTACCAGAATACTGATCATCCACTGAAAACTCGACCAATGTCAGTTGAGTGGAAAAAATTTTGAACTATCTGAAACATTTTACTTCATTGCCTTGGATAACTTTTTTTAAAACCCAAATGATGGGATCAGGCTTTGCATCCAACATTGAAATTGTATGAGATTTTATGACAAAAAGAAAACCTAATTACAGCTGAAACTTGACTCTAAGGTTTATAACAACATATTTATGTGAACATGGCTATTCAAATTAAGTCTTTGTCGTTGTTGTATTGTTATTGCTCGGATCATATTTAGAGTACCACGATCAGAGCACACCTCCCTGCATCTTCGTACCCAACACTGGCTATCCATTCGATCCAGAATCAAATACTAATTTTTTTCCCTGTGCTTCGTTTCACTGACGGACTCCAGTCCAGCATACCTATCCAGCCTCACCCATGTGTAGACTCCAGCGAGATACTTACGCTCCTCTTGTGACAATCGTATACTCATTATTCCCACCAAATAAGGACGTCATATGGACAATGTTCTTTTGCATAACAGGGCCCAGCAACGTGGAACGAATTGCCCATTGAAATTAGACACAACGACACAGTGATCTCTTTCAAGAGTGCTCTTAAAATTTGCCTTTTTCGACTGCAAGAATAAACTTAAAGACCAAATACTGTTTCCTACCTTAAATATTTTCAGCATGTTTTATGTTTTCAAATTGCATGGTGTTTGTTTTTGATTTTTGTAGTCATATCATTATAGATGTTGTAAAGCGCTTAGAGCTTCTTAAGATTAGGCGCGATACAAAGCCCTTATTATTATTATTATTATTATTATTATTATTATTATTATTATTATTATTATTATTATTATTATTATTGCGCTTATTCATAATACATAATAATGATGCATAATTCTGTAAAACTGGTATTTGGGTTGTCATTCCAGTAATATCAGTTGAATAGAGCAGTTTTAGCATTATCAGAGACATTCACTTCTCGGATATAATTTTGTAAACCAGATTCTGTGAACAGATTTTCCATCCAACATTAAAATAGTGTGCGATTTTTTAACAAGTGACAAAGAAAGATAATTAATTGATGTAGTTCGGCTCGACTCTAACGTTTATCAGGAGTAAAACAAGCCATAGAGAATGGTCGTTCGCTTTTAAATACGGAAATAGCAGAAGGTAATCGAAGGTCATAGGTGTAACCAAGTGTTTGAAAGTTACGTAGCATACCATCTCTTTTTATATAGTATGATAAAGAGGGTCCTATGTCAGAATGGGTCCAGCGCCGGATTAAGCACCGTGGAGGCCCATAGGCAGTCAAACTTTTGGGGCCCCAGACCCACGGTCACGGTCTCATGGGGGCCCATGATGGGGCCCATAAAAGTCGCGGGGCCCATAGGCAGTTGCCTACTCTGCCTAATGGGTAATCCGGGACTGAATGGGTCATGGGGGTAATCTAAGGTATTTTTGTGACTCTTTATGATTTTTTTTCTTTAGATTATTGATTTCTTTTCTCACATCAAGCTCGCGTCGAGCACCTGTGATCGTTTGCTGAAAAATGGCGTTAAACCCTAAACAACAACAGAATGACAACAGTATTGAAAGTACGCACTTCCGGTTTTGTTGCAGCATCACCAATTGTGCAAGATCCAACTAATTGCTGCTTTCTACCTAAATTAAGTTTATTATAATCATCAAACAATCTTAATTGATATATGATTGTTATTATATAATAAGGACTTTTGTCACCATACATTGCATATAACTAAATTTATAATTGTCTGAATACTTCATAGTTATGAGAAATTAAATGTATATGCTTCCGAATCAAGATTGTATCAAAGGTATAATTAGAGTTATGTATCTAGTTTTCACCATTAGTTATTTTTAATATCCAATCGCGAATACATTACCTGAATAGAGTCTCCACTACATAAAATAGTATGGATATCTATAAATTGTATACAGTTGCTTTTATCAAGACATCATATGCACGGTTATGAATGTTGATCGACTTAATTTTTAACATCAGACACATACGTCCATTTTGAAAGAAAATGTAATGGCTGAAATATCAAAATTCCATCAAGTAATTGGCAGCTTTGGAGGAAAATGGGGATGGGGCTCTTCACAGCCCCATGACTTTCAAGGATATAGGCACAAAACGTAAACTGTTAAATCCATAACTCATGCAAAACTTGCTGAAAAATTCCATACATAAAAGTTTACCCTTGATCAGACTGGACGGATCTGTAAAGGTCAAACTTTTACTATGGTTATAGTCTTAATGTTTCTCAAATGAATAGCCCCTGGAAGTCGTGTGGTCAAGACATATTGGTTGCCTGACGTGTTATTAAGTAAGGGACTGACAGTTTACCACCATTGACCATTAAAGGTTCGTGAAATGCAGGAATAGGTTGCAGATAAACTTTAAGTATATTCTGAGTTCGATTTTCTATCATTTGGCAAATGTGAAAAGATCTACAGCATTTACACACGTCACTTTTGATTTTTGCGATTAATAATTATTCAAGATCTTGTGATAAGTCTTCTTTTTTTTAAAGTCCTTAATGGTCTGTTAAGGGAGTATGTTGGGCTATCTATGATTTTCGTGTCAATTTGACCTCGAAACGACAATTTGACAGAAGTATAATCTAATCTTGATCTCTACGAATTTGCTGAGTAAGTTATATACCTTATTTTATCTCTCATGAAATATGCACGTTTCAGTGTTTGTGCGGTGCATCGACTGCTTTATACGCAACACAAGCATTAGTCTTTGCCTAACATGGTGATTTTTTTTAATTATTTTTTTTTTGCTACATCCTTGAAAAATACCTGTCATAATACGTAAACCAGACACCTTTGACTTTTTGACAAGTATTATAGGCAGTTGATCACTTTGTTGTGTCAACTAATGAGACATAGTTTTGCGTAAGTTGGAGTTTGAACACACAGAAAAAGGACACCTGCCTAAATTAAACTGCGGTGAATAAGGAAGTTGACATGGCTGAAAAGAACACAAGGCTTATAGGTAAACCATACGAAGACGAACCTATTAATGAGCGCTATGGAGAAACGTTTATTGAAAAATATGCAGTTGATGAAAACATTGAAATGCACACAAAAGACAGGCAGTTTCAATGTGAAGTGTGTAGTAAAATGTTTACGCAGAGTAGCTACTTGCGGATTCATGCAAGAATACACACGGGGGAAAAACCATACGAATGTGAAATATGCAAGAACGTGTTTAGAACGAAGAATGATTTAAAGACTCACGCGAGAGTACATTCTGGCGAAAAACCATACAAATGTGAAGTTTGTGAGAAAGGATTTGCACGAAGTGGTTGTCTGACGAAACACGTGCGAGTACACACTGGTGAAAAGCCATACAGATGCGATCTTTGTCAGTCAAGCTTTACAGTGGTAGGATCATTAAAAAGACACATAGAGAGACATAAGGGAATAGTACCAAAACCATTTGTATGTGGGGTATGTGACAAAGCATTCGATTCAAATGCTAATCTGAAGAGACACATGAGAATACACTCTGGAGAAAAACCATACAAATGTGAAATATGTGATAAAACGTTTGTAGACACAACAGGTTTGAAAAGTCACCTGAAAATACATTCTAGAGAAAAACCATTCAAGTGTGATTTTTGTTTCAAAACCTTTAGTCACAATTGCAGTTTGAAGATACATATGCGAAGACACAATGAAGAAAGACCATACCAATGTGAATTGTGTGATAAATGTTTTGTAGATTCTACCTCACTAAAAAACCATTTGCGCACGCACACAGGAGAGAAAACACATCAGTGAGAAATATGTCATAAAATGCTCAAAGCAAACCTAAAATTAAATAGGCAACTGAAAGTATATTTTAAAATACAATCTGTTCATTTGTGAAATGTGCCAGAAAAGATATAGTAGAAATAAAATTTTACAATATAAAATCAGAAAGGAACACCCAACTTGTAAATGAAGTAAGCAGTGCATTTTGTAGTAAATGTGTTGAACTATTGCATTTTACAATTCTGCGTTAAGCTGGGACAATATATTGTACTGTAAACCAGCAAATGTGATGCAATTTAGCTGTACCATAGATTGTATGATTGTCTATAGATAGATTGTCTATGGCATTTAGAATTGTATGCATTACATGTCACGAGAAGTTGGTAGGCACAGAATGTAAAAATGTGATATTTCATCAGGTCAATATGATTATGCTTAGCCTAGGTCAATAGTGTCTGTAGATCTGTACAGCATTATTGACCCATTGCTATAGCAAACTAAAGATGATGGCCGATACTGTAATTAAGCTAACTGGATCCTCTAATTTTTTTGGATAATTATTTTTCTTAATAATTAATTTTAAATAATGCAAAAAAACTTCCAAAAACAAAGCATATTTTTTAATGCCTATAAAAAAAGACAAAAAAGTTATGTTGGAATATAAACTGAGACGCATTTACCAGTATTCAGACACAGGTGATTAATTAACCAATTGTCTTATTATGAAAGTACTATCTTCACCTTTATTGTCACATGTATTTTCCGAATTCAAAAACAAGAGCCACATTCCATAACATGTGACTAAGAAGTTCCCTAAAGTTACAAGCTTGTTAAAAATGACGAGGACAAAAAAAACTTTCATCTTGAGACATTAAGGCACAATGAATTCATTTTTCTTATAAGTGCAAAATCATTTGTCATCAGCCTTGCATCAGGATGACATTGTATTACATCTTTTTTCTAACTGTACAGTGCTGCTTTAGAGTGCATGAATGGAGACAAAACAGTAAGTTCATGTTTTCACTAAAGTGGGTTAATTTTGTAATGATGTCTAGTGTTTAAATACATACTAGTATTCTAGTTTTTATTGTTTCCCCAATTCCAGTAAACTAAACTTTCCTTACATTTGTGTCTGATAAAATCATAAAGTGGTCAACATCGCCAACACAAGAACCTTCAGAAATAAGTAACAATGCCAAGTGATTTGTTTCTGCTATATACTTGGGGCAAAAGTGCCAAGTGTGCTTCAAGAATCGTAAAAAAGAAAAAAATTATCTTTCAAATTTTCATTTATAAAGTAATGTCCCTATATGAATAGGTTTGTACTATATCAGTGATACATTTAGCTGCCTCAGGTTTGGCCAATGTGGGTATGTGAAAAGTTTGAAAGTAGCTTCTTGTTGGTCAGTGTATTTTTCAGGGTTTCTGGGGTTTTCCTCCACCATTTATACTGGCCTATAGCTGTATAGCCTAGCTTGTGCTGGAAAATGGCATTAAACCCTACAACAACAATATTCTGCTGTCGAAGACAGTCTTTGTATGTACGGTAACGATTTTAGTATTAGAGCTGGATCAAAGGTATAAATATGTTTCTAGAAAGAATTACTATCAACAGCAGGACATGTACATAGTGAACAGACTTGTAGTTTTACAAAGAATAAAACAATTTTAAAAATACAACCTGAATTCTTTATTGAACACACACACACAGGGGTGCAGAAATTTATCAAACTTAAGTTGGGGTATTGATTTTGGTTATTGATGCACAAATATGCCTTAAATGAAGCACTGATGAGTTTAGTTGTACATGTAATAAGACTCAGGAATTAAAGTAAGTTACAGTGAAGAGTTAAAATCAACTACTTTTGTAAAATTACACAAATAATTTACTTTTGTAGAATACAAAGTGACCATTTCAATAAGAATACACAGTATTACTGGATTAAATCCCAAATAGTTATAAAAGTCATATCACAAGTACAAACGTATAGAGTATTCTAAATGAATTACAGTGGTGTTATGAATTTTGAATGTGCTGATATACCAATAGCCTGGAATAGTGTTAATATGCTTACAGTCTTGGTATATCACAATGATATAATCCAGAATGTCTCTAAATGAATTCGGAATAATCCCAAAAGAGTGATTGAGGCCAACTTATTAATGAAAACTTTGTAATTTTTATAATGAATTTAAATAGATAAATCCTCAGATTAAAACAGAACACAACTAAAAAAAATTGATTCCACTAGTCATATGCTAAGAAAGGAATAAGTAAGTCTGATATCAACAACCAAAGAGGACCAGGATGAGGGTCATCTTAATGAAAATTCCATAAAACTGTAAGTAAAATTCATGTTTACCTACAAGTGATAATTATCTTAATATATAATCAATAATCATTGACAAAACTAAGTTATGTAATATGTTGTTTACAAAACACACTTGTCGAATAACCCCCAAATTAAGAAAAAGGCGAATAACACAATAAAAATTAAACATACATAACATATAATATGCATAACAGCTGGGTACCACGAGCAATTTTATATGAGGGCATTCTGCGGTATTTCTGAATATTTTGCTTTACATAACATGGTATACTGCAATTATATTAAGGTCCAACAATTTGATGTTCTGGGGCAGGAGACTGACAATTTTTTTATAAAATAAATTCCGCCTCTTTATAACTGGAAAACATGTGCTAAGCTAATTTATAGGAAAATAATACATTGTGGCATCATTTTTAATTGTATTCAGATATATCTTGCGACAATTTTTTTATTTTGACTATATCATTGTGACATATGAGGTCTGCTGGCATATCAAGCTTATTAAAGTTGTTGTTATACAGTTTAACACAATTTTTCAGTACAAAATAGGCTATACATGGTGGCTAGAATTAATGGTGGAGGAATAACCCGGGAAAACCCCCGGAAATAACCACCGACCCACGAGAAGCTACTGGCAAGCTTTGTCATATGCTCACATTGACCGAATCTGAGACTCAAACCCACGCAGACAGATGTGAGAAGGCAATGGTCCGTAACGTTGAGCGCTTTAAACCACTCAGCAACTCGGGGCCCCAGCTTATAATAATAATAATAATAATAATAATAATAATAATAATAATGCTTTATTTATAGAGGGTGACTCATTAGTCAAGGACTATTCTCCCTTGAGGCCCTCTAATTAAAGGCTACTGGTACAACAGAACATTCAAGACGTTGAATTAATTCAGAACACTCCATACTTTAGGAATTGTGATAGAACCTTTAGGATTTTTCAGGATTCATTTATCAATACTGTAAGTTTCTCTTAATCTATAAACGCAAATATTTTACCCTACTAATGTAATTCATGATTGATACCGTGTTTTCAAGGTTCTGCTGAGAAACTGCACACTGACAAATAGTAAATACACTAGAAAGTAGAGTAGTTAAACCGAAATAAGCAAAAAAAATAACAAAAAGGTCTTGAAAATACTTTAGAACATGCTGCTCTAGTAGTCACAACCATTTGTTTCTGTAAAAGTGAAATAATAGTTGTCATAAATTAACGCGATTTCTTGTAAATCAGGAAGAAATTGAAATGTTCTGATCTTCTCTCGACATCTCCTAGCCGTGCCAAAACAACAGTATTGAGATTCTTCGAAAAGGTTGTATATATCTACATCAAATGCAATTAGAATTGCTAACGTGCTGCAAGCAAGCAGAGTGCATGCAAACAGTTTTGACGAAATGTGTCTCTTGTTACTCCGAGATTTCAAACAGTTATTTAAACCAAGTTAACACTATTCACCATGATATTCTTCCTCCAGAAAACTTGACCCCAAATTATAACAACTACAGCAGTTACGTGCAGTTAACGTGTGAATTGCATTTTAAAATTTGCTTAGGAAATGTGCAGTGGTCTTTGGGTATACCCTCCATTACTTAAAACAAGTTCTAAAAAATGCGGAGGTTTTTCAACGCCAATTATTTGAATCTAGGCATTATGGAACTGCGAACTATATTTACAAGAACTAAGGTCGGAACATCGCACGGCCATTTCCGTCAGGTCACGAAATAACCTCGGATGTAGTTGTAGGTATACACGCATCTGTGTTTGGTGATTCGTCTCTTTCGTAAGTGCACCAGTAAAGATCGAGATTGTTCCGACTGTGTCTCATTCCGTCGCCATACTGTTTTTATTCCATCTGATAGAAAGTTGTTCAGTGTATAGTTCTCAATACATCTCAAGTTTCTTATCTCGGCACTGGATGTTCAGATTAACAAGAGCTGAAACGCCTGATAACATGCAAGAACTAATCGTCACCGAAACACCAGTGTCCTACAATGGAAGAGCTCCAATTAGTATGAACCAATTTACGTTTTACACAAATATACGTTAAGAAAGTTTAATAACGAATTTTACGTAGATCAGATTACTTACATAGACGCGAAACATCAAGAAACAAAGTTTTGCCATCCCTGTTTAATTTAATTTATCTCACTGTCAAAGCGCCTTGTTCCATTCGGAGTTTAGATACCCCACACGCATTTTTCATCTTTGTACTGTAAACGAAAAAGTCACTTGGACACTTAACGAATACGAAATACCTGATGACATTAACAGACGCGCAAGCGAAGAGGCCCGACGTGGCGCTGAAGTGGATGTGATTAAATTTGTCACCAATACAGATTTGGTCGAGCATTTGAGCCGGTTCGTTGTGGACGTCGACTCGGGAGAGCTTGTCATTTTTTTCTAGATAAAACTGGAAAACTTCAAGGTCAAAAGTTGACCAGAACGGCGTTGTGTTAAAACCGCGAGGCGCCATCTCATAAAAACCAATGCCTGAAATCAATGAAATCTCCAAAGAATCAGACACTCTAGTGTGTCGGCTGCGTGTATTAAAAATTACATCGACGTTTCCGAGGTCGTAATGTAATGTACGAGGATACAAAGGTCGCCGAAGCGTCCTCACCACCACGCTTAGTCACTTCATTGGCATATTTAAAAATAATATCAACCAACGAAGTATAGCACAAAGATAACGTTTCGGTGTTATGAACGGGGATTATTTTTTATAGATCTGAACTTATATCTTAAAATGATAAAACCTTGGATAGTCGTTATTCAGTATATGTGAATTTTCGGAAAATGACCAGCTGATTTTGTTACCTCACTAACACACGCCATTATAGATGACCAGTATCAAGAAATTTTTATCCATGCAAAACCAAGATTATTTGTCTATCCGGGAAGGTACATAACCGTCTTTTGGTGTTTGTATTAAAAATGTATCATTACATATATGTGAACAGCACCCATTGACGCTGTGGCGAAATTTACCGACGGGGTGTTGGATCAGCTAACAGCGGTTGCTAAAGTCAATAGCAATTTTGTTACACTTCTTGACGAAAATAAATATCGGAGTAGTTTTAGCAGATTATCATATAAGGTAAAAGGATATCTTTGCAATGGCAATGTAAAACTCGGCCGATTTGATCCCCACTACCAGCTTTACTCCAGCATGGAATCATCAGATTAGTACCTGAAAACATTCGGTCGTTGACTACGTCGACGTCGAAAAGAAAATCACTTAAAGAATGTTTCTACTACGATGAAGTGGAATTCACGGTTAGATCAACCGTCAGTTATGTTGAACCAGTTTTGAGTCAACTAAGAAGAGAAAAATCTCGACTGGTAGCTATTTTGGTATTAATCTCGGTAGGTATCGAAGACAACATCATTGCAAGGCGGAGTTTGAGACGGTGCTAACCAAAATGAAAAACTTATGAATATGTGGTCTTAAACAAAATAACAGAAAAAAGCTGAAATCATTGTTTTGTTTGATTATGATTTTTAACGTAGCTTTAACAATGTTTCAGTCATATCGCTACGATGTCTGCATTGAGGCAGTTTATAGTGATATCTAGCACTGGGGCATCATGCCGCAGTCATGTAGCATGTCACACCCAGTCACATTATCCTGACACCAGGCCGACAAGTCCTAACACTAACCTCTTAATACTGAGCGCCAAGCGAGGCAGCTTATTGTACCATTTTTGTAAGTCTTTGGCATGACTCGGCCGAGGATCGAATCCACGACCATCCACTTCCGCGGCGGACGGTCTAACGACAAGGCCATCAGAGCGGTTCATTATGCTTTGCAAAATTCATAAATTTTTACTTATAATACAAAAGTTAAAAATTTTAAACGAACGTACATTATTATGAATTAAATCCTAAAAGATAATTTAAACAAACCGATAATTTAAACAAACCCAAAAGTACAGACTATTCCAAATGAACTTCAATGGTGTTCCGAATGAATCTTGACTATACTGATGTACCAATATATTAAAATGTCAAGATAGGAATGAGTCATTATATATATAACCTTAATATAAAAACCTAAGATATCATAAGAGGACCAGGATGTCGGTCAAAAGTTCTTTTCTAAAAGACAAGTTGTCAACAAGATCCGTTCCTTTACTAAAACCTTAGCAAAGAACATGACACTAGGTACACTAGGAATTCCAGAGGCGAAAACCATTGCCTGCATTAAAATTCAACTAATCATGTTTACCTACAAATTATAATAAACATTTTAATATAAAACCCACAGCATATACAAAATTGGGCATTATTATGTTGTTTACAAATAAATAAAATACTAGCAATTTAGTCTGGTAGGCCCAAACTGCTACTATAAATTAATGGCAAAGGTCAGTCATAATAGAAATTAAATATACATAAAAACGTACGACTGCTCTGTGCACAGATATAGGACCGGTACTTGTTCGAGCCAAACCAAAACCAGTCATTTTGCATGCGATACAACTCGAGTAAACTGCCACGTATGTATCCGACAACCTTGAGGTTTTTTTCTGCCTCTCGACTGGAATTGAAGAGGGGCGCCAAAGGTGACGATCGCCCGGAACGACGTTTCATCCACCACAAACTTGCTACGACTCTGAACCCCGTAACATAAGTATTTAACTCTCTCAGTAAAAATAAATAAATACACCCCCGCCACAGAAAATTATTTAACTGTGTGTATGTATGTATGTATGTATGTATGTATGTATGTATGTATGTATGTATGTATGTATGTATGTGTCAAAGAATATTCGTCAGCAGCTCGAGCAGCATTTTCCAAGGTTTCAATCTGAAGCTCATCAAGATAAGTTTTAACATCATTATGGACACAGTTTTTGAACTCTTCAATTAATATAATTTTCTTGAGATTTTGATAATCTTGCTCGACTTTCTTGGCTAAACACCATCTATCAAACAACTGCTCTTTTTGTCTAGCAAATTCGACATGAGGTTGTCCAGCTTCTTTTCTGAAATTTCTAAATTTTTGCCTATAAGCTTCAGGAACTAACTCATAACCTCTTAAAATGCATTCTTTAACTAAATCATAGTCACTACTTTGATGAACAGACAGTGAAGTGCAAATCTCGCTAGCCTTACCAGTAAGTACACATTATAGTAACTGAGTCCAATTCTCTCTTGGCCACTTTAAATTTTCTGCAACTTTTTCAAAAAGAGTAAAATATTTGTCTACTTCTTTTTCTTTGAAAGGGGGCACTAATCTAATATTCCTTGCTAAATCAAAATTTTGATTTGAAGTATGATGGTGATTCTCACTTGCCAGCTCTAATTCTTTCATTTTACACTGATATTCCCTTTGTTCCTTCTCTCTCTCTCTCTCTCTCTCTCTCTCTCTCTCTCTCTCTCTCTCTCTCTCTCTCTCTCGTTCAATTTGTTTTTCTTGCAATCTTTCCTGTCTCTCTCTCTCCTCTTTTTCAAATTGTAATTGTCTTTCTTTCTCCTCAAATTGTAATTGTCTTTCTTTCTCCCTTTCTTGAAATTCCAGTTTCTTAAACTCTAATTCAGATTGTAATTGTCTTTCTCTCTCTCTCTCTCTCTCTCTCTCTCTCTCTCTCTCTCTCTCTCTCTCTCTCTCTCTCTCTCTCTCTCTCTTTATCAATCCGCATTTGCTCTTTTTGTAATTCAATTTGTTTCTCTTTCTCCCTTTCCTGAAACTCAAGCTTCTTTAACTCTAATTGCATCTGGAATTTTAATTCTAAATCCTTTAGTTTAATGTCAGAGTCTGATGCAGACTTACTGACTGGAATCAAAGCACTTTGTTCCAAAACATCTTGCTCTACCAAATATTGAACCAAAATCTTTTTGATATCTTGTTTCATTAAAGAAGCCTTGACTTCAGAAAGATCGTATTTTCGGGCAAGTTGAACCAACTCGTCTTTTTTGAAAAGATCTAATTGCTCCTGGGTAGGATTAGAAAGAAATATTTCTACCTTAGATGTCATTTTGATACAAGCGTGTTAGTCTCACTAAAAATTTAAATTTTTCAAAAACTAAGGGAAATTCAAATTTAAATTCAAATTTATTTAAATTTCAATCTCAATCTCAATCCCGAGACGATAGCCACCAATTTCTATGTTACGTGCTTAGGCTCGAATAAGCAGCAACACAGAAAGAGTGAAAACTAAAAAGCTTGTATAATTTTAACAATGATTTATTTAGTACAATTATTTTCATAAAATAAATAAACTTACAGTTTTAGAGAATCAAATCCAACATTAATCCAATATAGAATTCACAAAAATAATCCACTAATGGAATTGTAAGAGTCCTGATAAATAAATGTTCTAATAGTTCCAGGTTCGAATCTTGACGATGTAATCCAAAATGGCTGACAATGTCATGTGATGCAATTCTTGTTTAATTTATCATCCAAATGAATTATGAGCACATGTTTTCTCCTCCAAATAGATAATAAATCCTCTTTCTTCAATGAACTAACATAAACAACTAATGCCTTAAAGCCCAGAGATTCTACTGAACTCCTATCCAAAACAACAGTCTATATAACTGTTTTTTTTTTTAAAGTAAACAAGTGATCACATGATTTTCTAGAAATTGATAAAGGTTCATGGAAGATCACAGAAAGAGACTGCCTTTACTAAAAATCACATACTCTAGATATTTCCTACCCCTAAGAACTAAAAATAAAATGTTGTCCTTGAAATTAACCAATGGTGTTAGAGACTTGTTGACAATGTCCAAAGCAAGGTCAGGAATTAGATCCACAAGCCAAGGTCAAAACTTGTTAAAGGATGGTCAGCCTAAACTTTCTAGAATAATTTCCCAATTAATGGATATTAAATCCTAAATAACAAATTTGGATTTAACAATTAAAAAATAAATAATTTAAATCCAATAACCGTAACAATATATATATATATATATATATATATATATATATATATATATATATATATATATATATATATATATATATATATATATATATATATATATATATATATATATATATATATATATATATATATAGGGGCCCCGAGTGGCGGAGTGGTCTAAAGCGCTGTCCGTTACGGACCACTGCCATCTCACCTCTGTCTGCATGTGTTCGAGTCTAATATTCGGCAAATGTAGTTATGTGAGAAAGCTTGCCAGTAGCTTCTCGTGGGTCGGTGGTTCTTTCCGGGGTTTGTCCGGTTTCTTCCTCCACCATTAATACTGGCCGCCATGTATAGCTTATATTGTGCTGAAAAATGGCGTTAAACCATAAACCAGAGTTTTCAGATTGTCAGGCTACTGGCTTTGACGTGTGCGATTTCATGGCATCAACTGCAGTTATAAAAATATTTTTAAAAAACAGATGAACGTGCTCTTAGCTATTGAAGATTCATGCTACAACAACAATTACAACTACTACTACTACAATAATAATAATAATAATAATAATAATAATAATAATAATAATAATGATAATAATAATAATAAATAAATAAATAAATAAATAAATAAATACATTTATTAGCTAATTAGTTATTATTATGCCTACTACGAGTGTGCTGGGGGTATTTATTGTTGGCATTCCAATCCTGCGTATACATATATAAGGCTGCTTTTCTCGTTTAGATCCGTTTTTAAATATACATTTCGAGCTTTATATATAGTCAGGCAAGTTTACAAGAGTCATTTGGGAGCATATGTGTTGTGTGTATATCTTGGAACTCGGTCGGTCATAGAGGATTTAATATAATTTTACTCTATGCATGGGTTTGGAAGTAACAACAGCTGGATTTAAGATTACCTGTTTCATACGGATACTCTCAGGCTTGTACTATGCAAATTTTACAAGGAAGAACGTCTGTACTCGTATTGCTCGCAATCATGCGCCCATCATATACATTGTATGCTCGTTCGCTCTTGTTTCGGTTTTTGGGGTGGGGTGGGTGGTTTTAGTTTTTAAAACATAATTATGTTTCTGTGGGTAAATACTTTTATTATTTGATAAATGATCATTTTAGAGAACTGACCATTCACTGTCTGCTATATTTGAAGTTTACCGAAAAACGGGGGTGGGGGAAACAAATTTTGAACCTGTAGTTTAAAAGCTCTATGAATGTGACCAAGGTCACCCATTTTATGTAATTTCTGTTCAAAAGAGTATAAACCGACATATACATTTTATTTATACATACTTGTATATGTGTTTGGTCTGGTTTATGGAGGACTAGTATATATTAATTAAGGTGTTTTGGTCTGGTTCAAGGACAGCTCGTTTCTAATCTTAAACTATACAAGGTATTCCTACCTTACATCATATGATATGACCGAATTCTTTCTGACAGTAATATCATTCAGAACATACTTCACATACTATTTTTAATGTTATTATTGCTATGTTATTGTCATAATAAAGTTGTCGACATGTATTAGTCACAGCATCAAGTCATGCATTAACAAAAAAGTCTGTTGTAAATATGGAAAGACCAAACCAGCATACCCTTGATGATCTTTATTTTTTTAATAAAATAATGTGGATTCCATTTATACATAATAGTTTTACGTACAGTCAAGCGGGTTTACGAGAATCATTTGGGAACATATATGTTGTTTGTATGGCGTGTAACTACGTGTAAAAGCTTCAATAGAAACATGGCTTGTAGAATGAAATTACGAGTGTTGGATTTTTAACTACCTGTTTCATACCGATGCCCTTGGACTTGTATTCTACAAAGTGTACGAGAAAAAAAAGTGTGTAAACGTATTGCCCCCAATCATCTATCCTGATTAGTTTTTGTTGCTAGTTGGGGGTGGGGTGGTGGTGGATGGTAAATACTTTAATTTTTTGGTCAACGATAATTGAAAAATATTGTTCATTCTTTGTTTGAAGTTGGTCAGAAGACGAGGTGCGATTTTGAATCATTTTATGTTATTCCTACTATAGAGACGAAACTGACGTATACATGATACTTATTTTGATTAGAATGTATTTGGTCTGGTTTATGGACAACTCGTGTCTGATATTACACGTATCACGTGATCATATCTTGCACATGAGCGAATTATTTCTGATACTAATATCATTCCTCTCATGTACATACCATTTTATGTTATTATTGCTGTGTCATTATCCTGATCAAATTGACCACGTGTATCAGTCACAGGATCATCAAATTATGCATGAACAAACAAACAAACAAAAATAGTCTGTGATATATATCGAGAGAGCAGACCATAATGGGTTATACATAAATAAAATAGAAGATTTTATATCGTGCCAAAAAAAAGCGGATTTGAAATTGTAGTAAGTAGAAAAGTTAAATAAAGCATTTAAGTGTATAATATTCATAATCAAACTCACAAAAATGGTTTTCATGTGGGTTTTAAAAAAAAACACGTACTATAAAACAATCTATAAAGGAAATTAGCATCTTTAATAACTGAACACATCAGCTCTCTCGTCGTCGTATAGGATTACATTGTAAGTGACCTGGTTGGATTTGAGTTCCGATAGTGTAACATCATATAGTTGGCTTTCCCATTGGATCTCGTTATACATGCACCAGTTATGTCTGACACACTTTTTCCGATATACGATGGAAAGAAAACTTTATTGGAACTTCAGAATAATTTTGGTTCTGTTAAGTACAAGAAAAGGTAAATTTTAAATTTTAATTTACTGGATAAGCAAGACATAATTACAAAATTCATAAACTTTTTTTTATAACGGTCATTAATTTGCATGATATCAAAGTCTAGTAAACCAGTCACGGATGCTTCTGACAACCCTCAGTTCAAACCTTTGGACTGGAACGCCAAAGTTGGAAACCTCTGCTGGAAACGAATGCGCAATTAAAAATATTTGCGCAAAGGCATAGTCGAATTCCAAAAACAGTAATATGAATAGCAATAACGGCAAAGCTTGGGTGAAATATAAGCAAAGGTACTATGTCAAGCAGCAACAGCAAAGCAATTAGAACATTAGAAATGTAGCAGCTAGATTTAAAATATAATGTGTAGAAATGATTGCTAAATTAAATGGAGAAAACAGTTGCTACAGACGAGGCATACAAGTTATTAGCAAACGAACTAACCATATCGCGAATGTGAGCTTGTTTGACAAACATTCTTTATTTTATATCAAGTTGCGGAAAACAAAACTTCAATACGGGTATCTCGAACAATTAAAGGATGTCACTCAGGGACGTCATTTCAGTTTTTATGAAAGGGGGGGGGGGCAAGCCTGACGGGCTTGTTAATTTTCGTATATAGGCTATAGAAATGACGTCCATGATGTTACTGATAAGGCACAGCAAAAGAGAAAAACGGAATATACTAAACGTTTAGTATCGAATATTTTCTGACATAAAGGTTGCACGGTTTGCAAATCTGTGAAGGCACACATTTGTTGCCTACATTGGCATATTCTAGTGCCATACAAAATAAATAAAACCAGTTCATTTTACTTAAATTTCAATTACCATGTATTCCTGTGTATTTTGTTATGTAAAGCTCGCCTACCCTTTTTGTCTGATTTACGGTACATTAGGCGATGCGCTCTTTTTCAATGTTTTTAGGTTTTTGTGATTCTTATTGCGTTAAGGGCATCCTTTAATATCCTGTAGAGTATTGTAATTATAGTATTTTCTACAGCATTCTACCGACGTAAGAATTGTGCCTACTGCATCATTATTACCGGCGTAAGAACTGTTTGTTCTGCATTCTACCAACGTAAGAAGTGTGCCTTCTGCATCATGCCAATGTAACAATTGTGCTGTTTGCGACATACCCGCGTAAGAATTGTGCCTTCTGCAGTTTGTTTTGTGCTTAGGATGTTGCTATCACGTAAAAATTAAAAAATACATTATTGTCCAAGTCTGTGTTGATAAATTACATTGATTTGTGACACCATATCCAGTACAGCCACGCGAGTGAATGCAAAGTTAACATTTTCTTACATGGTACAGAACCAAATTATTTTCAAATGGTTTAAATGTTATTGTTCATCTACAATGCATCTGACAAATGGGACACCTGCTTTTGGTATACTACTTTGCATTTTACAAAGGGACACGGGATTTCGGTAGATTACTTTTCATCTCACAAAAGGGACACGCGATTTGGGTTGACTACTAGGCATCTGACAAAAGTAACATGGTATTTTGTTAGGCTACTTAGCATGTGACAAAATCAACACGGGATTTTGGTAGACTACTTTGCATGTGACAAATTAAACACTGGATTGTTTGCTGACTACATTGTATTTGACAAAATAAAACCAGGATTTCGGTATAAGAAACTGGTAAATCTATAGTGAGTGAATACTAAGATTTGTCTAAGAGAGGACATATAACTCTTGTATCTGCTGACTTGTTAGATGACAAAAAATAAATAAAATAAAATAAAATAAAGTATAAAAGACCTTAACAATAAATATATAAAGATCTAGATCAAACAGTAAGTCGGTCCTTTGATACTGGGGGAAAATCTTTTACCAGAAGATAGCGAAACATTATTCAAACATATCTCGAAAGGTTCATCAAAATTAGAAGAACATGACTCTATATGACGGAAACAACTTCCTTTAGTAGTTACACTGGACGAAAGAGGGAAAACTACCTACGTGTTATTTACATAAGCTTACAACAATACGTGGACAGTTTTGGATGAGGCAACTCTAAAGGTGTAATCCATCAGCTACAGGACTGAATCGCATGCTGTGATGTCAAAATCACAGCTGCACCTGTATGTTGTTGTTCTTGTATGGTTTAAGCCATTTTCAGCACAATATAGGCTATACATGCCGGCCAGTATAAATAATAGAGGAAGAACCCGGGAAAACGCCAGAAAGAACCACAAGAAGCTACTGGCAAACTTTCTCACATACCCACATTGGCTGAATCATATACTCGAACCTACGGAGACGGAGGTAAGATGGCAGTGATCCGTAACAGTGAACGCTTTAAACTACTCGCCAATCAAGGCCCCTACTGCTGCACCTGTATGGGAAAAAAAATTGTGCTTCCCCGTTAGTTGTTACAATAGACTCGACGTCCATTTTCTCTACCTGGTTCAATAATCTCTGTAATCTTTGTAAAAGTCCATAGCGATCAGTAATTTTCTTCTGTCGGTTTTTAAAAAAAGTGATATTTAAGGTGTTCAGCATTCAACAATCAGGTTTCAATTGACTTTACTTAAAATATATTAGTATTATATTTTGTAACAGCGATTTTGCCCATACATAATCACGCTGACTTAAACTTCGATTAAGTACTAGAGTAAACAAATGAAATGAACAATCAAACGTGACATGTTTACCCATTATTTCATGGACCATTAGAACAATATATTAATAGTCAATGTCCCATGCATTAATAATGAACCAAAATGTTTAATTAATAAATGATTTACAAAGTTATACAATTGGTTCTAGTGAAACAATATTCTAAAATAAAGACAAAAGATTATATATATCTATATATATGTGTGTGTGTGTGAATACAGTTCTGCACTGCAAACAGCCGATTCATTTTTAACTATATTTTTTAAACAATTTTTAATCAAAAGCTTATTTAGAAAGGATGGTTTATTTTAGGAAAATCTTTGGTCAAATCTAACCTAATCTTTGGTCTAATGTTAAATACAACGCGCGTTCAATCTGTAAAAGTTTCATGATCATTAATTATTAAATAATAAGTAAATAAAATGTTTATAGTAAATATTCTTTGTTCAATAACAAGAAAAGTCCACCAATGTAAGACACCGATCGCTAACATTTATGTTTTGATGCGACTGAACAACATAAATATCAGGGAATGATATTACAGTAAGACTATACCAAGTATTGTGAACCAATACAAGATCAAAGGTAAGGATCACAACAAAAAAAAAAAATCAAATTTGGGCCAAACCCGACATTGACAGTATAATAACTATTTACTGTTCAATAACAGCAAGTTTTATAACGTAACAATAAATCTGTACGGGCCGAATCTGTAATGGGCCGACTTTGTTATGGATCGACTTAAGAATTTCGCACGATCGTTTCACTTGCCGTATAAACCCTATGGCTATCGTGCAATGGGGGAGATAACAATGTCCTTTGTCAGCACAAGTAAATAAAATGAGCTCCCTTTAGCAACGCAAAACCTGAAGTTTTATTGTCAACAGTCTTAACAATAGCTGCAACAACATGCTAATTTTAATTTCCAGTGTGTCAAGCCAAAAGCACAATTGTTTTATGTTAAGTAAACAGTTGTCATTATCACCCATGAAGATTTTTGCCAATTTCAAAATTAAATTGTACTTTTTTTAAAAAGTAAACTCTTTACCTAATTTTAAAGAAATACATCAGAATAATATTTTTTTCTCTCGAAAATGTAATGACAATCAAATAAAAACACAGCTCCCAATCTTTATAAGGTAGTTATTGGGGCCTACGACCTCTGAGCATGTAATATACTGAACTGCTACAACCCATGACAGCCAACATGTTATATACAGAACTGTTACAACCCATGACAGCCAACATGTAATATACTGAACTGCTACAACCCATGACAGCCAACATGTTATACACTGAATTGCTACAACCCATGACAGCCAACATATTATATACCGAACTGCTACAACCCATGACAGCCAACATGTTATACACTGAATTGCTACAACCCATGACAGCCAACATGTTATATACCGAACTGCTACAACCTATGACAGCCAACATGTTATACACTGAATTGCTACAACCCATGACAGCCAACATGTTATATACCGAACTGCTACAACCTATGACAGCCAACATGTTATATACCGAACAGCTACAACCTATGACAGCCAACATGTTATATACCGAACAGCTACAACCCATGACAGCCAACATATTATATACCAAACTGATACATCCCATGACAGCCAACATGTTATACACTGAACTGCTTACAACCCATGACAGCCAATGTTATACAATGAACTGCTACAACCCATGACAGCCAACATGTTATATACCGAACAGCTACAACCCATGACAGTCAACATGTTATACACTGAACTGCTATAACCTATGACAGCGAACATGTTATACAATGAACTGATACAACCCATGACAGCCAACATGTTATATACCGAACTGTTACATCCTATGACAGCCAGCATGTTATATACTGAACTGCTACAATCCCCAACTGCCAAGCATACTTGATACTGAACTGCCATAGCTCACAATTGCCAAGCATGTCTGAGGTGACCAAAGTAGCCGAGTGGTCTAAAGCACTCTCCATTACAGATTACTGCCATCTCACCGCTGTCTGCATGGGTTCGAGTTTCGGATTCGGCCAATGTGGGTATATGAGAAAGCTTGAAGTTAGCTTCTCGTGGGTCAATGATTCCATCCGGGGTTTTCTGGGATCTTCCTCCACCATTAATACTGGCCACCATGTATAACCTATCTTGTGCTGAAAAATGGCGTTAAACCCTACAACAACCAAGCATGTTTAATACTGAACTGCCAAAGCCCACAACTGCTAAGCACATTGTGTACGGAACTGACAAATAGCAAGAATAATTGAAAATCAAATGAATATACATATGTGTATGTATGTGTGTGTTGTGGGGAAGAAATGGATAAACAAAATGCCAGAATTTTAGAACATTATCTGATAATGAAGATGAATTCTTAAAATTTCTACCAGATGGTGTAATATAGTGACATTAATAGGATGATGTGAATCAATACAACGTGGACTTAAATTTCAGTTATTTTTGTAGGATGCATAGAATTAACATTACAGGATTATGTAAATTGGATCATTCTAACTATTATTACACCAGTATGTGACCTATAATTGAATTCATGGATTTATCATATAGATTTAAATTATCATGCATTATGGATTTTAATGGATCTTATTAGGACAAACTGAAAGTTGTCAATGTATCTCATAATCTGTGACATGCTAAACTCTATAATACAATTGTATTTTATATAGGTTCTGTTATTTTTTTTTTATTAAAGAAAAAGTTTATGAATCTATACATATTCCACAAAAAGCATGATAAATTAATATTTTAAAGATGTTTTCCATAAATAATTTATAATAGCAAATAATTTTATCAAAATTATGGCCTTTAAAGTTTTCAAAAGCCCAGCCAATCAGATACAAGATCACCTTCATAACAAGTATAAGTGTTGCTCATCATCAAAGGTGCCTGAGATCTCAGTGATAACAAGTATGCATACCAAATATTATATAATCAGAAATATGACCTTTAGAATGCTCACAAGCTCAGCCAATCAGATGCAAGATCACCTCTTGAAATATGATATGATGCTGATTGTAATGAAACTCGTCCTTAGAGCTTGATATAAGCTTACATAAGAAATTTGATCAACACTTGATCAGAAATATTAGTCTCTAAAGTGTGCAGTGGAGTGTCAATGGACAATGAACAACATATGCTTAACAAAAAAACATACCATAAGCTCCGGTCTTTTGCCAGGTGAGCTAAAATCACTAGACCTACTGCAAATGACTTTGACACAGTGCCATGATTATTTTCAAATAGTTATAAACTGAAAGAAAAACACAGGGTTTGCCATTTCTAAAGAATGAATTTTAATGTATGCTTTGAGTGTGAAGATAAACTCGCATGTACATTTAAAGGATGATAACAATGAGCATTAGGTTTGAAAATTTATTCAGACTGCTGTCAAGTCTGAGTGGTATTTGTTCAGATGCCAGTCTAATGAACTTTTTTGTATGCACTTAAACTCACAGTGTGGACAATTAATGTCCTTTACACCAATGTGCAAGCAGTAATGCTTCTGCATATTATAATTATCCCTAAATTTCTTTCCACATCCTTCCCATCCACAAATAAAGGTCTTATCAACTTTCATATTACTTCTGCAATCTTTTGTGGCTAGATCATCTTTGTCAGTATCGCTTCTTGAAGTTTCCTGTCCAATAAATTTTCTGTTGTGAACTTTCTTTATGTGATTGGTTAATGCTGATTTAATCTTGAATGCTTGAGAACAATCGTCCACATGGCAATGATATGGTCTACTTGATGCATGAGTTTTCTGATGCCGATGAAGGGATGAAACATCAGGGAAAAAGTTCTGACAAACACAGCAGGAAAGCCATGTAGTTTTGTCCAAATGACTATTCAGATGCGCCAAATAAGAACGTTTCTGCTGATAAACCTGCTGACATGTATTACATTTGAAGGTCTGCCTCTCTGGGTTGTGTATATTACCAATATGCATCTTCAGCAACTTTTGACTCTTTGCTTCATAACTGCAGTGGCTGCATTTTATCAACTGTGAAGAAAGTTTTGATGAAGCATCAAACTTTTCTGTTTTCTGCAAATGAATAGTTTTAAAATGATCATTAGTTTTTGCCTGTAAAATGTCACTCCTGTCATTTGCTTCTGCTAAACATTCTTTGGCATCCAAATTAGTTGAAGCCCTAGGCAAATTTTGTGGCAATTTATGGTTAACATGTATTTGTTTTTGTGATACTTCAATGGAATGTTTTAATTTCAGATGCTTCTTCAGTAAATATGATCTAGTAGTTCTGTATGCACAAAATTCACATGAAAACTTCTTGTGTTTTTTGGTGTGCATTCTAAGTTCTAACTCCTCTTTAAAGATTATATTGCATTTTGAGCATGTATAATTTGTTATAGCGTCATCTGCTAATATGGGGAATGTGATTCGGAGAGTAACATTCTTGGCAATTAATGCAGTCTGCTGATCTTTTAGAACTTGTTCATTAATTTCATTCAACCCATCATCATTGCACTCTAAATACAAATCTATATCCCCATCTTGTTTGACACAAACAGCATTTTCCGTCTGTTCATCTTCTTTCTGAAATGGGTCAACAATACTTTGGCAGATTTGACCAACCTCTGTTTCCTCTACTGATAAGGCAACAGCTTTTCCAGCTGCTGTTTTGGAAAGCAAAGAGCATGGTAATACACTGTTCTCCATTTGTGAGTCACCAGATTTAAATACTGTTCCCAGTCCATCTGAGTACTGGTGATACCCATCTGACTCACATTGGAGAATTCCACTGACACCCAAGTCACTGAGAATCAAGCTTTCATCACAATAGCTGCCATCTTGAACCCCTTCCTGAACAAAGTGTAGAAACTCAGACAGGAAGCTATCTTCAGACTGGGCAAGTCTCATGTTTAATTCCATTTCCTTCAACAAAAAAACAGGAAAGCACCAGATTATAATGATTTTCTTATATCTTGTAAATAAACATGCAAGTGTGACAAGTTGGTGAGCACAAGGAGTGGTGAGAATGTTCGACTTAAGAATATTACAAAAATTTGTAAACCTTTTTAAATGACACATGTCACAAAGGATAACTTTCTGATAGTAACTTCTCTAGCTTTCCAAGAAATGGTGCCCCTGTATGGTAACATTTTCAAAAGGCCATTTCTCTGAGTCATAGAGTGCAACCTTTTCTTTAGTAGCAAATATCCATCCTAAATGAACTTAAAGAACATTCTAGCTTGTCACCAACTAAACCTGTGACCATTATCAAAGAACACTGTACTGTGGCACAAATAGAACCCTGTGACCATTTTCATAGAACAATGTACATGGTCACAAATACAACCCATATACCTCTGTGATCATTCTCACAGACAATTATTTGCCTTGTAATTCTTTGTGCAAGAAAAGTTTGAATTTAATTGTGAGATCAGAGATAGTGGTCCCTCACTGTACAGCAATTTAGTATATAACAAGGTACCTGATATATGTTTAAGAAGTGGTCCTTCACTACACAACACTTTAGTATATAACAAAGCATCCGATTTATCATGTCTAAGAAGTGGTCCTTCACTACACAACACTTTAGTATACAGTTTATAACAAGGTATCTGATATATCTTGTCTACAAAAGACTTTAGTATATAACAAAGTATCTGATTTATCATGTCTAAGAAGTGGTCCTTCACTACACAACACTTGAGTATATAACTAAGTATCTGATATATCATGTTTAAGAAGTGGTCCTTCACTACAAAACACTTTAGTATACAGTGTATAACAGAGTATCTGATATATCTTGTTTAAGAAGTGGTCTTTCACTACACAACACTTTAGTATACAGTGTAGAACAAATTATCTGATATATCATGTTTAAGTGGTCCTTCACTACAAAAGACTATAGTATATAACAAAGTATCCAATTTATCATGTCTAAGAAGTAGTCCTTCACTACACAACACTTTAGTATATAAAAAAGTATCTGATATATCATGTTTAGGAAGTGGTCCTTCACTACATGATCCTTTAATATATAACATGGACATGGTACATGTACCTGATTTAACTTGTTTTACCAAAAACTGAAAATTCTTTCCTAGTTACACTTTATGTGGTTTCATTCTACACGAATATACCACACAATGATGGTAATGAAGCATGTAAATATTATGTTGAAGAAAATGAATTTACATGTAAACTATCAAAAGAACATGCTTGCAATTTGATAAAACTTGTGCTCGAAAATTAATTTTTTTCAATTTGGTAATGGGTAGTTCTATTGGCACCTTTTTAATGGGGAAATTAGAAAATGATTTTCTAAATAAATGCCTCTTAAATCCAGATGTTTCGTTAAGATTTTTAAATGATATCTTTTTAATTTGGAGTCATTCATTAGAAGACCTTTTTTTATACTGTTCGAACAAATTACATCAAACAATAAAATTTACATTCAATGTCTAAATTCTCATTTTTGGATGTACAAGTCATGAAAAATGAAAATAAAGACATCACTACCATGGTTCATGTTAATTCATCAATATGTTGAATATTCTTTATGTCATCCTAAATCATGTAAACACTGGATGCCATATAGTCAAGCGAAAAGATATGGAAGAATTATTTTGGATGACACTGTTTTTATATCATCTTTAACAGTTAGGTCAGCATATATTAAATAGAAATTACCATACTGACATCATTAATACTTCTTTAAAAAAAATTATATTCTCTTACACAACGTCAATTATTACAATATAAAATCAAAAATAGAAACAAAGATATCGTTCCATTTGTTATTAAATATAATCCAAGTTTGCCTAATATTGGTAAGATTATCAATAAATATTTGGATTTATTAAATTATCAAGTAAAGCATGTGTTAAAAAGCTACACAAAAAAGCGAACTCACATTTGCTTATAAAAGGACTAATTTTTTTATACAGATTTCCTAATTAATTCTAAATTAGAAAAATCATCATACATAGGTCTCAGTAGGATTTTACACATTGAAGTCCAGGACTCATAGTTTGGTAAAAATAGAAGTCACACCAGCAAAAGTTGTACAACCCTCCCATAAGCAAACTGGGCATGCCTTAAGTGGCTAAATGTCCAGATGAGAAGAACCAGTAGTTGTCAGTTTAATTTTCCAAATTCTTTACACCACTGACATATAGGTCTTGTTTGTCCATTAAGAATGAGACTGAATTTTGTCAATTCAAGGAAAGGACTTACTCAAAACACTAAGCCCAAGCTACTCCAAACACTAAGCCGAAGCACATGAGACACTTTCTTAAACTTGGCTACTGTTCTATTTAAACTATTAATTCTAGCATCTTTAGCACTCTTCTGAATCTCATTACATTCTTTGTCAATTTTCCCTTTAACCCCAAAATAGTTATCAAAATTTGCAAACAGCATTTTGACCAAGTCTCAACATGTCTTGACTTTGAGGTCATATGCACTACTGATTCAGCTACACAAGAAAAACAAGAAAATGAAAGCAAAAGTGACTCATTTGATATACTCTTAAAATATGGCCACAAATACATCTCTGGGTCTTTCTGCCTCAGAATTGTCAACATCATCAACATTTTCCCACCACTTAGCAGCTATTCAAAGTCTTTGAACTTGCTAACCAGCTTTCAGGTTATGTTCTTTTGATGTATTCTTGTAATGACAACATATACATCTCTGTGTCTTCCTACCTCAGAATTGTCAAAATCAGCAACATTTTCCCACCACTCAGCAGCTATTCAAAGTCTTTGAACTTGCTGCCCAGCTTTCAGGTTAAGTTCTTTTGATGTATTCTTGTAATGACAACATGTACATCTCAGGGCCTTATAGCCACTGAATTATGTCATTGTAAATATCAGTACAGCTAAAATGATGACAACATTTTCCCACTCAGTAGGTGATTGATGCAGGACTGGCAAGTTTTTGAATTTGCTGCCAAGCTATTGGTGACTTTGCATCCAAATATGTATGACTGAGCGTTTCCGAGATCTCTGCAAATACCTCAAATACCTCTTATTTTAAACCTTTCATTTTTTTCCACTTTCTTTCTTTTGAAGGCATTTGAGATCTACTGTGCATGATGCCTTCTTGTTAAATCAGTCTGAACATCTTCCCTAGCCAAGGCTTCAATATGTTTAACCAATCTACACCATAACGGATATTTCTGATATTTCTGTGCTTTGGATCTGTGAATTTAATTGGATGCAGCAACAAGCCACCACATCCAATCAAAATAAAGTTCTTCAAATGTAAACATGGTTCCTACATTATTGAGATAAGGGGAGGACACAACTGGAATGGACATGTAAATAAGCAAATTTCCACTGCCTGTTTGTGGTTGTACAAAAAAAAATCTTTTCATTCAAAAACACCTGTAATGATTTATCTCTGGTATGTCAGCATGCTTTCAATCTTGAATTTACAAAGTATCCTTTTAAAGTCAATTGGCTCCACCATTTTTGGTGAAGTATAATACATCACTGTTTCATGCTATTGATTGGTTGGCATTCCATACTAAGGATGGCAATTCATAAAATCCTAGAGATGTTGCTAGGAAAAAAAACTGAAATATCTGATTGATCTGCCAAGGTGTAGAGAGGGTTATCAAAGTGGAACCTTGACTAGCAAAGAATTGCTACCCAGCTACTGCATGTGTATGGTGTACTCCTGCGCAAGTGCCTTTCTGCATCCAAGAATCAAAATTTGCATCCAAATGAACACGATTGTTTCCAAGACTTTTGGAATGTAATGAAAGTTGGGAATGCCAACATCATATTAAGTTGAAGTATGTGTCTTTAACAAAAATAAAAATATATTAATATTGAAGAAAGTGTTAATATATCTTTCATTCATTCAAAATTCTTATCATTCTTTTAACCAGTTTTGGTATTTCTGGCCAACTGAAAATGTTGTTGTTCAAGGTTTTAACACCATTTTTCAGTACAAAATAGGCTATACATTGCTGCCAATATAAATGGTGGAGGAAAAACCTGGAAAGAACCACCAGCCCACGAGAACCTACAGGCAAGCTTTCTCACATATCCACATTGGCCAAGCCCAAAATTCTGAACTGAAATGTAGGCCAATAGAACTTGCTTGTGCAGGAATTTGAACTTATTAGAAAAGAGACACCAGAGTAAGTAAAGTTGGACTAAAACTGAGGTTTTCGGAAATGCTTAATCACGCATATTTGTATGCCAATTTTTTTTATCTGGGACACAGAAAATCACTTAAGTGGGAGTCCTCTGTACACGTGTAAAAGGTGGAAGGCAAAATCTGAATACTTTACAGTCCTGCTTCAGCCATCCGCTTAGACTTCCTTAGTGGGAAAATGTTGACCAATTAGCTGTGCTGATATTTACAATGAAGAATTTAGTAGTTGAAAGACCCTTTAATGTCAGTGTTACAAAGAATGTAGATATCAAACTCTACTGCTACCAATAGTTCTTTTAATTTGCATAGTTTTCTGGGAGGGGAATGCAACTTTTGCTATTGGCACTATTATTGTTACCAAAATGGGAGTCCTGGACTCCTAGTTTTAAAATACTAGCGAGACTTCTGTCAAAGTGTGTGAGATATTCCTGATAATTTGACTCGTCATTCTGATGTTAATCAACATCGGAACATGCTAGTTTTTTTTAGGCAGTAAGACCTCGGCCCAGAAAACATAATTATCATGGTCATATTACACTGTAGAACTAATTTAAAACCATGTTCTGTCAGAACTATCCTTGTGAACTTTTATAGATAGTGGGTCCTAAACAATGAAAGACGAACCAGCAATGAGATAAAAAGAGAAATAGATATACAGAAAGAAATGTAAACTAGAAGAGCAATACAAAAAAGAATTATATAAAAGAAGAGGAAAATGGAAGGACGTAGGATAGAAAATGCAAAAGAAATAAGGAACCTTGAAAAAAAATTCAAGGTCAAAAGTGTCGAGCACAAAGACAGAATGTACTTACAAAAAATGAGTACAATATCTGAACACATCAAGAATACCCAAGGAGGACTTCCCAAGCACAATAGAGATGATGATAGATCTTAAAGACAAAGATCCAGGATATATCAAAAAGCTATAATACTCCACAAACCCAATGGGTTATGGAGGATATACAATTAGACCTAAAGGGAAAGAACCCATACTTCCATTTGGAGAAATGGAAATTGCCAAAGGAACCATAATTGTGGAAACACCAGCACCAATATGAAGATTAAAAAGAGGACGATAAGTGATTATATCAGATATTCCATTAGAGATACTTTGTAATAAAAGTAAAAACATCAAGACAATACAGACAAACCAAATGAGAATATTAGAAATAGTAAAGGAACACCTCCAAACAATCAAAAGGTCATATTTTATGCATGGCTTTCTCGCGAAAACACGGTACATGTTCAAGGGAAGCATATATGACAGGATATGTAACAGGTGCAACGAGATAGGTCACAACCCTTTCAAATGTACCCAAAACAACAATGAACAAAGACAACAACAACAAAAACAGAAGGATCAAGGGAATAGAGGGAAACAGTACAACAACAAAAAAATGGAGAATAAACCAACCTTCCCAAAATGTAGCACTTCCAAAACCTTGACAAATAATATAGAAAATAAAATACCACAAAGAATAACCCAAAAGGAAAAGCAAGAAATGGCAAATGCAATAGGAATTCACAAGATACAACCTATAGAGAAAATAACAGAAGTAAGCATAAATCAACGTCCATCGAAACAGCAGATAATAACCTCCCCAAAATGAACAAGTATTACTACAAAATATTTGACAAATAAAATAGAAAATCAAACACCACTAAGAATAACCCGACAGAAGGAAATGAAGATCCAAGAACCAGAAGTGATTGAGATTTTGTTAAAAAAATACCAATCAGAACAAAGAAAGAAAAAGATTGAAAGAACAAAATAAAGGGGATGAAATGAGAGAAAGAAGCAGGCCACAAAGAGATCAAATACAAAAGCAAAATGAAGAGCCCTTAACTGAAAATATGAGAGAATCTATACAGAAACACCAAGAAGAATTTTTTAGAGGTAAACCCATGTCAAGGTCCATCGAAACAACAGATACCAACCGGCAAACAAAACACAGAATCAGGATCTAAAGATCTTTCACTAACAATAGATATGACAGAATCAGAATGGAGAGAGAAGCCAGAAGGATAGAAGCAGGAGGAGAGAGAAATGAAAGGGAAAAACAAGAGGAAGAAGAGTACTACGCGAGTCACGAATACCTTCTACAAGACAATATATATATATATATATATATATATATATATATATATATATATATATATATAAACTAAAATTAAAATAAATAAATAACAAAACAAGGATTACTAGAAACACCGAAATACACTGAAAAAAACGAAATACACATGCATTTACATATTCTCTCTGTATATGTCAGTGTATTTCGGTGTTTCTAGTAACCGACAAAACAAAAAAAAAATGTTAATAATAATAATAATAATAATAATAATAATAATAATAATAATAATAATAATTTTAAAAAGTTTTGCGGGGTAACTCGATAAAATTAGATATTATACACTTAAAGTTATAATAGTGTTAAAATACAAACCTTTTAGCAAACACTTAACATAAGGGCAGGAGGGCCTCCCCAAATGGTCTGCGAAGATCAAAATGGGAGGGAACACCCTAAACAACAACAAAATTAGTTCTACAATGCAAGATTTGGAATGTACGACGTCTCCCTTGATACGTGTTTTAAGAATTCCCCCGTCCCCTCCATATTTGTTGCCACAAAGATACAAATTTAAGAGGAGACATATAATCTTACAATGTACTACTGTTTGGACCGAACTTCCGAAGCGATCCGAAGATTTTTCATTTTTGCATAAAATGTTGAAGGAAAGGAAATACAGGTTTAAAAGTTAGTAAATATTTATGCTTGACATGCGCACATCTTTACTGTGCGGCAATCTATATACTCGCTTAAATCTATGGAAAATATTAAATTTATTAAAATTCCCAATATATATATATATATATATATATATATATATATATATATATATATATATATATATATATATATATATATTAACCATTAGCATTAGCTGAAAATATTTCTTCGATTTGTTATAAGCGGTCTCATACCCGTGTTGCCTGGTTCCCGGTCGTAACTAGGTCCCTTTCCACGGGCACGGGTCTCCCTAAACACAGAAATGTACGGTATTGGAGAGTAGTGGACTGTAATGAACAGCAGGGGAAAATAACGGAAAGAAATTAACAGTAATGGGGACAAAAAAAAAATACAATATTGCGAAAGAAATTATAGTATCATACATTAAATATTAGATATTTTATAGTACGGACTTAAATACATGAATCATACATAACAAATGTGGTTGTCATATTGTCTTATTAGTACCCATAATACGCTTTAAATGAAAACAATGTCTAAAAATGGAACACATCTCTCTCTCTCTCTCTCTCTCTCTCTCTCTCTCTCTCTCTCTCTCTCTCTCTCTCTCTCTCTCTCTACTTCACTTAAAGAAACAAGTTACGATATATATATATATATATATATATATATATATATATATATATATATATATATATATATATATATATATATATATATATATAGCTATATATATATAATATATATATATATATATATATATATATATATATATATATATATATATATATATATATATATATATATATTCCCAGGTCATGTAAAAACGGCATACCTTATAGTCAGGCGAAAAGATATCGACGTATCATTTCAGACGATCATCAATTAAAACATTCTTTAAATGAATTAAAAACATATTTCATAAAAAGAAATTATCCTATACATGTAATAGAGTCTGCTGTAAGTAAAGTCTGTATTCTTACCCAAAATGATGCTTTAAATACAGCAGAATGTACGAAAGATAAAAATATAATTCCTTTCATAATACAATATAATCCATCTTTGCCAAATATAGGCCTTATAATTAATAAATATTGGACTCTCCTTAACTTATCAGAAAAAAACAGCGTCAAAACACTTTACAAGAGCAAGCCAATTCTTGCTTATAGAAGACCTAGGAATTTACAAGATCTTTTGATCAGAACTAAACCGACAAAAAAGTTTCAAGGATGTTTTTCGTCATCTAAATGCAACAGACGTAGGTGCTCTCAATGTGCAAATATTACAGAAAGTACCTATTTTAGTAGCTCCAATACTAAAGAAATGTTTTCTCTACGTTATAACACTGATTGTATATCAACTGATGTAATTTATTTGATAACCTGTAAAAAATGTAACATGCAATATGTTGGACAAACACTTCAACAAGTTTCTAAGAGAATGAATAATCACCGCTTTCATATAAAAAATTATATGGATCCTCAGTTCTCCTCTAATGTTTCAATGCATTTTAATACAAATAATCACTCTTTAAGGGATTTTTCTTTCATGCCAATCGATATTGTGCACGGAGAAATGAACAGACTCATTAAAGAAAGTTATTGGATTAATCGGTTAGATACTGTTTATCCTAATGGCCTTAATACTAAGGCATTATATAAAATTGTATAGAATTTTAGTGGATGATTTGATATATTGTATTTATTTATGTGTATATATGTATGTATGTGTATGTGTATATGTGTACATGTGTATATGTGTATATGTATATATATATATATATATATGTATATATATATATATATATATGTATATATGTATGTGTATGTGTATATATATGTATATATATATATATGTATATATATATAATATCTAGTTATATGTATTACTGTTAGTCTCTACATTATAATCTCACTCTCAGTTTTCATTAGAGACTCATGCATCATTCTGATCCAGTTGTACATATGATATTTGTATAATAAAGAATATAAATTATGATATTATGTCAATTACGTAATTATTGACATATAGACGTCATCCGCTTCTTTCAAAAGCATGACGTTATGTTAATGACGTAATTGTTTATAACTTTATAGACGTCATCAGTTTCTTTCAAATAAAGTTTGTGCCTGAAGAAGCATAAATGCGAAACTAGTCGCACAAGTTTATCGGCGTTTGTGTTGTTTTTTTATCCCCTATATATATATATATATATATATATATATATATATATATATATATATATATATATATATATATATATATTCTTAACTAAGACTGTCCACCTTTTTATGTTGTTCTCGTCTGATTCCGCTCAGCTCTCATCCTTTTTTTCTGGTAAGGTTTTTCCCTTAGGAGTGTGTCTTTGGTATAGTGATTTTACCATTCGTCAACCTTACTGTTAACTCATTTGTACCATTGTCTTTGATTTTTGTTCCTTCTAAATAATGCTTCTTGTTCAGTTTATGTTTCTTGACATCGCACATCAATATAAACTCTGGTGCATATAATTGGATGCCAGCTTGAAATTGCCTCCTTCAATGAATGATCACTCGGCTTCTATACTAGGAACTGACAATCGATTGTAGTACATGTACGTCCAACAGATCGGATATATTTATTTGCTTCCAGCTGGTTCCAATTTTCAAGATATAATTGGAAGACTCTGCATTATTATTTGTCCAGTGGGAGTCCACATTTGTTACCCTCTCGGAAAAGTTAACATGATCTTTCAGAATTGGTAACATTCGTTTTTCGAAGTATGGCTGGAAACTCGACGCTTTTTCCGAATTGACATATGTTCCTCCTAATACTACAGAATTATCTCCATGTTCATTTCCTTCATCACCGAATATGTTGTTTACAATATATTTTCTATCTTGCACATTGACGCCGATCCTATTTTTTTTTAAAAATAATCAGTAACTTGTTTCTTTAAGTGAAGTACACAAACAGTCTGTGTCGCTCTAGGAAATGACCGCTTTAAACTTTTACGAATCGAAGTTTCGTCATCTGCGCCGAAAATTATGTTTTCTATTTCTTCATCTGTGAAATCCATTTCAATTTGTGAGAAGAAAGCATCGTAACTTTCAAAGCCAGATTTACCATGTAGAAAATAGGAGCCGAGAAACACCATCGGTTCGTAAAAGTGCTGTTTTTGAAAACTGTTGCTGTTAAGTACATTCTTAAAGATTAAATGTTTTGTCCACACCTAATACAGTTCTCTCCATCGTACAACTGAATCGTTTAATATCATGTATCTGTGCGTCAGTGTACAGATATGATGGACGGGCCGGAATCAACGTGTCGGACAATATAATGAAAGGATGCTGAGAATACACTTCACTTTCTGCATTTAGAACGTAGCCAGCAAGATTTCTGTTATAAACGTCTTTAGCCGGTTGTCGTTTTTGTCTTATTTTTTTTAATGCTTTTGGACAATCTTGGTATTTCCAGAAATGTCATAAACATCTTCTCCTTGGTTTATTTTGTGTGTGTTTTTTTGTGTTGTTTTTTAGTTTTGTGTGTGGAGTCCTGTTTTACCATACTTGCATCCACAACTTTTACGCGTTGTGTAGTTCTTATGTGGTTTTCGTCTACTTCTTGATTTAAATATATTTCCATGAATTGTTCTCCGGGTAAATGCACCAACATACGCCATAATCGAGACAGACTTAAATAGTGTGATAGAGTGTGGCACATTTCCTATCCAAGTTACACTTCGCTTGTATTTTATAGGGTTATTGTGCTTGCTATATGCCCGATAGAAAACTAACATGTCCGAAGCATCTGCTTTTGGTTCAAGTGGACGGTAGACACGCACACCGTTTAATTGGTTTTCAATGCAATATTGTCCGTCTCTCTTTATAACGCTTACCAGTTTCTCGTTTAGTGTAACAAAGTAGTTTGTGGGAGAAGTACTTTTCACCCACGTTCCACATTCATCCCCAAACTCTCTCCTCATACCAGTTTTCGTTCTCTCCTCGTTTATTGTATTGTCAAATTTAAAGAACACGTTTTCCTTTATGCCAGGTGGTACACGTGGTAGTGCACTATGATGTTCATTTATTTGTAAACTTTCAATGTTTCTGTTATGTCCATACACTTTTCATTTTTCAAAATCCCACTGTGAGGTCCAGCAACAGTAATCTTACCAAAATTCACAACTATTGATGCTGATTCATCATTTGTTACGAACCATTGTCTCAGCTGACCATGTTTGTCTCTATTGATTCCAGTGTGCTGTCATTGTGTCAACTAGGCTGGTATATATCTTCGAACAATTGACTTATGTGGAAACATTATTCTTGAAGGACCACGAGGAGCACCGGCGACGTTTCGGGGTCTGCCAGTCACCGTCACCTGTTTGACACTTAGGTGTGGACGTTTCCATGTTAACTTCACGTTCAGGTGTGTAATTACTGGGATAATCATTGATGGCTAGTATACCAGTTGACGACGTGAATTTAATTTGAGGGCCAGTAACGGTTGGGTTACTGACTGGAGGTTCATTGACGGTCTGCTTAATGCTTGGTGGTTCTCTGACGGTCAGAGGTTCACTAACGGTTTGAGTTATGATGGCCAGGTTCTTGATTCACTGACGGTTGAAGGTTCACTGACGTGTCCTGGAACTGATGGTCGGGTTACTGATTTTTGTTTCACTGATGATCTGGTTATTGATGAGTGAGTCATTGACATTACTTTCAACCAATGTCGCGTAACGGCTAGGGGTTTATGTTTTTTCTTTTTGTTTTGTACCAAAATGATGTTAGCTTGTTTGGTTACAAGGCTCAACATCACTGAAATCATCGATCCTTCTGCTGCATGGTTGAAGGTTTTAATTCAGAGTCCTAAATGCCAAGTTCTTTGTCCCGTTTACAGATGGATAAACACTACGTAACGGACGCTTAGTAACCATGGCAAGGGCAATCATGATCTACGCTGATGAAAAACTCCCTATCTGAGCGCATTTAATGCGGCATCAGAATAATCTGGCAACATCAAATTAATACTTGATCTAGTTTGGATGCCCTGATATTGCTGAATCTTCAAACATAATCATTAAAGTTGCCTTGTGTCGCAGTTCATTACCGAACACAAAGATTGAGACAACATTGAACAGTCTCCGTCCTCAGTTGTTCTCAATGGTATTCCTTTCTCATCGTGGTATCTGAGCAATATGTCAGCAGCAAATGCATCTACTACGATGAACGAAAGCGGCGGCCAGAATACATCAAAGTAACATGAATTTGTACATGTACACATTTTATACGTGACGGATTTACATATTAAAGTAAGAGAGATTTGTATATGTACACATTTTGTTTAAATGTGTACATGTACAACTCTCTATTACTTCAACACTATAATCAATTAACATTCCATGCGTAGTAATAAATTATAAAGAACAATTCACCTTTCTGATAAACTCTCGGCTTATTTATTTGTTCATCTGAAGCCAGTTACTGTGGTCTCTAACTTGGGAAGAAAGCGGGAGTATATTCATAGTGGGAATAATGAGTATACGAGTATCAGAAGCGGAGATATATGAGATTGCCAAGTGAATTTCTTATCTTGCATTCTTTTTGCTTCGTCGATAGCCTTCTGTACGTACTATTTTTGATTTCTGTCTAAAATCCTTATTATCAATTATACCCATTTTAGCGATTTTAACCATTTTGCATGGCTCATCCGTCTATAAATGGTCATTAATTGCATATAAGTCGTGTGACGATCGTGCATGGCTGCCATATTTAGGTAACATTAGAACCAACAAAATATGTTTAAAATAATTTAGTCTCAAGAGCAACCCCACCCCACCCATCAATAAATACATGAAATATGCTTAATACCTTTGTCAGCTCTTTAAAAATTTCGGAATACATAAATGGAATCTATCGTCCGTTTAGGTCAAATATATCATAAAATACCATATAATAGGGGCTTAGAGACTACACCAGGGCATGCTAAGGAAATCAGGTGCACTTCGCCCACTTGCTTTCCTTTTTATTCCTATCTGGGTTATTTTTTTAATCCACACTTTTGAAGAGCTTCAAAGATCTATACAGTGTTTTATACGTGTTAGGATCTGTTAATTAATTTAAGATATGTGTTCGTTTTACATTGCAATTATCTTGTATCCTTTTATGTTTTATTGCATTGTATTGTATATTACGATATGATACGGTCGTACTGTATTTTTATTGTTCTGTGCTGTGATGTACCTTACCGTTGTTTGTAATGTATTGTAGGAAACGCATTTCTTTCTATTATCTCCCTCCGGTATAAAGATTATGATGGAGACAAACAAGATCACATTCTGTGTCGAAGTAATGTCGAATTTCTCGAACCTGAGGTGAATGGAATAAAGCAGGGGGAGTTTTTTTTTTCTTCTGGCCATCTGTGGCGCCACTGATTAGGTTCATTTCATGATTTGGTTTACAAACGTGAATACTATTGTTCAAATTATGTTCACTTTGATACATATTTCAACTATACAATATTCCCTTTCATGTTTTATATCATATAATGTCCATTAGTGTAACTCGTTCCTTGAAACGTAATAGAAAATTGAAAGGACAAGTATAACATTGTAGTATAAATATTGCACGCTTGTTTTGTGTTGAAGTCTATTTTTGAACTGAATCTCTAAGTGTGTTTGACGGACATTTGGGATATTTCATAACACACACATACTCTCTCTCTCTCTCTCTCTCTCTCTCTCTCTCTCTCTCTCTCTCTCTCTCTCTCTCTCTCTAGTCCTATGAAGACAAATCAGTACAAGACCAAGACAACAGTCAAATTCATTTCATTGTACATCCGTTGTGAAAAGACAACACTCAAATTCATTTCATTGTACATCCGTTGTGAAAAGACAAAAGTCAAATTCATTTCATTGTACATCCGTTGTGAAAAGCACTGGAGAAGATAAAGATACTGAATCAGCAAAAATACTGTTGAGTAAATGCAGTTTTTCGGTAGCAGATAGCTGCCGACAGGTTACATCAACCAAATATAACATATTTGTCTATATAAATATTTTTTTGAACCATATCGAGTAAATTATTTTTCTTCTAAAACTGTATACATTAGTTTACAATACGTCTTTGTACATTTGTATTTTACTCTGAAGAAACACGGGTATTGCTAGACATTGTGGTCAACGACAGAGAAAAGTGACAGAGCGAATGAGACATCGTAGTAGAGTAGTGGGGTTTTCTGGAGTAGGGACGGGTCCTAACGACACAGTACCGTTTCAAGCACTCTTGATGGAACCAACTGTCTGTTTTTTTTCTTCTTGCAAACTTTCTCTTTTCTGGTAGGTTTTGAATCGAATGGATGTCACGTTCCAAGTCATAGAACATAGAAATATAGCGAAAAAGAACGAGATATTTCATTGAAATTCACACAGAAAGAGTAGTGACTCCGAAAATAACATTATCTATGGACACAACACATTTATTTAATTACATACACGAGCTCTACGACCTGTGCTTTGGTCTAAGCATTATCTTTTTAATACATATCAATTAGACATGTAACAAACATATTTGCAAGTTATGTAAATATTCATATCTTTATCCCAATGCAAAATACTTTACTTATTTCCCATTACCTGGTACGTATTACCTACATATTGATCTGTCTCCATTCGCTGATGATAGCAGAATATAGAAGTCAGGCAATGCCAACAGTCAAATAAACATCAACCAACTGCAACAGATCCTAAACGCCATTGGTAAATGGGCAGGTAACTGGGGATTCAAAATATCTGCTAGAAAATCAATAGGAATGCTTTCCCCAAAAAGCAAAAAAAAACCTACGAAATACCCTAAATCTACATACAAAATACACAAATCCAATTCATGAAAGAAACATACTTCCTAGGAATGCTACTTAATGAAACACTACACTGGAACCGCATATTACAACCTTAATCAAAAGATGCCAGCAAGACATCAATCTGCTTAAAAATGTCTGGGGGACAATATGAGAAGCTGACCAACAAACCATACACATAATCTACAAATCATTAATCCAGCCTAAACTAGATTACGGCTGCCAGGTGTACGCTTCATCAACGAAGGAACTACTTCACAAACTGTTAAACGTACAATATAATGCATTTTCAGACTATGTACGGAGACTCTGCCAAACATATCACCCGAGGAACTACAGATATTAACGGGAGATCTCCCGTTGCATCTGAGACGGGATGAACAAATGCTGAGATATACTATCAGAAACTAATACATCAAGACAACAACCAAGCTAAAATAACGCTCAAGAAGTGAAACACCCCAAACACTAGTTCCAAATCCACAAGTAGGTAAGACGATACATACACTCAGTGATGAAATTCGGGTACCAGGAATACAACAGCAGAACAACATCAAAATCAAGGATATCACCTTTTGGAAAAACTCTAGGCCCAATATTAAATTGTCGACACAGAAAGTTGAACCCAAACTCCTAAATCCACTGAAAACGTTTTCAGAAATAAAAATAAAAAACCATTGAAGATAACTACCCTGGTTTCATAAAATTTTACGCAGATGGATCTAAATTTAAAAAAGTTTTGGGTATTACATAAATCACGCAAATGGATTAAGATCCAGAACAACAGTCAGTACGTCATCATAGCAGACTCTCTAAGCGTACTTAAATCCTTAGAGACCGACAGTTAAAAAAAAAAAGAACAACAATGTTAGAAGGCACTATGTTAGTAATTAGGGAGGTCAATTCCTACAGTTACCTTCCCACACATCAGTCTAATTGGCAACGAAAACGCTGACCAAAGGGCAAAATATAACCTCCTGAACAATAAAATAGAGCCACTAAATTATGAGATATGTAGCCAGATAAGGAACAGAATAAACGAGAAATGGGAGCAGCTCTGGGAAAACAACGACAAAAACATCTGTACCAAATACAAAAAGATGTCACAAATATAACAAAGACACCAATACACCTACAAACCATAGACGTAATAATCATCAGTAGAATCAGAACAGGGAAAACTCTGCTCCGAAACAGCTTCAAGAAACATCTCGACAGGGGGGGGGGGGGGACTCAAATTATAAATTGCCCTTACTGCCCCGTACCAGAAACACTGGATCACGTATTCACCACCTGCCCCAAATAACACAACCAACGAATTAGTTTCCAAGCAGATCAAAGGAAAATGGAATCCCTACAACATACCCTGAATTCCTAGACAGGGTAAACAACAAAAACATCGATATTACACTCAGGAATAAAGAATGCTACCTGCAATTTGTTTTTTTATATATATATAAAATGTAGGTACAAGTAACCAGAATAACGATACACAGAAGGTCCAAAGCAGTAAGCTAAAACTTATAGCCAAAGCGCAAGCCCATGTGAAACACTCCTCTTCTTATTTAATTTCAAGAAAAGCTAATAAAAACAACACAAACAATATTTTATCTTCTTTTTTTTTCGCACTACTGCTCAGAGCAAAGCAATGAAATAGCTCCCTATATTCTATATAACATGGCCAACATCGCCATTGGACCTAAACACACGCAACAACGAAGACTGGTAAAAATAAATCAACATTAATGACCTTAGGCCCCCAACCATCTTAAGACTATAAAGTGATCTAAACTCAGTTATCAGCCACCCCCAACCCCGTTCAAGGCGGAACTAAATAAACATCACAAACATAGACCCAAATTTATTAACACACAATACGTAAAATCATCACTCGTGTACTGACAAAGTCCAAAAGTACCAAACTATACAGAGAAAAGAAAAAGAATATAAAGAGAAAAAGGGTGAAAATACACGGGCGTAAAATGGTTCTAGAAAATACATACTAGCAAACACCACTGAGTAACCCTGACAACAACAAGCATGTGTTGCTAAAAGATATTCTACTAAGCACCCCGTTGCCCAACTCTCTCTTTTATTTATTTTGTATTTATTTTTATTGGTCTTCGTTTGGTTTGAATACCTCTTTCGATAAAAGCCGTATCTCCACAAACCCTTATCTGATCCTTTGGATACCGCCATAAGAAATAACCCAATCCAAAAGAGCGTGACTCCCATAGGGAGCCTGACACCCAACTGTTTGATCAATTTTCGGGAAAACAAAAACAAACGTACATGTACAAGAAATTCCAAAATCACGCACACAAAATATAAAATAAAAAATGAAAACAACTCATGTGATTAGAACACATTACTCAAGTGGCTTACACAACACTGGCATACATTACTGTTTTGTCCAATAGTACAACTGGACTAGATTTGACCCCACGAGTTATGGCGTTTACTGCCTTCCTCAGAGCCTCCCTTGGCGTTCTGCGTCCCGCCAGTCCCTGGCCTTCCTCCCTCGTCCGGACATGTTCATAAAGTGCGACATTCGCGCATAAACACGGTTACTGAAGTGGCATCATTAACATAGTACTGACCAAATGAAAATCCTGACCTGCAGAACTTAACTAGTTGATTTGGGATGATGGATGTAGCCTATGTGGTGAAAAAGCTTGAGAAATTTAAGTATCCAGGTAGCTTAGACTTTGTAATCATTTTGAAATTAGCGAGAGATCTGCTAGAAGATAAACTAGAGGAGGAAGTGAAGAAATTAAGAGGAGTATTACACCAAAATATGTGAGAGTGGGAGTCTTGAAGGAGGCACTTGACAATGTGACAATGTCATCAAAGTCAGATGCTTTCTAGAAGACACATTGTACTGGACAGAGTAGTCCTGGAAGAAGTATGGAGTAGACCAGCTAAAGAAAGCGGAAGAAAGTATGAGATCGGTATACCTAGGGAAAGGAGACCAACAAAAAAAACAACAAAAAAAAACAACAAAAAAAACAAGACAACAGAAAGTTAAAAGAGGATTTTGAAAGACTGAATAGCAAATGGATGAAGGTATATGAAATATTTAGATCCATGGGACATCCTGACTGGATTAAGAAGAAGAAGAAGAAGAAGAAGAAGAAGAAGAAGAAGAAGAAGAAGAAGAAGAAGAAGAAGAAGAAGAAGAAGAAGTAGAAGAAGAAGAAGAAGAAGAAGAAGAAGGAGGAGGAGGAGGAGGAGGAAGAGGAAGAAGAGGAAGAGGAAGAGGAAAAGAAGAAGAACCCTATGGCCTTTCTGTTGGTCACCCATATGCCTCAAAAATAATTGCTTTCTTGCCTAACAATAAAAACATTTTTTAGCCGTTTGCATAATTGTTTGTGACCGTATACTATATGTTTTATGTGTTATATAAGCCTATGTCTAAATTCCACTCTTTGATCCCAATTGAGTTCAACTCGGTGCACAACTGTTCCTACAATTGTTGCAATATATATTGTAACCAATCTATCATTCCTATTGACCCTATAGAAGAACTTCACTTTCTCTTGTCGCTATACACGGTCTCAGTATTCAAGCATGTTAAGTTCGCATTGATCATAAACTTTCCCAGAGTAATTAAAAAGTGTTGACCCTAAACGTTCTCGGGTTTGTTTCTGTAATGTATTTTCCCCATAGACTAAAGTATCCCACTTCATTATTTGTACTAGTTTTAGGTAGTTATGCAATTTAAATGCTTCAGCCATTAGTCCTACAATAAAAATCAATTAACTATATTTTTTTTTCAGAGAAAATTTTGACAAAATTAATATTTAAATAGAGTTTCTTAAATGAAGAGAGAAATAAAATCATAAATATATTAAGTTCCATAGCTATGCAACTCTGTGTTATTATTTGATAACATAGATTCGTATATACCTTTCTCAATTGCTGACATTATATATACATATACATATTTTATTCCCCAGAAGATTATATGTGTATACTGAGCAAAAGGATAGGACAAAAGTTTTTCAATTTACTCCATTATAAACATAGTTAATGAACACACAAGCTTGAAGTCTCGAAAAAAAGTCAGATAGTTGACATACATACATAGAATTAAGTGATAGGGATGAAAGACTGAGAAAGTCAGATGATTTATGTGGTATGGAATGTAAAATTTTAAATAACAATCGTGATGAAACAATAAGTAAATATGTTTCTGAATCGTTTTCTGTTAATAATAACTTTCTGCACATTAATCTTATAAAACTAGCTTCGTTAATTACTCCAGTCCTGTAATTTCTCTTACATTACACTTTTTTCGTCTCCATTACAGCCCATTGCTCTCCATTATAGTCCATTACTGTATATTCCTGTGCTTAGAGAGACGTCCGTCAAAGGCTGACAAATACTCATACCAGCTGTAACTTTATGTAAAAGTACGACAGGAGACCAGTCTACGCACATTCTGGCAACTCATCATCCGGAGAATATTGAACATCAAAACATGGCAGCCGTCTGGAGATAATTTCAAGAATTTTTGTGTGGTAAAATTTATGATTAGAATTTGTTAATTCCACTTAAGATATGTTTAATATTGGAAATTTTAGAAGAAGTAATTAGAAAATAATATCCATGATTCATAAAAATAACTTTTTAATGCTCAAATGCCCATGCGCAAAATTTCCGCCATTTTCGATTCGACACAATTTACCAAAGGAGGATTTTGTTTCATCTCAGACACTCGTTCACGCACAACTTTACAAATAAATAGATGCGTTTACCTAAGAGTCCTTGTGAAAACTGTGCTGAATGAATGTTGTATGTACTGGTAATAACCACAAAATGTGTAAGTAAATTCCCGAGACCACGTGGGTAAAAGGGGGGGGGGGGGTCTGTTTTTTGGAATAACCTTTGTTGATCCCTTTAATATTTGATTTACGTATTATTTCATTGAATTAACATATCTGTGATATGTACATTTTTATGTGAAATAATTCTTGCACACTCCTTCCACTTTCATTTTCATGTGGGAAATTCCGCCAATTGTGGTTTCTCTTCAGGCAGAATCAAAGTAGCTATGCGCAAGGTATTTAGAAAAACGCATTTTCTAGGTGCGATATTAACTTCTTTGGATTGATCATGGTTTCATTATTACATATTCATATTTCCCCCCCCCCCCCATAAACCCTAAGATATTACGCCTGGAGCTCTTCGAAAATTGATATCTATAAATAACTTGTCGTACAATTTTTCGACTTTTGGAGATCAACAGTTTCCTCCTCAACAACGAGTTATTTACAAAAATGTAAAAAATGGAAACATTTCTTATAATACCTTAAACTAAATCAATGTAAAGTTTTATTTCAGTTTTATATGTAAATAAAAAAAAGACATTTAAAACGTGTATTCAAAGTTTTGATAAGTACGGTAATGTGGGGTAATTCGTCTGATTGTTCATTAGAATTCACATCGCTTTGAATTTATCCAAAATACAGGCACATTTCAAGCGAATAAAAAAAAAAGCCAAATTCGTGTTACTATCCATTGTTTCAAATGCACGTAATTTTTTTCTAAGTACTAAAAAGTAAATTAGAAATTGAGACTATACTTAACGACACTTCGTTCAGGTAACGAAGGGGTTAGGACGTATTTATAAATATGTATGTTGGCGCTGAAAATCGTTAAATTAGCAGTAAAGGAGCTCATACCTCTTGAGCTGGCTGTCTGTTCTTTTAAAATTACACATCTAGTGATTGAAAAAATATGAAATTGTTATATTGTGTGGCGAGTTTGGTCCAAAGGATGATATACTTTTGAAATGTAATTTATTTTCGAGTCAGTACGAATGATGTCAGCAACTGGAAATTGTTCTTTTTTCTAAGAACTTCAGGAGTGTATAACTTAGTAATAAATTTAATACTCTTTTACTATCGAAATATAAGTTTCTGAAGCAGCCTGGTAATTTTTCAAAAATAATGACTGATGTGTGATGACTAATTTTGAATAGGAGCCAGATCTGAGACGGAAATGTACATTGTGCAGTGTTACTTGGTACACTGCATCATCAGATATGGCATAATTTGTTGTTTTTTTTTCATGTCAAAACTGGGCAGCTAACAGTGACATTAATAACAGTAACATAGAAAACTAAGATGTTAGCTATTATTATTAAACCTAAGATGTACATAATGAAAAATAAATGCATGAAGATTACAAGATCTGCAGCAATTGCTATATGATTATTTTTTCTGGTTTATTAATTGCTATATTCTTCTTGGTTGAAGGGGAAAATATTATGCACCTTAAATCTAGCATGAGCAAGTAACAATTATGTTGTAACCAGTTGTGGTATGTGTAAACCATTTTTATGAAGTATTTCCCTAATTAATTGAACTGCACTCTTGTAATAATTTGATTGATTGGAGTAAGTATAGATGCTGTATAAAGGGACTTGTTGATGTACCTCACCAACCTTACCATGGTTGTAATTCTAATAAAAATGTATGAAATAATTTAAGGTCCTCACCATATTGTTTTCAGTGTTGTACAGTATTGTCCACATCATTATCCTTAAAGCAGACATGAATGTCACACTAAAGGCTGGTGCTAAAATTATGTTTCAATTTCATATGCTGACAGTGTCTTCATCTTCTGATATGAATTACACTATTCCTTTGATTCAGTCTTTTAAAGGAAATTTGAAGAATACGAGCATTGCTTTAATAATCCTGAGTTCAATTATTCCAAAGTTGTTTTCACTGTACTTTACCATTACAGTGTTCATGGATCCAGTGATTATCTGTGGAAAGGTCTTCAGTGTTCTCATATAATACTTCATTCCTTACAACAATTAAGATGGTTCTGTCGACTGTTTTCTATAGTCTTACTACCGTCTCACAAATTTTACCAACCAAACTTTTTTGAAGGTACTCCATACTTCGTATATTCCATAATCTTATTGTTGTCTTACAGACTGTCTGAGCCAAAGTTTCTTGAAAATGTACTCCACAAAACCACATGTACAATATTCCAATTTAGAATACCCATGTCTTGAAAATATACTCCAAAAAGTCACATGTACAATATTCCATGTTAGAAGACCCATGCTTAGAAAATCTACTCCATACAGTCACATGTACAATATTCCATTTTAGGATACCCATATCTTGAAAATCCACTCCATTGTCACATTTACAATATTCCAATTTAGAATACCCATCATCAAAATCTACTCTATTGTCACATGTACAGTATTCCAAGTTAGAATACCCATCATCATAATCCACTCCATTGTCACATGTACAAGATTACAATTTAGAATACCCATCTTCAAAATCCACTCAATAGTCACATGCACAATATTCCATTTTAAAATACCCAAGTGTCTTGAAAATCTACTCCATACATTCATATGTATAATATTCCAGTTAAGAATATCCATGTCTTGAACATCTACTCCATATAGTCACATGTACAATATTCAAGTTTCTAATATACATCACATTATTTATACATGAAAAATAGGATTTTGCATTTATATTCTTCTTAAAGTCGTCCATACTTTAGCTTGACATGTACACACATCAGCAAAACTGTCACTTAAACTCTATATTCGTGGGATAACATATCTAGTGGCCAGTCTGGGCTGATCCTATGTTGGGATTGTAATAGCTTCTTTATGGTAAGAAGTTCAATGCAAAGAAAAATGCACACATTTGACTAATATCCTTGAGTTTCACACATGAATAGAACCTAACACAGCAAAGTACAGTATTACAGATAGTCATGACAACATGTATATGATATAAAACATTTCTTCTTTTGCCATCTGGAGACATATTTCTGGCCAAATAAATGGAACATAATTGTCAATCATAGCAAACTTTGGACTGTTCCTAAATAGTATTTTAAACATTTCATCTTGTTCCATTGCACAATTAATAACAGTAATGTCCATTGCCAAAAGATCATAATCAGTACATTTATATACTTGTACTTGGAGAAATGTCATACAAAAGTCAAAATACATTTATGTTCAATAGGGCAGTGTCATTAACAAAACATGTTCATTCACACATAAAAAATTTGAAAGAAAACATTTTTTTTATTTTTATTTGCTTTTTTTCTTTTTATTTTTCTTGTTTCCATTTCTTTTCTGCACCAATTCATGGCATTATTTCATGCACAAAATAAGTCTGGGGTTGGAACATCAAATTATTACTTTACATAGGGTCCTCTCCCTTATAAAGGTTACATTTATAACACACGAACAAAGATTTCTTTCAATCAATGAAAATAAAACAGAAGTCGTGATTATCCAGACTTAAGTAGTATCTCAAAATGAAAATTGACTCTTGGGTCACAAATGAAAAACTACACAAGACACAATCTGACTTCAGTTATATGTCAAAGTTAAAATAGCCCCATGTAGCCACAAACAAAACAATATACAAGTCACAATGAATCAAACATTAATAATATGTTGCAGTGAAAATAAGCTCATGGCATCACCAATACAAATAATATACATGTCGGGTGAGCACAAATTTGAAAAATGTCAGTAGAAATAGGCAACTGTGCTCAACAATGATAATATACACAAAGTCATCAGTAAGCAGACTTAAGTATTAAGCCACAATGAAAAAATAGCCTTGACACAGATGAAAATAATATCCAATGGTCCGAATATACAAATAATCATTATTCAGTAATGTATAAATGAAAATAACCTCATAGGGTCACCTATAAAAATGTACATAAACCATAAGTAAATAGACTTCAGTTATATGTCAAAATGAAAATAGCCTCATGGCATCACAAGTGCAAACAATATACAGGTCACAAAGAATCTAACATGAATAATGTCACAATGAAAATATCAAATGGGGTCACCAATGAAACCAATATAGCATTCAAAAGTAAGCTCAGTTCAATAATCTCATAATGACAATATGCTCAAGGGGTCACCAATAAAAGCAAAATGCATGTCACATGTGCACAAAATTTAATATATGTCACAGTGAAAGCAGGCTCATTTGGTTACCAATGAAAACAAAACAGATGTAAAAAGTAATTAGGCTTCAGTATTATGTCACAATGAAAATAGCCTCATGTTGCCATAAATGAAAACAATATACAAGGAATCAAGGTTCAAGAATGTTGACATGGAGATAGAGTCATGGGGTCACACATGGAAATAACATGCAAGTCCAATGTAATACAACTTAAGTAATCACTGTCAAGGGAAATAGCTTATGGGGTTGGATTGAAAACAAATGCATATTAAACTCACTTGACAGTCCAAAATATGTGGAAGGATTTGTGGTCTCCAATGCTAAGAAAACTATGTAGACATCCACTAAGTGTATAACCACTAGCCATGAGTTTAGAACCATTATTAAATACTAAAACAACAAACAGAATTACATTACTGATCATGAGCACATGTATAAAATTGATGCATCCATTAAAAACAATTCTGATATATAATTGAAATTATTCTTGATAACCAAACCATGGCTAATAGTGGTATGGGATGGACACCATCCAACAGGAGATTACAATTCTTTGAATATCTAGTACTGCCTCCCTTGACTTACCTGCCTCTTTCAAGATCTTGTGAAAAATTTAGGGGATATAACATTATGGCAACTATTCAAATTTCTGATCAATTCAGTGACAAGACATAATCTGTGCATCCAGAGTTTTGTCCTGTACTACAAAATGACTGCCATCAACTCCCTTCTTCCTGTTCCAATACATGATGGAATATACAGGTATTTCTAACAATACTACAGTAATATTTTCATATGATCGGAAGAAGTTTTGTATGTTTTTGTACTGCTCCTCCATAAATGAAACAGCCTGATTATTGTGTTCAAAATGAAGTTCAGTTATTCCTATCTTATCATGGTCTCTTCTTCTGCTGGTAAGATCACATGTTCCAAGTCAAATAAATATAGCATAATTGTCACTCAGTGAGAAATTTGGATTGTTTGCAAACAAATCTTTCAATGTTTCACCTTGTTCTCTCATTCAAGCACCACCTCTACAAAGCCATATCACATAAATTTTGCGTTCAAGGCTTCCTGCTGCCTCTTCAAATAAAACCCCTTGCTATCAGAATGAAATATGATCTTTTGTCTTTGCTCCACTTGTAGAACTGGGGCTGCCCTTAGGAGGTATTTTTGCAATTTATTTTCAGACATTAGAAGTTTCAAGCAATTAAAAGTTACCAAATACTGAAGTTAACAGGAAATATGTAAAGGAGAAGATGTCATGAACAATGGCTTGTACCTAACAAATTCATTTTATATGTATACAAACATTCCTTGTAAAACTATAATGACCAATAAATGTCTGTTGTTCAATAGTAATAAATGTAACACAAAAAACAAAATAGGATTATGGGTGATAGGGCAGTCCCAAACCGACCCACAATTGTAAATTACAAGCTTCAAAATGTATAAATGGCATATTTAGTATTCAGACCTACATAAATTTCAAATCATATTAAGAAATCAAACATGACAATTTGTAAAAACTGTTATCACTGAACCAGTGACTGGATAAAACCACTTAGCTGATTCTTACAAGGTCACACACTAATGTGTGAATTCAGTTTTATGAGGTTTTAGGCAAAAACAACATAACAGTACCATCCCAACGACCAAATCTTCAGTAGTGAGCAATATAGCATGCCCAGTGGTCATTAATGAAAACAATGCACCAATCAGATGTTAAGAGAGTTCAGTATTTTTAATATGATTATGGGCTCAAAAACATTTTCCTAAAAATTTATATCATGAATTTCACTTACTGCTCTATATTTCACTGAAACTATTAGTGTGATTTAAGGTGACAGGGCAGTCCCGACTGACCCAATCTAAATGTGAAATATTGTAAGTTACTAATAACAAAAAATGAAAAAACTGAAGTCATTACAGGTAAAGACAAAACAAATTAAACATTATGCATGAAAAAAATATCACAAGACATTTTAGGACATCTTAATAATGAGAATTTTTTGACTATCTGGGTAAATTTAAAAACTTTAAATTTTTTTAAAAAAAAGAACAAAATATTGCACATTAACTGAAACTGTAAAAATTGGCATATAAATCCATATATCTTTCACATGAAATTAATATTTTCTTACGTTGAAAATTAAAACAAATGGACTTGGCTATTTTCTTTAACGTTTGTTTAGTGTTCGCCACGAAATACATATATCACATGAGATACCAAAGTTCACTATTTGCGGAGCGTCCTTAGCTTTGTTTGTGCTGCATTAATATATTCAGATACTACTTCCGGCATGTAATTGCATCTTCCGTCTTGAATGACGTCTTTTACGCGCGTAATTGAATATTCAATTTCAGGCAAGGCGCAACATTTAAAGTTTTAAAAATTATTTTATAAAGCGTTTAAAATTTTGCTCTTTTTAACAATATACGCGCAGAGCGCGTATTTGGCCAATTAATAGGATCAAATGCGAATTGAAGACTTTGTCATTGTCGTACTCACCTTTTAAAACGCTATAAAATGATAATGAGGTCAGATACGCAAGATTTGGGGTATCTGCTTTGCATAAATACCCAGAATTCTACGGGAAACTTGTTCACGTGATCACAGGGTATGGTGCAAAAAAAGACCTGTTTTGATCTCCGAGTCTAATGTTAATTTTCAAAAGCATATTAGAGTTATCCCCCCCTTGCTTGCGTATAGCTAATCAAAGTGACTCGGAAACGGTCCACACTTTTGTTATATTGACAACAAATTACAGTTAGAATGGACACTGCATACGATATCAGCAGATGACATTGTTTTTATTTAAACAGATAATTTCATTGTTCCTGATTATTAATAATATTACCTTTAATGCAAAATCTTGTAAAAGGCGTCTGACCAATCTTTAAGTTTCACTAAGCCATTGATGTTTCCACCAATCCTGGCTATGTTCTCAGTATTATATAATAATGTTTTGTGGAAACAATTGTAGCAGAATTCTAGCTAAGAAATTAATAAATTGTGTATTGTAATCCTTGGTTAGGACTGAAAGCATATTGCAAAATTTTAGTGGGGCATTTTGTGAACACCACAAAGCAAAAATATTTGCACTGCAACATACATGCTAACCATTACGTTTTTGGTGTAATCATTTAAAAAAAATCACTAAATTACGCGTTATACATAAACATATATGGATTACGCTTTTTCTGTATGACCACCTTCCCAAAAAATCAATTATTTGTTGTCTCATTATTACCATTCCATTAATCCCACAGACCGTATTCTAGAAAAGGTGGCTTTTTCGTAACTACAGTATAAGAGTACGCTTGTGTGCACATTTCTAACAGTATCGTGTTCTTATATTTATAGCTATTCTTGTTCTACTTTCAAACTTGCGACATTGAATTCTATTTATAGCATCTGTATGGCTTAGGGAGGAGATAACAGACTGGTTTTCTAATTGAATCTTTACATGCATATTCTTTGTTCTAATTTATATTTACTGCAGAATCAGTCTAAAGGTATTTGGCACTCAAAAGTATATTTTAGTTTACTTGATGCATATATAAGAGCAAAATATCTCCTTTCACAAATTTCACAGATGAATATTTAAAAAAGGAACAAAAAAGAAGAAAAAAATATGAATGCAGCATCACGTGACATCTATTTCAGGCCGTGTGGAAAATTTTGTAATATTTGGCGCTAAACGTCTTAAGATGGATTCTACACTGTGTGTGTAAAGCTGAAAGAGCTACATATGAAAACTTGAAAAAGTAAAGGATGTTAAAGGATGAGAGGGGCAAATCATTGTTTCTTAAAATTTTAGCATGTTATATGTGGATTACGCTTTTTCTACCTGGATTTTGCTTTTTTGACCGCTTGGATTGCACCTTTTCTTCATCAGGGTTTGGCATGTATGCTGCAAGATGGATTCAGCATCAATACTATGTTAATTGTGTCCTTTTTCAAGTTGTTATGGCTTAATGACCTTTACTTATTAGTGTGTGTTTGATTAAATGTCTCTTTTTGAGTGAGTAGATATTTTACAGAATTATATTCACAAAATTACACTTCATATTTTCAAGCCCAATCTTTATTTTTGTAATGAATTCTTCCCATGTTAAGAAAATAAATTGCATACTGAAATATCAGCTGGCATTGTATTGGTGTGGCAAAGTAGCAACAAATTTACTACATCAAGAAAATGCTCATGTCTGTAGTTGAAAGTGATGACTGAAAGGATGTGGGGCATGTACTCCTATCTTCTGTGTGGATCTAGTCACCCCATGTACCTGGCCAGTTTTGTTACTATTAAACATAGAGAGAATTGGGCCCTAAGTGGATGAGTAGTCTAAAGTGCTTTCCGTTACAGGTCACTGCCATTTCACCTGTCAGCGTGGTTTTGAGTCTCTGATTCGGCCGAGTGTGGGTAAGTGTGAAAGCTTGCCAATCGCTTCTCTTGTATCGGTAGTTGTTTCCGGGGTTTTCACAAGTTCTTCCTTTACCATTAATACTGGCCGCCATGTATAGCCTATCTTGTGCTTTATCTTGTCATTAAGAAGTTCATATAACCCATCATCACTGGTGTGTAGCTGGTATTGGTACATGTTATGTCATGCCATAGTTGTATTGATGAGATTTATCATTGCAGCATTCAGGTTTCGAATGACACCATTGTCTTGGTGGATAAAACATATAGAAAACTTAAATAGGGATATAAATAAACGTTTTGTTCATCATTTTCTAACAATATTTAATTGATTGTCAAGGTGACCCTCTGTGATGCCAATTTTACAGATTCTGAATCTTCAGAATCTATAGCTGTTGACTGAGGAATGTCTTTGGATGTACATTAGCATTTCTGTCCAACTAGTGTGATTAGAAGAGATTGTACACTTGCAAGAAGAGAAAACTGGACATTCTGGTTTCAACCTGCAAATAAGCAAATTGTCTATATACTTTAGCTTATCTGGACACATTAAAAACTGTATTGTCAGATACTATCAATCTTTTTATCTGATAGAAAGTTCTATGGTAACAATATTTATACAGGCCAACCATTTTGCTTTTTTTTAATTATATTACACCTTACCCGTAAATGTATATGGATTATGCTTCCAAAAGAAGCAGTCATTTGTTTTTTTGTGTTTTTTTTTTACATTCCATTATTACCACATCCTGTAATCCTGCTTCAGTGTCATTACAATATAAGATTACACTTGTCCATGGACTTGCTTGCACTTTCCTAACAGTATCATGCTCTATTTATAGCAACTATCCTATTACCAAGAAACATCCTGGTTCTACTTTCAAACTTTTGCCCTCAAATTCTATTTATGTCATCTGTATGGCTTAGTGAGGAGAGAACACACTGGTTTTCTAATTTTAATCTTTAGGTGCAGATTCTTTGTTCTAAACCATATTTAGTGCAGAACCAGTCTAAAGGTATTTGACATTAAAGGCAAAAAAAAAAAGAAACCAAAACAAAAAATAACAATCCTTAAAATATGAAGACATGAATGCAGCATCAAATGACGTCTATTTCAGGCCATGTGGAAAGGATTTTAATATTTGGCACTAAAAGTCTTAAGATGGATTCTAGTCTATGTGTGTGTGAAGCTATAAGTGCTACATATGAAAATGAAAGCAAAGGACGTTAAAAGATGAGAGGGGCAAAAAAAAATCATTGCTCATAGAAATTTTGTAATGTTTTATGTGTATTATGCTTTCTCTGCCAGGATTATGCATTTTTACTTGTCAGAGTTTAGCATGTATGAATATTGATAAGAAAAATATAGCTTTATTGCATTTACAAATTTAATACTCTATCGCTGGTTGGATCAACATCTCTTAACCCTTTAGCTACTATAGCTGTTGTACAGTTTCACTAATGCTGAATGCCATCATATCACTTACTGAGACTACTGATGCTGATTGCTTGGCTGAATACAAGAGCATCATCAAGGCTGACAACAGAAAATGACAATAAAATCATGGTTAGATTTATAATCATTATTTCATTAGTTTTTACTGGATTTCAGTGAAATAAAATATCAGCTGTCTTTTCCTGGTCCCTTCTATGATATCAGTCTACTTTTTTTCTGTCTACCTCTCCTTCTGCCACTTTGGATGCTGGACTGTTGACTCGAGTGACATAGCCATACCATTTGGGCTCTCTCATTTTGATGGTGGTGAGCAGGTCTTCATATTGGCCTACTTTGCGTCTGATGGTGGCACTTCTTCATTGGTGATGTGATCCATGTAAGAGATGCCATGGATGGTTCTGTAGCATTTTGTTTCAAGTGCCTGGATTCTTTGTTGTAATTCTGCTATCAGGATCTAGACCTTGAATGACTATAAAAATATTGGGATTTTTTGTTTTCATTCCATTAAAAATCTCCTAAACTACTTGCCACCAGTACATTTTGCACTGCAACTCTGCAGGCAAATACTAACGTTTGATTAGTAAGTGTGAGGGGGGTGTGGCCAAGTGACAGTAGTCTAAACGCTCTTTATTACAGATCAATGCCATTTCACCTCTGTCTGCGTGTATTCAAGTCTCAGATTCTGCCAATTTGGGTTTGTGAGCTTGCCAGTAGCTTATCGTGGGTCGGTGGTTCTTTCCAGTGGTTTTCCCCATGTTGCCACTAGAATGAATGTAAACTGATTTTGACTAGAGAAAAAACTGGGTTTCTCAAGTTTTGCCAGATGATAGGAGAGTAATGTTGTCTGTTCCAGAAATTGGATAGTAGTGGAGATTTGTCACCCATCAATCGCTTAAAACAAAGTGGGATCTTTTAAAGTTGGGAGAGATGGAACAAAGTAATGAAAGTAGGGGTTTCAAATATGATGCTCGAGTTTTAAAACTTGCATGAGTTTTATTTGAAGCAATTTTTAAACTAGTTCTGTATACAGCAATCACACCAAGTTGAAGAAGGTCATGAAGTAGTCGGACTTTATCTAGTATGTACTATTGTTTTGGCTTAAAATTAGTTCCATAAACTTGTGCACCTTGTTATTTATGATTTTAATACTGGAAGGTACATGATCAACCCAATTACTTGTTTTATGAATTGGTTTTCCTTTCATAAAATTTCAGAAATGAGTGTCCTATCAGAATGAAGATCGATAGGAACAAATTGAAGAAGTCCAGCACAGATGTGGTAAGTATATTTATGTGTATATTTGTGATAGATTCTTTGTGTTATCCTTCATGTTCATTAGTTAAAAATATGAAACTTGTACAAATTTAATCTAAATTAGAAGGTTGCAGATATTCATAATTGTGTTCTATAAATTCTAACATGTTGAACATGATATTGTAATGGGGACATTGGAAGTTTCATATAGCAGCAAGATAAGTGCCCGGAGGTTAATTGAATAGTAATCTTAATATAATGCATATATTGTCTGGATTCATAAGTTTTACATTGTCAATAAACTTATTCTGTGTTTTAATTTCTTCATCAAACAATGCTATAAATACATATGAGCTACGAGTCAGTTAAATTATCCCTCTAGTTTATGTAAATTTACACTTGATCACTGGTTGAAAAAGTAAATTACAGGTTAACAGGTCCATTACAAAATCTGAATTTGCTTACGATTTCATAACATCTGGTTCATTTACAGATGGATTATAGGCCATGAATATTCATGAAAATTACAGCCAGTCGAACAAATTTAATGACAGTTTGTGAAGGATTTGATGAATTAAAATATCACAACCGTGCTGATGATTCAAAATTAACTGTTCATTGTCCTAAAAGTTTTCACATTGTATATTCTGATCCTTAATTTGATATATAAAACATTTATTGCAAAGGAGGTTAATGGTGCCAAAATTTGCATCAGAGATAAGATTTGGTGTTGTATATTTGCCATCCGGACTTAAAACAATATTTGTAACCATTTCTGATCAGTACTTTAACAGATCCATAAATAAATGTACATGTATTAAGACAGATAAATAAAATTAACAAATTCTAATTGTAGCACATGTTCAACATTTTAAATGCACTCTTGATATAGCATTTCTTTGAATTTGTGTAGACAGTTGTTCTACATAAGCATTCATAATTTCAGTTAAGATTAAATTTTAATTTTCCCATTCAAATGTAATAATTTGCTATTGTGTTTTTTGTTACTTTTATTGTAGTTTATTTAAAAATATTAAAATTATTATAAATTTATTTACAGTAATTGTTTTGAATATAAATTATTTATATTTGCAAGTGTATTTGTCCTTATATTAAAATCCTATTTAAAAGTTTTTTGGTCCTTTTGTCCTTTTTTTTTTTATCAGCTACATGTATGTGTACTTAAATTGGCCTATATTTTGGTCAGCCAGAAACAACTACCATGATGCTGAGGCATCCAAGGGGTAGATTATCTTCATAGGAAATTTAAAAAGTGTAACATTCTTGCGAGAAGTCCCACCTTGATTTAAGTCTGGCCATATATCAATTATTTCAAAATATTGGAACTTTAATTGGGGTTTTAAACTGTCATTGGAAGTGGTCATATGCATGAAATGTATTCCAATCACTATGAAAAATGGAACAATGCTTTTATTCAAGTTTGTCTTTTGTCTTTTGACTTTCTGTGATCAATGGTTGTTTGCTTGCATTGATGCTGGTTCATGTGTTACTTTGAAGGACCAAACAAATGCCTATTTGTTATTGTGGCAAAATCAAATAATTGTAAAACATTGACGAAGACTGAATTTTATCTTACATTTGCTTAGTATATATATATATATATATATATATATATTAGTATATATATTACATTTGCTTAGTATATATATATATATATATATATATATATATATATATATATATATATATCAATGCTTCAAAGGTAATCAGTTTTGTTTGAAGTTTCAGAAATAAACTAATTGTTCTGATACATTTTTCTAGACAGAGAAATAACTGCCATCATCTGGTTGATTTTAGTTATGTCAGGTAGCATGCCTATTTGGGTTATATTATGGCACAGTACTAAGACCAGACATCAGCATAAGCTGATTATGATTAAGCAATACAGTCTTAGTGTGGTTTGTCAATATGAACAAAGGATTTATGAAACAAAAGATGCCAATGCAAGTTTATACCCAAGAGCTTTTCAAGAGCCAATAATGTCGACAAAAAGATGGCCACATGGTATATTTTCAGACCAGTAGGGATAAAAACTAGCAGTTTGAGATATTGCCGAAGTCCAGTGCAATCCCTGCATCATATTCAGACTTAATATATTTGCTCAATGTTTATAACAACGGACAATCTAACAAAGTTGTACTTCGCAGACACGGCATGGTCTGACATCATTCCCAGGTTCACTGTCCAATATGTGTGTTTAATTTAGGGGTCATCTTTTTGCATTAGTTAATCGGGGAAAAAAAATCCATCAAATTAACAATCATTTTATATTCTAAACTGCAATTTTCTTGAGGTAAGAAACAGTTAGCCTGGGAAACTGAAAGTCCAAATAGCTTGTGTCACCATTATGCCCTAAACTTCTTCAGTTTTGTTGCTGTAATCCAAAAGATTGCAGAATAGCTGTATAGAAATATAAAAAGTGTCTGCAGTGTTCATAGTTCATTTTCTCTTATCTTTTGCCAAAGTAGACTTATTTTAGGTTGGGGAGGAATTTTTTCTCTCAGCAAGCAAGATTCAGCAGTGCTCTCTATTGATTTGTTTCTTTGTTTATAAGACTTGAGAACATTAATAAATCAATCTGCAAATTATTATGCTGACATTGCACAAGTATATTGGACAGATTCTGAACAATCTACTATTGTCTTTCCAAGTATTAGATAATTTACAATGAATATTTCAGCCTGTGGACTGTAGACCCTTAATAGAGCGCCTGAAAGGCACCACAGAGAGCAGCCTTTTTGACGAAATCCAGTCTGTGAAGATATGGACATACGGCAAGGTATGTATTCAAAGAAATGTCCATGAAATGATACCAGGTTGGAACCTCTTTGAGTTAACATGTGATTATTTGTTTTTTGCTGTTGCTATTATTGAAAGTAGTAATGTTTAATTCCTTCTTAAAGTGAACAATATATATTTAAGTCTTTCTAACAAATAATAGGTTAATTGTACAATGTATCAATCTTTGTATCCATTTATATCGTGGAGTTAAATAGTGCATTTATCATGTGGATTTAAAGAAAGCATGTAGTTTCTTCTGTGCATGCGTGTGTGTATGCTCAGTAGTGAAATTATTTATTGCAAGGAATTATTTATTGAAATCAATTTTGTAGTGCATTGATCACTTATAATGCAAGGGATGAAATAATTTCACATTGTTCACTTATAATGCAAGGGATGAAATAATTTCACATTGTTCACTTATAATTAAAAAAAGGGATATCATGTAAGTCCATGTTTTTTATTCAGAAACTTTTAATTAGTAGCATGCTTGGGGGTTGGGTGTAAATCCTTTTGCTTGATACATATTTCGTCTCAAGATTTACATTATTATTTTTCCACAGCAGAAACTAACAATTAACACATTAAACCTATTGTGCCACGTTTTCGAGGCAAGCAGTAGTAGTTGACTACCAAGGTCTGTATCATCGAGGTCATATATGATACACAAAAGTGGGTGGTATTATAGAAAGGTAGAAAGATATAGCTTTACAATGATACCAAATAATCTGGACATTTAGTTGCACTACAAAATACATAGGAAAACACTTAATTTTTTGGACCGTTTTTTTTTTTTTTCTGACCCAAAATTTGCCCATGGTCTAAATACAATTTTGTGATGAGATTTTAGACTTTATGGCCTCAGATCTAAGACAGACCAGTCTGAAGTGCACACAGACAGGTGAACCTGTGCAAAACTTTAGGTCAAGGTGGACATTTTTAATAATGTGGTCTACATACGAAAATTATGCGTCCATTAAGCAAAAAATAAAACTCCCACCTTTTCACCTTTTGATCATGTGTGAGTAAATTAACCAATGGAAAATACTGCTTTTAACACAACTAGGCATTGCGCTAATGGAAAATTGCTTGGAAGTCTATGTATTAGAATGTATTCAGAAATAGTCCCCAACATGTGTATCTTACGAAAACAGCAAGAACCTCCAGGGGTCAATGTATATACATGTATAACTTATCATACAATAGCTGCACTTAAATTTTTCAATATATTCATTTTCATATATTTTTCAGTGTGAACTCTACCACTGGGCAGATGTCTTGGATATATTTGATGATGTCCTGGAAAAAGCATGTAAAAAGGAAACAGACAGCAGCTGGACCCTTGCATGTGATATCCCAGCCAATGATGGTGTAAGTCAGTAGAGTAGTGCAGTACTTGCATCATATTTTTATTTCAGTAAATAATGTTTTGATCTGTAAGTTCAGAAAAGTACTATTATTAAAAATATGATTTGTGTCGAGATATTTGTTACATCCCTAAATTTTTTTACTACACAGGGAATGCATTCTCACTGTCACGGACTAGCTGTAGAGATAGATGTCAACCATCCTTGATTTTGCAGTATTATGACAAATTTGTAGTGAAAATATTGTGTTTTTAATTATATATGGATATCATTTTGAATAATAGTATCTGCTAGTGTTGTTCCGATTATCGATTATAATCGATCATCAGTTGGTTGAGCAAACTGATAAGATAATCGATTGTGAAACTCCTCAATCGATTGTGTGTAAAGGGAGACAACTTTTTAGGTGCATGCAAAGCACAAAGGTTAGTAAAACTCCCAGCCACTAAAGTTGACCTGAAATTTATTAATCGCTTCACAACTGCAAGTAAAAAGTCTTGCGATTCATTATTAGGAACATATAGTCATTATTACATGTTCAAGTTGTTAAATTGTTGAGTTAATACAATTTAAACACATTTTGTTGATTTGTTTAAGTTAAATTGCAACATCTTTTGCAGTATTTATAAACAATTACAAACAAGAAAATCATGTCCTTCTATACTTTAAATTATAGACACATCACATATGAACAAAAGAATTTCGGGGGATTGTAGCAGTATTTCAGTTACATATGACTGATCAGCCATAAAATGTTGCATTCATTTAACAAAGTTGTAGAACAAAAGTAACACAATGTATTCTTGTAATATTATCGTCAGGTTAAAGTATACATGTCATTAAAACAGATTACTCCTGTATATTTATAAACATATTGAATTCTTGATCAAAGATATAACTGTAACAAAAATTAAAATTTGCTCTTAGTAAACGATTATAATCGATGATCAGTTGGTTAAGGGGAACCGATTATTGATTATGAATTTCTGACCGATTCTCATCACTAGTATCTGTACCAATTTAGGCTGATACATAGTTTGTAATTGTAAAAGTTAGAAAGTAAGCAACATAAAAGCAATTTTAGATTGTAAACATGTGAAAAACTATTGTGCATATAGTTAATGTTTTGCAATAATGTTGAATGTGGTTAAGGATACTGGTATTAGAGGCATGGTTTCATTATACTTATTTTCATGGATATTAATGGGTGCTCTGTAAAATCAGGTTTCTAGGAGGATGCAGTATGCTGTTATGGAATTTGGTCCTTTTAAAGCTTGTATCCAGTAATTTTTCATTCTTGATAGCATGCTCAAGCTAAGGTGTCACTCAAATAAAAGATGACACTATTATTTTAGAAAAGGCCTGAGAAAAGGCTTTCTAATCAATCCAATTTTTAGCTTGCCACACAAAAAAATGATTTCCAAATTTTTGAATGTGATTAAAAGTCTAGATTTTGTTCATGGGTTTCATTATTAGATATCACATGCATCAGATTGCTTATAGTTTCACCCAAGCACCAGCTGGATTAGAAAGCATGATGCCGGGAGGCCTTGGAATGAAATGCTCAAAATTAAAAAAATCAGAATCACATTTCAGCCATAGGAGCCATTTTATGCCATGAGGCAGAGACTTAAATATATGAATACTATTATATTCACTCTAGTTTTAACTTATTCAACCCCATCAATGTCAAAAGCTATATTGCAGCTCTGCCCCAGTAGCACAAAGCTGTGTCTAGCTGCGTGTGCCCTGTAAAGTTTTACCTGTTTAGACAATTTTGTAAATATCATGCACATGCATTAACTCTTAACCTTAATTTCTCTTAAAATGTACGAAGTTTTCACCAATTATTCCAAATGAATTTTTTACAGTGTGCTGTATTTTTTTTCCTTCTATTTGTCCAAGTCTTTCACAACATTTTTATACACTATTTACGACATTAACACGCCTGCTACAATCTGCTTAAAAAAAATGAACTAATTTGTATCCAGCAAGATACTTATGCTCCTCTTTTGACAATCATATACTCATTGTTCCCACTATGAAAACGAAGTCATATGGACAATGTTGTTTTGCTTACCAAGGCCTGGCAGTGTGGAACGAATTTCCCATTGAAATTAGACACAAAGATACAGTGGTCCCTTTTAAGAGTGCTCTTAAAACTCAGCTTTTTCGACTGCAGGAACAAACTTAGAGACCTAATAATGTTTTGTAACTTATATGTCTTCAGCATGTTTTTATGTTTTCCAATTTCATGGTTTTTGTTATTTGTTTTTCTTTAGTGTAGTCATATCATTATAGATGTTGTAAAGCACTTAGAGCTTCTAAAGATTAGGTGCTTTACAAAGTCCTCATTATTATTAATATCCCTTTTTTCACTAATTGCGAGCCAGGATGGTTGGCAGCTATGCCTGCATGATCAAACTGTTGATTCTAGAATTTTTTAAAATGGCTTCCAGTAAGCGATGCATGTTAAAGACAAAATTGAAAATAAGCTTATAGAAAAGTGTTAATAATCACCACAGTTGAATAAAATGGAGTACTCAGATTATTGTGAATAAAAGTTGGACAGGGCACAGTTGCATTTATTGCACGTCACTTGCCAGTTTGAGTATTGTCTTGTGGTGGGAATATGATTGCCGTCGTCATTTGAAATGGAAAATAATTTCCAAGAATGATGTCAAGATAGCAGCAAGCCATTGAGCTGCATAGGGTTTGGAACTAGAGTTTGTGCAACTGCTTGTGGTAAATAAAGTTTAATCATACTTTGCAAGCTTTCAGTTTAACATAATATTTATCGTTTGTGTGTCAAACTTTTATGTTTTCCAGCTTTACCATTGCAGTTACTGATATTTTGTTACACCATACTGTAAACTGGTTTAGTTTATGGGAAAAAACATAAACTGCCTTATTGAGACGGACTTGCCAGGGTTGGCAGGTCTGGGTATCCCATGAGCATCCAACATGGTTGCCAAAGTGGGCATCTTGAAAAATCATGTTAGCAATAATCCTCCTAAATGGATGGTTGTAAAGTTAAGTAGCTTTTTTTAAAAACAAACTTAGTCTGTTGGAGTTCAAAAAAATTTCATGGTCTCACTCATTTTTAGCAGTTAAAACAAAAATGTTCTAATTTGGATTCTTTCACATTTTTGGGGCCAGTTAGTTTGTCAATGCCATGTAGAGACTGTTGTTTTAAACAGTTAATACCAGAGGCATGTGTCTTGCAAGCTTCTGGTCAGCAACAACTCATATGATTTACATTTTGCAGCTCAAACAATTGCTGCTGCAGGTGTTACATTTCACATCCCTGCTGATTGAACACAGTTTCTCCCGCCACCTTTACAACTCCATGGAGCACCTAACATCTTTGATGTCTTCATGTGACATGACCGTTGTGATGGAAGTGCTCAACCTTCTCTATGTTTTCAGGTAAGGTGTGGTTTTTTTTAAGAAAATATCCATTAAATCTATGCTCATTTCTTAAAATTTGCCCTGTAGTTTTAAATTTTCTTAATTTTATTATTTATTTATTTTATATATAGTCTCATCTCATTGATCGCCATGAAACAGTAATTTTATAATACGAAACCCTGTTGCATTTTGTATATTTTGTTTGCCTAATACACAATTTGTATTGTGGCCTTACAGTGTTCCTAGATAGTGATACAAGGCACAACATTCAGTGGCTAATTAAATGTCTATCTTTATAATGTTGATTCCCACACTAAAAGTATTAAAGAATTAAAAATTGTTGTTTATTAGCAAGGAAAAGTACTGACATCAACAGAAAGCCATACAATAAAACAAACCATGTTAAAACTGAAGTAATTTTATCTCCAACCAGCATTGTCACTTAGGTATCTGCTTGATACAAGTTCATCTTTTTTCAGTAAAAGGTCCAATTTCTTGACACGACTGTCGTCCGATAAGAAACAGCGTCTGGTCAGCAGACTTACACACTTAGCAGAGAGCTGGGGAGGCAAGGATAATGGATTTGGATTGGCTGATTGCTGCACTGATAAACCAGTATCAGTAAGTGATCTTCCATCAGTAAGTCCGGTTTCAACACATTAAAACTGAACAATTATGAATTTAAAAAAAGACACGCACACCCGTACTTCAGAAAGATCTTTAAAATTGCCTGCATTTTGCTCCTAAAATGAAGTGTGGATAAACAGATTATATAGACGGTTGGTCTGAAACAAAGAATTGTGACTAGCAAAAAAATCATCTAGACCAGTAGCCAAGTTTTTTGCTTTCTGAGCAGTTTTAATTTATGCTAAAGTGTGAAAGACGAACAACATATATTTCTAAATCTCCCGACTTGTTGTAGGACAATTACATTTTGATGGGGTGTGAACGGTTTGGAAAGGTGGCTTTCATACTCCAGCTTCCCCATAGGTTATATGTCAGGAGTGATAGAAATGGTTTCCCTTTCCCTCATTTGTGCATCACCACTCCGGTGGCCAGTGGTTCGAGCGTCCGCCATAGAAGCACGAGGTCGTGGGTTCAATCCCCGGCTGAGTCATACCAAAGAATTACAAATTTGGTACAATCAGTTGCCTCGCTTGGCGCTCAGCATTAAGAGGTTAGTGTTAGGACTTGTCAGCTTGATGTCAGGATAATGTGACTGGGTGTGACATCATGCTACATGTCTGCTGCATGATGCCCCAGTGCTGGACATCGCTATAAACTACCTCACTGCAGACATTGTAGCGATATGATTTAAAAATTGTTAAATCTGCGTTAAAAATCGTAATCAAACAAACAAATCATTTGTCCATCAGAGCCCTTCAGATTTGTACTTTGACCCCCATTCTAATGTCTATTTTTGACACCAGGGGAATCTTTTACTTTCAATCTTGCACCCCTAAGTGAAACTGTAGAAAGAAAAAGTTTCAATGTTTGTGTTTTTTTTTATATTGGTGCATCCATCCATTATTTACATAGCTTTTTGAGCGTAACTCTAAAAACCATTAAAGTCTTCTCTTTAAAACTCTGTAAATGTGATAGTAGTCCAGATATGCCATTTGCCATCCACTTTTGATATGCTTAATTTGTACATCCATGCATCAAAACTAGAAAAAGTATAGTTCAGAGTGAGGTATTCAAAGTTTTGTGTCAGATTAAATCACTTGTACAAATTGCCCAATAAAACCCCAAGAATTTCCAGAAAAGTTTTTGTCTAATACCAATTATTTAATACTGTTTGTTTGATGCATGAGTCAGGCAATTAACCGATGGGGGGAAAAGATGGGCCTCATATTTTTTATGCTAATTTTAAATACTGACCTTTTTTTTAAAATATCTGAAATGGATATTAAAATATAAACCTAACACTATGTATGTTTGCTTGTAAAATTCTAGATGACTGAATTTGCATATATATCGCATTCTGCCTTTAGGTAATGTGATGGGCATTGTTTTCTTTAGAGAGTATTCATGATACACATTTTGTAACTTATGTTCTGCATGTACAACTGGTGTTTAATGAAATTTACTTACCAGGACCAATTCAGCTAAGTGGAATATGGAAGCTAAATTGAGCCTAGCATTAATCTTGATAATGCTTTGATCATTTATGGACTCGTTAGAGCATCAGAGCAACTAGTTGTGGCATATTCTGTTTTGGGAACATTTATGTTCCTTAGTTTTCAATTCATTGTCATATGTGCACAGTTCTGATAGCAGCTTTATGTAATTTCTTTGGACCCAAGTGCAAGGCTAGGACTAGGCATGATTCACATGAGACTAGACAACATAAATTAGTAAATGCATTTAGTTTTGTTAAAGACAGTTGAATACCAAAGTGACTGAGATTCATGAAATGATTCATAGAATAAGACATTCCCATATCATAAACCAGGAAACATTGATGCATTATTATCATATGCACATGGTGTTGTGACCATGGAAGGAATAATGAAGTGGTGACTTGAACTTTATTTGGTTTCAGAAATTCCCAGGTAGTGCAACGACACTACATTTTGAGTTCTACATTGAAAATGCTGATGAGAAAAGCACAAAGAAGGTAAGGAATTTAAGTAGGATAACAATACCAAGAACAATACTGTAAAAATTTGATTTGTGATCCAAGTCTGAAAAACTTTAATAAATATTTGTGTAAAGCTGTGACAAAATTTAGAACATTATCTTTACCACTCTGAATAAACTGACTGATTTTGTAAAGAATCCATATTTGTAAACCTAAATGAATAATAATATACTTGGTTTGGAAATGTAATTGAATGTATTGTATTGATCAGTCGGGACTAGTTAACCTGTCTATACGACATTTTGTTACATGTAAAATTTATTTGCTCTTACATTTGGTTTCTCAAACATAGCCTAGATTGACCAAACTCCACTCTCCTGCCATTAAAGCTTTTTTTTGGTATTTTGTTTATACAAGATGTCATATCTTTTACCTTTTTTAAATACTTGTTGTATGCAGTCTTGAATAATCATTGTATTTGAGATGTTCTCTTGAAAACTTTATATTTGAAAAAGTTTTCTTGGATTTGCTGAAAAACTTGATTAAACAATAAAATGTACCACTTTTTAATTCAGAATTCTTATTTACATATTTTCCAGTATATAAATAAAGTGGTATAAAATGGGGTGGATCAAAAGCTCACAACACCAGTACTTATAAGATATATTGGCAGTTCTTTGCTATAGTTATGATTTTTGCCTACTTTATACCATTAACTGTGTACAAAGTTCAATTTCCTTCAGAAAATTCTTAGAAAACACCTTAAGAAAAAACTATTGATGACTATTTTCCAGGGTATCTCCAATGCGATCACTTGTATTCATATTGACAATTTGGACCAGATCTATAAACTGCCAACAGAAATCATGGAAGACCTCCTGGTTCAGTTCAAAATACCTGAGGAAAAACAGGTATGATTTCAGTCATGTCTCCTTTACATCTTGAAGATGGCTAATAAGCATATTGGTTCATAATATTGAAAATCTGTAGTATGGATTTTCAGATGAAAAGTTTTGTTTTGTAAAGCCTTCATTATAATATGTACTGAAAATTAGCCGATATGGTTGACTTAAGATTAGAAGAGTTTTGCTGGCAAATCCCAATTCTGTGTATTGGTTATCTCCATAAAATTTGTACATTACTTTTGTCCATGAGATATGTACACTAGTTCACTCCATAAAATGGCAGTTATGTAGGACATTTTAGAATCTTTGTGTAAAGTGTAATCATTGGGAGGTAGCTGCTTTCTTGATGTACACTAACTTGGACAGGAGATAATTAGATTTAATTAACCTTTCTCAGAAAAGAAATTTTGGTGTATCCCTGGATTGGCTGATTTTTTTTGGGGGGGGAGATCTTTCGAGGGCATAAAGGCATTAATTGTTTAAGGATTGCCCGTTTGTTTTTCCTTTTATTTATATACTGTATGTGTATATATCTAGAGAGAGAGAGATGGAGAGCAAATGAGTGCAGCATTTGAGATGGATAATTCATTATTAAACTCCTTTTGTATCAAAATGCATTTTTATGTGATTGGATATTTAACTAATTATAAAATTGCTTTGCTTTCAGACTTTGCTTTACACTCATATACGACTGGCAAAATTATTCTCCAAGTATGAGTCTAGATTGCAGTGTGTTCAGGCTCGTCTTCAGGCAGTTGCAATATTAGGTAAACATATACACACACACAACACAACAGTACTCTGCAATATTTCAGAACATACTGAACTACATTAGAAACAATTAGAAACTACAATTAAATGTTCAGGTGAAGGTGCCTACCACTTTTTTATACTTTCCAACCATTACGCTTTTTTTCCACTTAATTACATGTTACGCTTAAACGTATTTGAATTATGCTTTTTCGGTATATCCACCTCCCAAAAAATATAAACTATTTGTTTTCTCGTTTTTATTAACATTCCATCAATCCCACAGACCGTATTTTAGAAAAGACTGCTTTTACACAACATCAGTACAAGAGTACACTTGACCATGGACTTTCCTAACAGTATTGTGTTCTATTTATAGCTAACCTGGTTCTACTGTCGACTTTGAATTCTATTTATAGCATCTGTATGCTTAGTGAGGAGAGAGCAGGCTGGTTTTCTAAATTTAATCTTTACGTGCAGATTCCATGTTCTATTTCATATTTGATGCAGAACCAGTCTAAAGATATTTGGTGCCTAAAAGTATATTTTATTTTAGTCTGTGCATTTATGTGAGCAAAAATATCTCCGTTCAAAATTTTACCAGATAAATTAGAAAAAGGCAACCCACAAAAAAAGTCGAAAAAAAAGAACAGAATCCTCTAAATATTAAGACAAGAGTGCATCATCACGTGACATCTATTTCCGTCTGTGTGGAAAGAATGTTAATATTTGGTGCTAAAAGTCTTAAGATGGTTTCTTTTCAATGTGTGTAATTCTGAAAGTGCTACATATGAAAACTTTAAACAGTAAAGGATGTTAAAAGATGAAACTGTAACTCAAGTGGGATGATTAAGCTTACACTATCATGGACACCTGTGAAAAGCATTATGCTGACGTTACAGTTTGTTTGTTTGTTTGATTAGGATTTTTAACGTAGCTTTAACAATTTTTCAGTCATATCGCTATGATGTCTGCAGTGAGGCAATTTATAGTGATGTCTAGCACTGAGACATCATGCCGCAGACATGTAGCATGATGTATCACCCAGTCACATTATCCTGACACCAGGCCGACCAGTCCTAACACTAACCTCTTAATGCTGAGCGTCAAGCGAGGCAGCTGTTAGTACCCTGACGTTACAGAGCATGTTTAAACCTTTGTAAAATAATGCAAGTACCCAGGGAAAAGAAGAGTAATTATGATTATCATCTTGTCTTTTAGCATTACTAAAGCTTCAAGTATTATATGCTAGTTTCCTGTATTGCTTTCAAATATTGCATGTCCCAAATATTTAGAACAGGTGGAGGACACAGATTCCTGCACATGGGATCCTTTGTGCAGCTCCATTTATAACACAGTTATGAAATTGGAATTCCATCATTGGGGAAGGGTCTGGATTATAAATTGGTTATGATTGCTGGGTTTAAGCATCTTCCAAGATATTTGAGAAAAATGCAGTTGGGATATGTTACTTTTATTATTTTCTTATTCTTATGACTAACATGCAAACAGTATACTATTGTAATGCAGATTCCCTCCATACCTGTAAAATTGCATTTATTTTCACTTCAGTATATTCAAATGCAATGCAGGAAAATATGAATGCCCTGTTATATCCAGGATTCATAGAAGAACTAGTGGAACTGATTGAGCTCAAGGAAGCACATTTAGTGGTGAGTAACATTTGTATTTACCCTTGTTGAATTGATATGCATTACTTCTGTTGATGCTTGGCTGGAACATCATTAATGTACATTGTAAATGCATTGTCAGCAGTTTTGATCCTGCTTAAATAATACGCTGATAGTTCCTGGTCTACACTGTTGCAGGGTTTGCACAGTCATTGAAAGTGATTGAGAAATGAACACCTCAATTCATTGTCTTGAAAATTGTTGATATTTCACTTACATCATTGAAATTCATTGAATTTTAGAGACTGTTTTTTTTTAAAAAATACAAAGAAGTTGAAAATGTTACTTTGAGTAATTTATTTTATGTTGTTTGATTATAAGTACGGTTTGATTTTCTGTCATTATGCTACTTCTGCTAGGAATTCCACTATTATAATCCACATTTAATAATCAGATTCCATGGTCATAAAGTTCCACCAACACAATTTGACATCATGATATTGTCACATTGGGTCCTGGGCAAGACATTTTGTTGTGGTTTGAACCATGCATCAAAGATGTTTTACAAATGCACGTTTAAAATACGGGCTACCTTATTGTAGGCAATCCAAAAGGGATCACTCCCAGTGCTATTCAGCTTTTATTTATATTAGCTTATAGGCTTACTTGTCTGATAATAGTGATGTCAGTTTATTTTAAACCTTTTGAATTGCATCAGATTATTAGAGCTAGAAAAGTGTTAAAAAGTCAGAACTTTTGCTGAAGCACCTTGACTGAAATGGAGTTTTGAATTGAGTAGGTCACACATGTAATCTACAATGGAACTGACAGCTCGAAAATATGTTGCACTGCAAATCTGTGTCAACTTTTTGACCAAAATTGGCATACCATATAACAAGTTCATAACTTTTCAAACACTAGATATGTTAATTTTAATAGTTTTGATTACCTGTGTAAGAAATGTAAATGTGTGGACTATATTCATTTGGTGATTGTTAGCACCTATCAGATGGACTTAAATCCTTATTCTTGAGGAATGTTTTCAAGAAATGTTTGGATATTTTACTTACTACTCAGTTTAAAGATACAAGAACAAGTTCACTTTAAGTGATAAATAGCAATATGAATTTTATTCTTTGATTAACCATGCTTATTTTTTCTTAAAGGAGTAAATCAATGCAAGGTGAATTCTAATGTACAATTAGGGAAGATACACCATCAAATTCCTACATAGGATATCACACATTTTATTTAGAGTAGCATAAAAGTGTTCATATTTTTAACATACATGCTTTTTTTTAGATTTCAATTTTTAATTAGCTTTTGGCATAATATCTTAGACATAAATATGCAATAATGAGGTTAAATCCAAACAAGTAGACTGTTCATCTTAAATATGCATTATTCTAAATACCTTGAGCAGAGTTACATATAGCCTTATAAGGGTTCGGGTAAATTGAATAAATAACCTAAAAACAAAATTAGGAAGTAAATATATTGATTTGATAAAATATCATTTTCTGAAGAAAGAGACGATGGCAATTATTGACTCTAAATCTTAATACAGTAGTCCCCCTCTTGTACGGCCCCCCTGACCAGCGGCCACCCGCTCCTAACGGCCAGAATTCGTTGGCACCGACGAGTTTCTGTTCAAAAGTACCCCTCACGAAAGGCCACCCGGCTAACGCGACCAGCGGCCAGCATTTTTGTGCAATAATATAAAATTTACCCCTCACGAGCGGCCACATTTTATTTTTAAATGTATCCAGAACCAATAATTAATTCAAATCTTGACGTAAGGTAAGCAATTTTGATTATCTCTATCGTAGATAACACGTCTCCGAGTGTCAAGCCGCCGTTAAAAGTTAAAGTGTCGACCAAAAATTTATAGTATATCGTTATCTGTGAAAGTCGATGTTTACAGGAAATGGGCTCAATAATGTTATGATAGAGTTTGGGGTTTAACACCTATGTTGAGTTCTTCTCGTTGATGATTATAACCAGACGTAATTGTTATAATCATAACAAGGTCAGCATAGGCTAAAAAAAGATTTTGTACATTGGCACACACAGACAACCTTAAAAAAAAAACAATAGGGTACCAGACAAAGACCGGAAAAATCACGTGACCACACAAAATGGCTTCCTACGAAGGATGTATTTCGGCAGACTCGACACAAGTTTTGTCTGCTTAATTAAATCGCATACAGTCAGCAATAACCGAATAAATCATTACCAAACATTAAAAGGTCATCACGTTAACGGATACATTATTTTCGAAGAAAGTCGGTTATTCTACTCGACGACATCGGGGGGGGGGTGATGCCGAACAATTGTATGTACAAAACGTCAAAAGACTCGTAAAAACAAGTTTATGTTGAAATAATTTGAATAAACAAAGTAATAACCGATAAGAAGGTTATTCAGCAGCTGTGGGAAAATGGAGCAAATGGAAAGATAATTATTGTTTGTACCAAGATGTAAACGACGTTTTTGAATCCATTTGCAATGTGCATGAGAACAATACCCGTTCGCATCTTAAACTTACGCCAAGAAAGCAAAAATAGTAACGTATATTCAGTTGAAATAAATTTGTTATTATAACAAAAAAAACTTTTATTGATTAATGTTTCATTTAGACGAAGATATTTAATGTTTTGAAGTATGTAGCTTTCTTACTACGTACATTACATATACATGTACTTCTCATAATAAATTTAGCCCCCCTCTGGAACGGCCACCCGCCTTATAAGGCCACTTTCCCGGTGCAGCAGGGGTGGCCGTATAAGAGGGGGACTACTGTAGAGCATTATTGAACAGGCAGGAAATCTGGCATAGTAGTCGGCAAAGCACAGATTCAAGAAAGCGCAAATTTAAACAGATTTTATGTTAGTGAAAAATCTAATTTTAGAGCCAAAGTATCTAAATGAAATGAAATGTATGTAATGAAGTTTCCTAACTTTGTTCCAGCTGGTTATGTATATGCCCATCAGCAAGAGTATCTAAGTACAGAACATTATTCATAAACAGGTGAAGAGCTTATTAAGCTTAGAAAAATCAACAGATTAATGTGTACACACGCATCAGCAACATCTTTAAAGATGAAATTTGTGTAATACCCCCTCCCTGGTAAAATCCTGTCAGTATCTCTGAAGTGAAAGCACTGGAGTTGCAGCAGGAGAACAAAGTAAAGTAGTTAAAGGCCCTGACTTTATTTTTAAATATCATTTTCCTTTCATATCACATTAATTTATTTGTATTTGTTTTTGTATTTGTTTCATGTATTTAACTGAAGCAGAACACTTGATATCACGATTAGCCATTGAAAACTTAACACTGGTCATTGAAAAGTCATTGAATTTCAGCTTTCTTGATCTATATGAACTCTTGTGTTGTAATAGTGTGAAGACCTATTGTCCAGGCATATCTTGGTCTATTAAGTTTGTATTTGGATGCTAGCCAAGTCAGAATCTCTGTTGATTATACTATGGAAGGTAAATGCTGGTATTGTACTCGATTTCAGGCAGTGAGTATCTTCAGCCTTTATCTGTATGGACTTGTCATGTATTGAGTACAGTATTGTATCCGTATTATTATGAAGCATTGAGTTTTGCATCTGTATGGTCTGATTATTAAGCATTGGGTATCGACAGCCTTGTATCAGCATTGACTTGATTATTAGGCATTGAGCACTTACATCCTTGTATTGACTTAGTTAGACAATTTTACCAGCATGACTAACATGTGTTTTGTTATGTAAATAGCATAAAACAACAAAGATTTTGTCTCCAAATCCTGATTATTTTTTTTCTCCCTATATTACTGGGATTTTCATTCCACTCTGCTATTACTGTAACTATTATTATTTCATTTTAGCAATATTCATTGCAGTTCACATTTGGGATATATCAAGATCACATCTTGTTATCAACTTGTACCACTCTTGCTTTTGGGTTATATCATGTAATGGAGCCATTGGGTCAATTAGGGTAAGACAAGAGCTTTGAAAATGTAATATTTTATTATGTACATTTCCATAGCATTCCTACTATGTGTCTGTAGCACTCCTGCCTTGTGTCCTGCCTATGGTTGAAGTCGTTGGGTAATGGCATTGTGTCCACTCCTTAAGATATATATCTTTCTTTTCACAGGAAATAAAAGCAGCTTCCCTTAGAACATTGACTTCAATAATACACTTGGAGAGAAATCCAAAGTAAGTTGTAGCTGTTACTGTGCGTCAACATCTGTTTATCATTTCCAGTATGTGTCAGATGCATACATTATAAGAAATGTACACACATCAACACACACGCACACACAATGACAAGATATGAATTTGGTTGATTTAATGTTTTGTTGAGCCTGTCATGGAGAAAGCTCAATATAGTCATCTCTACATCATTATGTTTATCTGCACCATAACTTAAGGTCAATGTGTAAGTTTTATGCTTTATAGCAAAAGAATAGATAAGGTTGACAAAAATTTCAGCCTTATATCTGAATGATTTTGTCTGATGTTTAACAATTCAGTATAAATATGCAGTGATTGGCATTTTTGGGATTGTTACCTATAGTATATGTAATTTTCTCTGGTATTCATGAAACATTTGAAAGGGATAATAACTATTGCCAGTCAATCGTGTAATGAGCACACTTACTTTATAAAACAGGAAATCATGCGCAAATTAGTTTGATAGTGGTATAGTGATGGAACATGTTTTGAAAACTGCAGAATGTCTCATTCTAATAGATATGCATTGTGTATCTTCAGTCTTGTATCAAAATGATTTTGGCTGATCGTTTAACAATGCAATATTAACATGCAGTGATTGGCATCGTTGGGATTGTTACCTTTTATGTAATTTTCCCTGGTATTATAGCTGGGACATCACATTTCGTTAGTAATTTGCCTGGCATTTGTTGTAGAGGGCAGATAATGTTGCTCATTTTAAAATATCAGTCCGTCATTTCCTTTATGCAAGTTCACAGTAAATGGGCTCGGACTTAACAGAAATGGATTGTACTTTGATTTACCATAAACAGATAAGGATAAAGTTGGCAAACGTGTATATTATTTGTGGGGGTTTAAAAAGGGAAATATTAATAATATTTCTTGATTTGTAAATTGAGCGTGGGTTTGATCCATGTCAGAGTCATACCAAAGACTTACAAAAATGGTACTAACATCTGCCTCGCTAGGTGCTCACCATATAGAGGTTAGTGTTAGGACTGGTCAGCCTGTTATCAGGATAATGGGATTGGGTGGGGGAGACGTCATGCTACAGTGCTAGACATCGCTATATACTGCCACACTGCAGACATCTTAGCGATATATTGAAATATTCTTAAGCTACTTTTAAAATCCTAATCACACACATCTATTCCATCATGCAAACAAGTTCCTTGGTTTAATTAATACAAAGATGCAAGTTTTTAATCCAGTTGATATTAAGAATTATTAAAGCAAACAGCTGAAACTTTTGTTTGGTCTAAGGCAGTCTGAATTTCACTTCGAAGTAAAACTGGCATGATAGACTTGTTGGAGTTTGTTATATGTTATTGTAAGTATTTGAAAGAATTTTAGACCATAAGAAACTTAATTCCATCTAAACAAAGATTGTTTATTCTTGCAAATTAGTTTGACTGGTTTATTTATTGATAAACATGTTGTGAAAAGTGCAGAATGTCTCTTTCTAGTGTATATGCATTGTGTATCTTCAGCTCTGTGTCTGAATGATTTTGGCTGATCGGTTTACAATGCAGTATTAATATGCAGTGATTGGCATCGTTGGGATTTTCATCAGTGTGTGATATTCCCTGGTATTGTAGCTGGAACATTGCAGTTGATTAGTGGTTATTTTTTCATGCCTGGCAGTTAGCGTCACCTTTTTGAATATATTATCTTATTGCTTTGTTGCATATTCAGGGCATTGAGTCATGGTGCTGATAAAGCGGATTATTTACAAAAATTGTTCTGGGATTTAGATTTACTGTAAACCGATGTTGATCAAGTTTGGAAACACCACAAGCATGTATATTACTTGTATGGTTTACTGAGAGAAATCTCACAAATATTTTCTGATTTGTAAACTTACCTTTGTTTTGGTTACATAATACTAGAAAATTTCAGTTTATTAGTGTTTTGTGTTTACATGTCTGGCATTTGTTCTAAAGATCAGATAGTGTCACCCTGTTTAATATACCTATCTCTCATTGCCTAGACTTGGCCCTGCTAAAATGGATTATTTACAGTAACGTTATGGGTTTAACCATAAAATCCAATTTACTATGTATCTTATAGAATGATAGAAAATAATTAGATTATATAAAAGATGAAAGTGTATAACCTTAAAAAAATACTGCATTTTAATCATCTGCTACCCCAACGTGTTAATCTAATAATCGTTTTTCCAATGTGTTTCTTAGTTATCAGGTTTTGTGACTGATAATTAGTGGTGTTGATATCACTGATAATGATAAAAAAATTAAAAAGCTAATGCATTAGATATGCTGTTTGACTCGAAGTAAAAATGCATTGATAGTTTATGTGATAGTTTATGACATGTATTTGAAAGAGAATTGGACCATAACATGTCAATCTACATAACAAGCTCTGTTCCCTTGTACACACAGATCGTTTAATGTTGCAAAATTAGTTTGAGACTCATTTAGTTACCAATGAACATTTTGTTGTAAAAAGTGCAAAACTTCTCTTTCTAAAGTAAATGCATTGTGTATCTTCAGCCCTGCATCTGGATGATTTTGGCTGATCGTTTAACAATGCAATATTAACATGCAGTGATTGGCATCGTTGGGATTGTTACTTATATGTGATATTCCCTGGTATTGTAGCTGAGACATTGCAGTTCATTAATGTTTTACTTTGACATGCCTGTCATTTGTTGTCAATATCAGTTCTGCTAAAATGGATTGTCTACAGTGATGTTCTGATATCTTGATTGATGCCAAAAATGGATCAAGTTTTAAAGCTTAACAAATGTGTATACTTGTATGGGTTTACTGAGAGGATCCATAGAAATATTGTTTTTTATTTGTAAGCAACATTTCTTACATCATGCCAATAAATACCAAGTTTTAATCCATACAAAGAGATGAGCCTTTCTGCTCAGATTTTATTAGAATTCAGGTTTTGTCATTATTTTTACTGGCTATTATTGCCAGTATTAATTATGCAGATTACAAAAGCTAACAGCTGAAACATGTTAGGGTCAAGTCAGCATGACTTGGGTCACCATAAAGTAAAAATTAACATGATGAACTTGTTGCTTTTTTGGTCATATGATATGAATTGCATTTGAAATGGAATTAAACTAAAAACCAATCATGTAACAAGCTCATTGTCCATGCTACAGGTTAGTTTGACATTGGTAAAGATATAAAAAAGTTGCCAATGAAAAACATGGTCTGAATAGTGTAAAATGTGCTCTTATTATGTAAATGCATTGCGTATCTTCAGCCCTGCATCTGAATGATTTTGGCTGATCGTTTAACAATGCAATATTAACATGCAGTGATTGGCATCGTTGGGATTGTTACGTATATGTGATATTCCCTGGTATTGTAGCTGAGACATTGCAGTTCATTAGTGTTTTGCTTTGATATGCCTGTCATTTGTTGTTAATATCAGTTCTGCTAAAATGGATTGTATGCAGTGATGTTCTGATATCTTGATTGATGCCAAAAATGGATCAAGTTTTAAAGCTTAACAAATGTGTATACTTGTTGTAACGTGGTGCTGGCGGGTTATCAAAGTGTTATTAGTACAATATTGCACAAGGCCTGTTCAGAGGTATTGCGCAACTTGGAAAAACAACACTTTAAGACCGCCTCCCACTAATTGTCGTTATCTAGAAGATGATCGCTACGGTGTAATATGCCCGGTCAGTGAATATAGTAATCTGAGATGGTACTTTGAACAAGACAATACACGAGCCCCCGTAAAGATAAAATATGAATTTAATTAAAAATACAATTAAGAAAAGAATGACACTGTGAATTACAATTTCTCTCTTTCTGAATACACTTAGTTCAGAAAAATACAAATACTGAAGCTTTAAAATAATGGATACATTCATAAGAATCCAAACACTAATGAAAATAAATGAAGTTAGCCGTTAATACCGAGAGTAAATTTCATCAAGGAATCGAATGTTCATTTAACATTGGACTGTTGGGTGATTCAACATGACCTTTTTCGTCGACTGGTTTTTCTTTCTTTTCCCTGCGTGCGTCCGTCTTCAGCTTGCCCTTTGATTGAACGGGAATTCCACACTCTGACTTCTTATTTCTTTTTTTTTTTTTTCCTCTTTCCCTTTGACTTCTCGCTGATTCTCACTCTTGCCTAAATAAACTATTTCCTTTGACTTCTCGCTGATTCTTACTCTTGCCAAAGTAAACTATTTTCCTTGCAAAAGAAAAGGGTAAAACGCCCTAAGTATCTCGTTACTTTGAGAGTTGCGATTGTTCGTCCGTCTTCATGTTCGAACAATCGGACCTTACATTCAGTGTTATCATTTATACGGCTAACAAATTCTATACATGTTTTCAGATCAATAGAGCTATACTGCTAATTATCGACATCAGAATTCGGGAAAGTCATATATTCCCGTAAATCATTACGTAAAGTGAGGCAATATATCATAACACACAAACCATATTTACTAATATGATAAATTCAAATTAATGTAACACTTTCCAATCATAAATGTACACGGTGGGTTTTCTACACCACCCATTTACCTACCTAAGTATATAAGGTAAAAATGCTAATTCAGAATTCAAAATACATTATTAAATCACTAAAACCGACTATCCATACAAAATATGAACACATCATGCATCTGTAACAAAGCAACATATCAAAGTACGTTATTAAATCAATGTAATACTGAACTATTTGTATCGTAGTATCGATACATTATGCATCTAAGACAAAGATAAACAGCATATACATTACATCGTGATAAAGGTGAATTTGAGTTAAATACCTTGTGTTTTTGGTGTCCTACAATCGTTCCACATTCAGTCTTCCCGGAACCACAATTAATTTACGAACGTCTGTCTTTCAAAGGCGTATGGAGTCTTCTATGTAGTTTTTACTTCCTCTCTTGCATAGGTCTCCCTAGACTGACTAACATTGTTTGATACGAAATATATATTTCCCCGATTTTGGGGTCTGACACACCCCCTTCCCTATGCATTCGCCCAATCGGAATAAATACTATTCTTACTGACCTTATGAAAACCGTCTATCAAGATGCCAAAAATGCCACTTAGGATCGAAATATCACCTTATCATTTGTCTCAATCATTTTTGAAAGCTCTACGTGAGTAATCCCATAATTTTAACGTGTCAAACACTCAGTCCGTTTTCACTCTAATTATTGTACCAAGTCTGACCGAGGTAAGAAAACATTCTTTTCGTTCCCACTCTACTGCAAGACAGTTGATTGTCGGCTAGCCTACGAATTAATTACTGGATGTCACCGACGAAAAATTTGGCACTTGACACTTGTATGGGTTTACTGAGAGGATCCATAGAAATATTGTTTTTTATTTGTAAACAACATTTCTTACATCATGCCAATAAATACCAAGTTTTAATCCATACAAAGAGATGAGCCTTTCTGCTCAGATTTTATTAGAATTCAGGTTTTGTCATTATTTTTACTGGCTATTATTGCCAGTATTAATTATGCAGATTACAAAAGCTAACAGCTGAAACATGTTAGGGTCAAGTCAGCATGACTTGGGTCACCATAAAGTAAAAATTAACATGATGAACTTGTTGCCTTTTGGTCATATGATATGAATTGCATTTGAAATGGAATTAAACTAAAAACCAATCATGTAACAAGCTCATTGTCCATGCTACAGGTTAGTTTGACATTGGTAAAGATATAAAAAAGTTGCCAATGAAAAACATAGACTGAATAGTGTAAAATGTGCTCTTATTATGTAAATGCATTGCGTATCTTCAGCCCTGCATCTGAATGATTTTGGCTGATCGTTTAACAATGCAATATTAACAATCAGTGATTGGCATCGTTGGGATGTTACTTATATGTGATATTCCCTGGTATTGTAGCTGAGACATTGCAGTTCATTAGTGTTTTGCTTTGACATGCCTGTCATTTGTCATTAATATCAGTTCAGCTAAAATGGATTGTCTGCAGTGATGTTCTGATATCTTGATTGATGCCAAAGATAAAGTTTTAAAGCTTAACAAACATGTATATTACTTGTATGGGTTTATTGAGAGGATCCATAGAAATATTGTTTTTTTTTTTTTGATTTGTAAGCAACATTTCTTACATCATGCCAATAAATACCAAGTTTTAATCCATACAAAGAGATGAACCTTTCTGCTCAGATTTTATTAGAATTCAGGTTTTGTCATTATTTTTACTGGCTATTATTGCCAGTATTAATTATGCAGATTACAAAAGCTAACAGCTGAAACATGTTAGGGTCAAGTCAGCATGACTTGGGTCACCACAAAGTAAAAATTAACATGATGAACTTGTTGCTTTTTGGTCATATGATATGAATTGCATTTGAAATGGAATTAGACTAAAATCCAATCATGTAACAAGCTCATTGTCCATGCTACAGATTAGTTTGACATTGATATAGATATAAAAAGTTGTAACATTGACTGAATAGTGTAAAATGTGTTTTTATTATGTATATGCATTGTGTATCTTTAGCCTTGTGTCTGAATGATTTTGGCTAATCGTTTAACAATGCAATATAAATTTGCAGTGATTGGCATCGTTGGGATTGTTACCTACATGTAATTTTCCCTGGTATTGTAGCTGAGACATTTTGGTTAATTTGTGTTTTGTTTTTACATACGTATAATTTATAATTGAGATGGTTTATCACCTCATTTGTTACCTTGATTCAAGTTCATGGTGTTTGGACTTAGACATGATAAAATGGATTGTTTGCAGCAGCTGTTTCATAGTGTCATAGGTTAGGGAAAATATTTAAAAGGGATATAGGGATTTTGACTATAAGCAGTCAATCATGTGAAAAGCTTCTTTCCTTGAAAACACATTTTATGCTGTAGATTAAATTGATAGTAGTATAGCTGCTGATGAAGGAAAGTGGGAAATTGCAAGATAAGTTTTAATCCGTAGGGGTGTTGTCAGTGGTGCTTGTCTTTCCATATTTTTGGCATCTCAGCTATGTCCACGTGTTTGAGTCACCATTGGGCCAGTGTGGGCTTCCTGTGGGTTGGTGGTTTTTCTTGAGGATTTTTCTCTACCATTTATACTGTCTGCCATGCATAAGTATAATGTGCTGCAAAAATAGTGTAATAAGCACAAAACCAAGGCAGTTCTTTTGTACAGATGTAAATGCACTGTATACCATCAGCTTCTTATATCAGTGATTTTGGCTTAGCATTTAACAATGCAGTAGAAACATAAAGTGAGTTGTATTGATAGGATTGTGACCTGTATATAATTTTCCCTGGTAATGTAGTTGGAAGATCACACTATCATGGTTTTGTTCTGAAATTTGCTCTGAATATTCTGGTAGCAATTACCTCTTTTTAAATGGTTAGCATTGCTGTATTTTAAATACATAAATCGTTCAAATTTGGTATGCATTTTGCTTCAATATTGGTGAATAGAAACCTTTGGTGCGTAGAAATGCCCAACTACATTGTTACAATAACCTTTTTGGTACATGTAGTTTAGCCAACACTTATTTCACTAAAGAAAACCTGACATCTGCAAACATACATTGCAAAAGATAATGGATTACTTATCTCACTGTAATTAAATATTTGTTCTGGACAAATTAATAAAATGTGGCTGCTTGTGAAGGACAAATTTTACATTTGTGCACTATGGTTGCTTCTGGTTGTATTAAGGGAGTGGCCTTTCTTGAGGGGTACTTTTGAACACAAACTCGTTGGTGACCAGGGATTCTGGCCATAAAGAGTAGGTGGCCACTGAATGGGTGTGTGTGTGTGTGTCATGAAGTGGTCCGCTGTACTGGCAGAAAACTTGTATCCTTTAAACGGTTACCCGATAGCACATTTTATGTGTTGGGTACTGACAGCTTTAAATGCTGGTTCATGCTAAATACACTTGATCATACTAAAATAGATTGTTTATGACAGCAAACTACTTGTTTGGCTTGCTATAAACAGATAAGGATATAGTTGGCAAACATGTATATTACTTGTAGGGATTAAAGGAAAGAAATCTCAGTAATTTGTTTAAAATAATGTCGCTAAAAAAAATCCATTGGTAAATTGACAATGGCAACTGTTCCATCGTGGTTACTAATCCATAGAAAGGCAAGTTCTAAATCCAATAATTTTTTTTGCCTTGTGTTTCTTAGTTATCAGATAAATAGTGGTATTTATTACCACTGATAGTGATAAAAAATTAAAAAGCTAACACATTAGATGTGCTGTTGGACTCCAAGTAAAATTGCATTGATAGTTTCTGTGATAGGTTATGACATGTATTTGAAAGAGAATTGGACCATAACATGTCAATCTACATAACAAGCTCTGTTTCCTTGTACACACAGATCGTTTAATGTTGCAAAATTAGTTTGAGACTCATTTAGTTACCAATGAACATTTTGTTGTAAAAAGTGCAAAACTTCTCTTTCTAATGTAAATGCATTGTGTATCTTCAGTCCTGCATCTGAATGATTTTGGCTGATCGTTTAACAATGCAATATTAACATGCAGTGATTGGCATCGTTGGGATTGGTACTTATATGTGATATTCCCTGGTATTGTAGCTGAGACATTGCAGTTCATTAGTGTTTTGCTTTGACATGCCTGTCATTTGTTGTTAATATCAGTTCTGCTAAAATGGATTGTCTGCAGTGATGTTCTGATATCTTGATTGACCCTCAAATGGATCAAGTTTTAAAGCTTAACAAACATACAAAGAGATGAGCCTTTCTGCTCAGATTTTATTAGAATTCAGGTTTTGTCATTGTTTTTACTGGCAGTATTAATTATGCAAATTACAAAAGCTAACAGCTGAAACATGTTAGGGTCAAGTCAGCATGACTTGGGTCACCATAAAGTAAAAATTAACATGATGAACTTGTTGCCTTTTGGTCATATGATATGAATTGCATTTGAAATGGAATTAAACTAAAAACCAATCATGTAACAAGCTCATTTTCCATGCTACAGGTTAGTTTGACATTGGTAAAGATATAAAAAAGTTGCCAATGAAAAACATGGACTGAATAGTGTAAAATGTGCTCTTGTTATGTAAATGCATTGCGTATCTTCAGCCCTGCATCTGAATGATTTTGGCTGATCGTTTAACAATGCAATATTAACATGCAGTGATTGGCATCGTTGGGATTGTTACGTATATGTGATATTCCCTGGTATTGTAGCTGAGACATTGCAGTTCATTAGTGTTTTGCTTTGACATGCCTGTCATTTGTTGTTAATATCAGTTCTGCTAAAATGGATTGTCTGCAGTGATGTTCTGATATTTTGATTGACGCCAAAAATGGATCAAGTTTTAAAGCTTAACAAGCATGTATATTACTTGTATGGGTTTACTGAGAGGAACCCTAGAAATATTTTTTTTATTTATTTGTATGCAATTTTCCCAGGTAATGTAGCTTTAAGATGATACTTTATCAGGGTTTTTCTGAATTTTACTACTAATATTCACCTTATATGAAAATAAACCAAATGCCATAACTTCGTTTGGCATCAGAATATCATCAAGCCTTGACAGTAACAAAATTGATCTTTATACAATTAAGAAAATGCTTGTATCAGAAACACCACTCTGGCTCCTTAAACAACCAAAAGTACTTTTCACGTTACACAATAGGAAAAAAAATCTTTATACAAACCCTTCCATCTTCCAGAACTCTTTTATCATGAACACCTCACCGAATTTAGAAACTACACTAGAATTTATACAGATGTTTCAAAGGAAAAGGCTGCTGCAGCCTTCCTTAGGGGCAAACACATAACAAAAGTTTGTTTGCCAAATGATGCATCCATTTTTTTTATCCTAAATCAGAGCAATAGACCTTTCTATGAAATTTATCGAAAAACAACGTATTTTAAACAGCATTATCTTCTGTGACTCACTATCAGTGTTTCAGTCACTACACAATAGAAAACTGGCAAACCCATTATTAATATTAAAAAAACTGAGCTTAGTACCTCCTACAGTACTGTATTATAATGTGCATGACATGAGAAAATATTTTATACTCTACATATCTGCGCGTCTGATGCTTAATGGAAGTTTTCATTACAACCATGACTATCCTTGAGATCAATTCTGTTCCAGGACAAGTCCATTTTCAGCAAAGGGGCGGATGTATAAATACGCATGTATGAACATAGAAGGTAGATTTTATAGGTGTCAAAGGGATATAACTCTTAACCTTTCTGTAATTGTCGGAAGTATCCAGAAGTAACCAAATAGGAGCAATGACATCACTCTATTTGTGTAAAAAAGACTTGCTCAAATTGTGTGCAATATGGTGTCGTGTTAGTATGAAAACTTCCGTTAAGCATCAGACGCACAGACGATAAAGGTGTTATGGACACCCTGGTCGCAATTGGGTTAGAACGTATAAATCAATGAATGAATTGAGTAAGATTTATTGACTTTTTATCTTGTTTATGCTTTTCGTTACTGAAATCGGCAAGGGGTAACAAACTAACTGGGATGTAGACACAGACTATAGTTCATCATTGCTGAACTAGGTGAATGTTGATACCTTCTACCAAAGAAAGAGGTCTGTTTATGTTCTTTGTGTGGAAATGTCCAAAGTTTAGGCCAGTACACTGGAAAGAACACAAATGGATTCAGCCCAATAACAGTTAAGGTAGACACCTGTTGATTTGGAAGTCAATGGTGAGGTCATTGTGACTAGGAAAAAAAAAATTGGTCTTGCAAAATGATTTTGTGGATGGCTTGTTCTTATGGTAATGGAGAAACCTATAAATATTGTGTTCTGAAGGTCATAGAGCACAGTCATGGCAAGTCTAGTAAGATTCTTATAGGTTGCAACCCAAACAGAAAAAAATATTTTATGGGAATTGGTTTATGCACAGCAAGTTTAGGTCAGGACCTTCAACTGACATCATTGAGACCTATTGGTCAGTAATCTCCAAAGTCAACAAGTGCCTCTACAGAGGACTATATAGGTAGTTGTTTAATTCATAACTATTCTTGGAATTATGCTAAATTTGTCTGATCATTGCAGGTTGAATAACATCATTGATGCCACAGGGGCTGCCTCATACCATGGCTTTCTTCCAGTCTTAGTCAGAACCTGTATCCAGCACATGATAGGTGGGTAGCACACAAGTAATTTTTTTGTATTACCTGACATGGAACATAGCAAAAAACAAAGATCCATTGGGAGATAATTTCTTTAGTTAACATTAAGAGTTTCTGTTAAATGTTTCTGAAAACCACCATTGTTGTATATATTCTCGTGGGGTAATTCACAGTTAGGACAGTGTTTTATAGTACATATTTGTATTGTGTTGATTGAAAATCATTCATTAGTAAACTTGTGGTCAGAAATTAAGATATGTTTAACATAGCCTATTAATTAGTTTTATTGAACCTACCGACAGTTTAACATTAACAGTATTTGTCTTTTCCATCTATCACCAACCAATCCCCACCTATGTGATTTCTGCAATTCCATCTCTAGATTACCAATCAGACCTTAATGCTGTTTACAAGCATTTTTTAATTATCATCTGTTGGTCCAGTCTTCTACTGTCAGCTAGTTCATAACTATCTAGAATCAAATAAATGTTCCAATAGTATTTGAGGTTTCAGGGTTGTTTAGGTTTTCCAAAGTCTAAATTCATTTACATTGTACATTTTAATAATGTAATTGGTTGCAAGTTGAAAGATTTGTACAGAACATTACATTACTCATGATGAAGTATTCGAGCAAGCCCATTAAGCTAGTTTTAGTAGGACTGGTATAGTTCAAAGAGAAATGCCAGGAATATGTCTATAAATCTTCCTTTATAGATGCAGAACTTGAGCCATTCCCTCAGCAGTATGCCACAGCTCTGTTCTCTTTCCTTTATCATCTGGCAAGCTATGAAAACGGTAAGTTTAATTATTGGTCTTGCACATGAATCAGTTCACAAACCCACCAAATATTCACAAGTTTATTTGCATATAAATAGAAATTATAGAAACATTTTGTGGGGACAATTTCACTTTATTACAACCTTGGAACAAAAAGAGAACAAAAAATTGCATCTGATGAGCAGTTTGGACAGAGTTTAATAGTTAGTTATTAAAAACAAGTCCCTCAGAGAGAATGAAGTTCTACTGAGTTACACGAATTTCCAGAAATTCAAGAAAAGACCACTGCTTCCTTGTAACATTCTTATGATGAAACCATCAGCGAGAGCAATATTTTCAAATTCAATGCTATAGTGCACATATTGGATGTCAGCGTGGCATAATTTTTATTGAGGACAAAGTAGACATCCTTTGAAGTTTTTTGGGAATAAAAAAACAAGTCATTTTTGTCAGTCATACTGGATATATCACTCACTAGGCATCATGAAAACTCTATTGGGAAAACTATATTGATATAACCATCCATTTCTTCATAGTAGAGGCAATATTTTTGAAGATACAAGTTTCCATTTTAGAGTAGTTTTTATAATATTTTCAAGATAGTTGCTGTAATTGTTATATTCTACATTTGAGACTGTCATTTTGTAAAAATCTCATGTTGATAAAACAGTTTCAAGATGATCATTTTTGCGACAATATTTAATGTCAGATTGGCCCCATTTATAATTCGAGATCAGCTGGTACCATTTATGAGACCAAATGGATATCATAAGAAGTCTCATGGTGAAAACTCCATGTCAGTATAACTTTCTATACTGTAGGAGTAGTGATATCCATACATGCCAACCATTACGCTTTTGGCGTAATCATTACGTTTTTTCCCACTAAATTCCGCGTTACGCGTTAACGTTTATAGATTACGCTTTTTCGATATATCCATCTTGCAAAAAAAAAATTTTTTTTCGTTTTTATTAGCATTACTTTATTTTTTACATACTGTTTTATTTTTAATTAAAAAATACCCCGCTTCTACATAACTACGATATACGAGTATACTTGTCCGTGGACTTTCCTAATATTCATGTTCTATTTATAGCAACTATCATGTTACTAAGATACTTTCAAACTTTCGACCTCATATTCTATTTATAGCGGCTTAGTGAGGAGAGAACAGACTGGTTTCTATTTTGTTTAAATCATTATGCACATACTCTTTGTTCTAAGTTTGTATAGTGCAGAACCAGTCTAAAAGTTTTTTTTGCGCTAAAAAGTATTACAAAATTCTCAATGCGTTTATGAGTGCAAAAAATATCTCTTAAATAATTTCACAGATGGGTTAGAAAAAGTCAATAATAAACAAAGCAAAATGTAATCAATCCTCCAAACACGACGAGGGCATCATCACGTGACGTCTAATCGTTGGCGCTAAATGGCTTCAGATGTTAAGATGGATTCTAGTCTTTGTGTATGTTAGAGCACATTTTTTCCCCCAAAAATTTCGCAGATGGATCAGAAAAAAGCAAAACAACGAGTCCTCCAAAAATTCAAAGATGAATATATGAATGGCATAATACAGCGTTCCATTCTAGGACAGCATAATGCTCATTGCAGACTGCGGAAACGATTTTAGCATTGGTCATGGTGGTAAATTTGATGTGGAAAAACACGTGAAAACAAGGAAACACATCGAATTAGCTCGCCTTACGAACTCTAATACTAAGGTAACTTCTTATTTACCGAGGTTTTAATAGAACACGGACTACCATTAGCGGTAGCAGACGACGCTGGTCCCTTGTTGAAGCGGATGTTTCCTGATTCGAAAATTGCGGGAAAATATGCTTGTGCAAGAACAAAATCATCTCATATTGTTCGGTGCCTAGCAGAAGATACTTCACTTAAAATTGCAGAAGCAATGAAAATTGGGCCGTTTAGTATTGCCACAGACGGGAGTTGTGATTATGATGTTAAAAAGTTGTACCCAGTATGTGTTAGATACTTTGACAGTGAAAAAGGCAAAGTCATGAGTGTTCTTCTTTCTTTACCAGAATTAACAGTAGATTCCACTGGACAAAACATTTTTGATTTGCTTGACAATGTTTTGAAGAAACATGACATAATTGGCAGAACTGTATGGGGTTTGCAGCTGATAATGCATCAGTGATGACTGGAATTCATAAAGGAGTTGCATCCTATATTTTGAAAATGTCTCCATCAGTGTTCATAACAGGTTGCCCCTGTCATTTGATGCACCTTGCTGCTGGTAAGGCTGCTGATAAATTAGAAGTAGATATTGGCCATTTATTAATAGATATCTACTATTATTTGGAGAAAAATAGTAAAAGGAAACAGGCTCTAAAGTTGTTACAAGATCAGTTTGATCTTGAAGACTATAAAGTTATAAAGCATGTGTGTACAAGATGGTTATCCCTTGGCAAATGTGTTAGCCATTTACTTGAGCTTTGGGATGCATTACAAGCATTCTTTCAAACTGAAAGTGAATCTGCACAGAGAAAACATGGTGGAAAAGTGAAGAAGAGTGGTACAAAAGCAGAATCTGTTATTGCAAGTCAGAAGAGAACAAGAGATGAAAGTATAGACAGACATACTAACAATAAAGAGATTGGTGTAGCAGAAAGAAAGAAATTTAAATCCATGGAATTTTTATTTGAGAGGCCTCTATCTATCCAGCTAGAGGGCCTCCAGGCTCAGACCATGACTGTGAAAGATAAATCTTTTGACATAAAATTTCATCAGCCATCTGGATCAGGTTCTTCAGAGTATGAATCTGTTAAAAAGCATACTGGATCTTCTCATACTTCCAAGGGCAAAACTAGCATGTGAGATGGTTTACAAAAAGCTTAATGATCCAGTTACAAAACTGTACTGCTTGTTTATGAAGAGTGCCATTCCATTGTTTGATGCAGCAAATGTCTTGCAGAAAGAAGAACCATGCATTCATATTATGCACAAGATTCTGTCAAACCAGTTGTCAGATTTGCTAATAAGGTTTATTAAGCCATAAATCATCGCATCAGCCAAACTTTTAACTGATATTGACTTTCATGACCATGCAAACCAGAAAGATAATGAAGATCTAGCTATTGGTGCAGAAGCAAGAGAATTCATAGAACACAATTCTACTCTTCCTGTGATTACATGCTCCATAAATTCCCATATGGAGATGAACTGCTTTTAAATGCTTCAGTTGCTTATGTAAATGAGAGACAGTCAAAAAGCTTCAAAAGTGTTAGATTCTTTGTCAAGAGATATCCCTTTCTATTGCCACCCTTGTCTAACTTGGATCATCTGGAAGAAGAATTCCTGAAGTATCAAGTTGGGATTCTACCTGACAATATACTTAATGCAGATAGAGTTGATGTGCAATTGCACCTTATTTCCCAGCTAAAAGACTCTATCACTGGAAGAAATAAATTTCCTCTTCTTTGTCAGGTTATGAAAGGAATATTGGTTCTTTACCATTCTAATGCTGACTGAGAGAGATTGTTCAGTGTTGTTAACAAAAATAAAACTGAATTCAGGTCCAGGCTAAGTAACCCAGTAATGAGTGCTCTACTGGTATGCAAAACATTCATGGCCTCAGCTGGTACAAAATGTTTTGAAATGCAACATGACAATCTGTTGCTTTCTAAAGCTAAAGTGCTACATATGAACACTTGAACCATTAATGAATGATAAAAGACGAGAAAAGCAAATAAATCATTGTTAATTGTAATTGTAGTATGTTATATGTGGATTACTCTTTTTCTGCTTGGATTCCTCTTTTTGACCACTTGGATTACACTTTTTCCTCGTCAGGGGTTGGCATGTATGGATATCCATATTTTTAAAATGTCCCATCAAATATCCTATCAGCACCATTTTTTGTGTGTGACCAACTAGACATAGTCCTCGAGTGAAAACCTCATGTTATGACCTTACATATTGGAGGAGTAGCGATAACAAGAGGGCTACTCTGGCAGCCATCTTGGACTGTTTTCATATAGGACAAACTCAGTATCAAAAGTCAATTATTAAAAACCCTATGTTGATATGACTACGCATGTTGGAAGAGTAGCAATTAAGATTTTCAAGACTGATGCCTCGGTTGTCGTATTAGAACTCTGCACCATATTCATTTAGGACCAACTAGATATCATTGGCCATTTAGTGAAAATCGAATGTTGATATGACCTATCATTTAGGAAGAGTATCAGTAAGATTTTCAAGATGGTTGCTGTGTGCTGTGGTGGCAGTACTGGACATCAAATCAACACTGTTTTGATTGAGGACAAACCAGACATCATAAGAAATGTTCAAATGACATGTAGGATAAAGTAGTGATAATAACATTTTCAAGATAACTGCCTTGGTGACCATTTTGACTTTGTATTGGCACCTTTTTCATTAAGGACTGATGAGACATCAAAGTTGTTCAGTGAAATCTCCATATTGATATGTTGATCAGGAGGAGTAGTAATGAAAAGGTGTTCAAGACTGCATACATGGTGGAGCAGGGCTATTTTCTATTAGGGCCAGCTAGGTCATGAGATGAATGTGCATAAGGTTTCATGGCAGTCCTTGAACTTATTTATGATGTGAAGTGATAAATGGACAACTTGTCATCCCACAAGTTCTTCAGGACTAGAAGAAGCTCTAAACCTTTTGCATCTCTTGTGAAAGAACCACTCTTGCTGTAAGAAAATAACAGTGTTCAAGTGTTAGGATAAATAGAATACCCAGCTAAATATACTAATATAATGTCCAGGTCAGTGTATGTACTGTCATAATAAATTTGAATTTCATAAATCGGGAGAGTGAAATTTGTTAACACTATGCATTAGTGGCAGGGTTATTCATTGTGCCCAGCAGTTACTTGTGGGATGGTAAAGCATCATTGTTTCACCTTGGTTAATTTGTCAAGGAGAAATTTTTTGTACCCCTGTGTCACTATAATGATCAAGTTGTGGCAGTTTGTTAAATTTATTGAGACAATGGCTGTTTTTGGTGGGGAATATTCACTGAGTACATCATGTCAAGCAGTGTACTATGCATATGTTTGCAGTCTTTTTTCAGATGATTTTGTATGATTTTAATATTAAACATCAAACCTCCTATATTTTGTAATAGACTATTTCAAAACATCATCAAAAGATCACAGATTTAAGCTTGTAGGTTTGTCATGAATTTACTGAATTACTGAAGAGTCATGCATTCAAACCAGAGACATATTTTGAGGATTCATGGAGTCAAATTGTCTTTGGTGAAAAACCTTCAGTTTTGTTATGTTTCAGGAGTGGAAGCACTGGTCTCATGTGGTATGATGGAGTCGCTTCTGAAAGTTATCAACTGGTTTGGGGAGGGGCAGGACCATATAACAGTGAGTAATGAGGATGCATGACGGAAAGTAGAACTTGTTGGTTATAACAAATCTATATTATAGCAACTTGTATTAAAATAGTTGAACCTCAATGGCTGGAAACCCCTTTAGCTTGAATACATGCTAGGCCAAAATTAGATTTGGTTCACTTTTGACATATGTCATGGCATCAGTGCATATACGTCTTAAGACACGCATTGGTAGTTGATATGGGCAGTGGTATTAATTGAACATGCATCCTTCTGATGACAAGTCTAATGCCTTAGCTGCTTTCTAATTTGTGGGCAAAATTGCCTACTAAGTAGCAAAAGTGTCACAGGAAGATCTTTTCAGAATTCTTTGTTGCCAAAATTTTCTCGATTTTTCATGAGATATAGATAGTAAAGCCTTGAAAACTTGTAAGTAGTTTTGTTGTTGTAGAGTTTAACGCCATTTTTCAGCACAACGATTGGCTATACACTGTGGCCAGTATTGATGGTGGAGGAAGAACCTGGGGAAAAACCCAGAAAGAACCACCAACCCACGACAAGCTACTGGCAAGCTTTCTCACATACCCACATTGGCTGAATGTGAGACTCGAACCCACACAGACAGGTGAGATGGAAGTGATCCGTAACGGAGAGCACTTTAAACCACTTGGCCACACAGGGCCTCACTGACATTTGTGAAGTTGTGTATTTCATTATCAGGTTCTGTTTATGCTACATTCCTCATAATGGATATTTTTTATTACCTCACCTTTTCATCAAAAGATCACTGACTCATGTTTTACATTTTTCTGGCTACTTTTAAGATTTTGTATTTGCCTCGTTAGAAAATTGTTTTTCGCATGCTTTTTTCATACTAGCTGTTGTCATATTTTGAATTGTTAAATTTGGTGAGGGGATGCAAATTGATTATCTTTGCCCATTATTTCCCATATTTTGCTGGTTTAAGTCTGGTGTTTAATATTTATTTCAGACACACTCCCCTTCTCATGGCTGATAGGTCTAAATGCTTTCCTTTACCAATCATTGACAAATCACCTGTCTGTGGGAGATCTAGTCATTTCAAATAAAAATTGTCCAGCTTGGACATACAGAAATATGACAAAACCTGACCTTGAACTCAATTTAAAACATATTTAGTTTATCAATTTGTGAATAAGCTGATCTGCTTGATAGTCTGTCTTTCTTGATCATACTTGTACAACAGCATCTTGTACACACAATGATTCAGTCGATATTAAGTATCAAATAATAAAAGTTGGACCTGGTGCTTCAAATTTCCTTAATCTGTTGTGTATTTTTATTACAAAAATATGTAACATATTAGGTCAAGTTCTGCTCATCATTATTTTTCATGTAATTAATAAATAGAATATGCCTTTCGACAGCAACCAGTTATCCCATATAACTTCTTACATCTATGTAAAAAGTGTGTACCTTGACATTCAGGACTTGAAATTAATTTGTTTTAGTATTAGCAGTATTTTGGTAGTTGTAATAATTTGAGCTAGCCAAAATGTCCACTTGCATGCTTAATATTCTAAATACAAAATACCACTACCACTACCATCAGATTCATCTTTTTTAAACTAGTAGTTTACCAGCATATTAAAATTGTAAGTAGCAAAAATGGTAGGATTAGCTTTAGGCCCTGAGCATTGAACATTTTGAAAATAATCTAGGTCTGCTAGCAATTTCCACAATAAGTATGAAGTATAAAGTTTGAGGTTTTATGATTTCAGTTTGTGACTCGTGCTGTGCGTGTTGTAGATTTGATAACCAACTTGGACATGGCAGCATTTCAGAGTCATGGAGGCCTTGCAGCATTCATTAATAGATTACAGGTAAAGTAATAGATGGTTCCTCACAATTAAGAAGCATAAATATGTACCACTTTGTCTTACACTGCATTGGAGGTACACTTAACAAGTTCTTTGTTAGGAAAAAATAATTCTCAAAACGGTTACATTTCAAATTCTTTACCTGTATGAGAAAGAATGATATTCTTGGTTTGCATAAGGTTGTCAGAGTTGTTTTTCTTGAAGCATAGGCAAGAGATGAATCATTTTCATCCTCATCCTCTGGTGTTATCTCAGCTTTTCATTGGTGAAATTTGATGGATATATTCATCTTTGAGGACACTACATACAAAGAAAAATTCGTTCACAAGAATCTATGTTTCATGCTCCCTAACTTTCAAGTTATTGCATTTAACTGTTTCACAAACTTGCATGGAATGTGATGGGTATATTAATTTTTAAGGGTAATATTGAACACAACTTTGCAAAATTATTGGATTATATCTTGTTGGAGCAGATGAGATGCAGCATTCCACAGAATTCTTATTCTCCACTTTTGTAGCATGAAGTTGGAATCTGCAGGAAAGAGAATCCTTTTGAAATCAGGCCCAGACGGATGGATAACTCCATGGACTCCCAGCCTGAATCACCCCCTATGGCCATGGAGACGGATGCTAGTCATGAAAAGGAGTCCCATGGAGGGAATGGTTCTCATGAGGGCCACACAGAACCCAAACCCTCCACAAGTACAGACAATGCTCATGTTTCCCCCCAACCAGTGCCTGATTATTCAGTGGTCAAAACAGGTATATTTGTTTCAAGATATTATTTTTTTGCATGATAAATGTGGGTGCAGGAAATTCAACAGAGTTTGATCTCACTTTTATTGATAGAAAGTGTTAAATTTATCAGAGTTCCATGATCCCATGGTAACAGTTGATCTTTGCATTTGTATTTTTGCAATTGCAGAACTTTATGCAAGTTGATAATTTTTTCTGTAATGGATGCACTTTTGTGCACTGAAGTATATTGATAGAGTTGTAACCATTGTTAATACTGTTCACAGAGCTATACTTTTACAATATTTTAGGTCTTCAATGTTTTCCCCAGCGTGCAGCACTTTTGAAATCAATGCTGAATTTCTTGAAGAAAGCTATACCAGATCCAGCCTTCTCGGAAAGCATTAGACATTGTAAGTTGTTATTATTACATAAATGTATTTTCACGTGGTGGCTGAAAATTAAACTTGACATTTTCTTACATCTTAATTGAGAAATTGGATCAAAAAATTTTCTTATTAATCCCCATTTATTTTAAAGCAAGACGGGTATTGATTGTTCTTGTCTTTTTAGTATACTTGTGTGTGTATTTGTATATACTTGCTTTATTAAAGACTTAATTACACAGTTATTGGGTGTGTATCATGCAGAGGAAATGCCCTTTCTTTGCGACACACTGGAGATTTCAAGCCATGAGAAATTGTGGGGTTTGTAGGTGTGCAGAACAATTTTGGAATTTTAATGTGGCTGCCAGGTAAATGGCTTCTGGGGTGGGAATTGTTTTTCCATGGACAGTGTTTGATTCTAATAAAATATTGCCCACTATGTACCAGGCACACACTTGCGTTTATTACATGTTAAAAGAGCTCCCTTTTTGAAGGACTCAGTTTATCCGCTAGCTTTTTTAAATTATCATTGAGAATGTTTATGTATCACTTTAGAATCGGTAAATGTTGTTAATTTTTTTTACTGCTTTGTGTGACAAAAGAATGATAAAAAATGATTTACTTATTCTCAGAGGATGTAGGTTTGAATCAGCCAAGTCATACCAGACTTGTAAAAATGGCTGTTTCATGTCTGTGCCCCAATGCTAGACATTGCTATAAACTGCCACACTGCAGACAGTCATGATATTAGTGGAACTATAGCTGATAAGTACAGTTGGTTAAATAGCAAGCATTTTAGTATATTTAACCTATATGTATAAGAGTAGTTTTATAAATGTTTTTGTGAGAATCTGGGACCTAATTGGAATTTTGCTCAAAGCATATGTTGACAACACTTTTAAATTACCATTCAGCATTGGATCTAAAAAATTACGTAAAAATGTTTTGTTAGAAAAGGGACCAAGATTAGTTTGTTTTCTGCATGATAAAGTTTACAGTGGCTGCTGGGGACTAGCTGAGCTTTTGTAATTGTTGATAAGATTCGTTTCTGAAAAAAAAGAACTCAATATTTAACCAGGACTGAACTATTTACTATTAACAGTGGCGTACATTATCTAACCTTGTGAGAGTCAGTTAAAGAATTTTTTAATGCTTACATGTAATGATTTATTTCTCTTTTCAGTGATGGATGGCTCTTTACCTAAATCTTTGAAGCATATCATTAGCAATGCAGAATATTATGGGCCATCTTTATTTCTTCTAGGTATGTTGCACATTTCTCATTATTTAAAGAATGACTAATGTAGTGCAGTGTGGAGAGAGTTGTTTAAAACAACCTTTAAAAGGAAGATTTAAATTTTGATCTTGCAATAAATTAAAGTTAATTTTCAACCAGGATAAATTTTGAGCTTATGTTCTGTTTTTCTTGACTATTTTTACGAGTACTTCTTTTTCACAACAATCAGCAATGTGAACGTTTTCTCAGGACCATCATATATGCTTGGTCAAATGCTGAGGTTTCAAGAAATCAGTTGTAATGAACTTCTTAAGGAGAAAAACTGTACTGTGTAAGCCCTTGTTTTTTAAACTCGTCTTACATGCTGGCCCTGTCAGAATTACTGTAATGTACATATTAAGCAGTAACGTTTCATTTTTGGCTGCACCATTGATCCATACATTTTTCATCTTTGATGCAAGAAAGTTGCCTCTACAATACCTATAGATCTCTCCCCTCCCTCCCCAAGATAAACAATCATCAGAAGTGATTTTTAAGTGATTAATCAAGTGCATCCGAAGCTGGCATACTGAAAGGAGTTCACTTGTCAAAGAAGCAATGGAGGATCAGCTGCATTATATAATATAAATGTCATGCTGATCTTTGGCATAATCGAGAACACATGGTCGATATGCATAGATAGAAACTATAAAGTACATGGTCGATATGCATAGATAGAAACTGTAAAGTAGTGAACACAGAGGGGAAAAAAATGAAGACTCAAATGGCCATAATAAATTGAAGAGGAAAATTGTAGCTCAAATGGGAATATGTTTGAATTTTATTGATCATAATGAAATCATTATGAATATTTGTATCCGTGAATTTGTGATACGTTTTGTTTATATTTAGCTTTACTGGTCATAGACCAGAGAAGCTTCTAGGATGGTCTTTTGGTCAATTAATACTACATCCCCATAACTATTACCATGAAACTCACACAAAAACAGGCATGCATGCTCCATACATGCCAACCATGAAGCTTTTGGCGTAATAATTAACATATTTTTCCCCTGTCACTGAATTATGCCTTGCCTGTAAATCTATTCAAATTACAAGTTTTTGGTATATCCCCCTCCCAAAAAGATCAATAATTTGTTTTCTCATTTGTATTAACATTATATTAATCCCACAGACCATTTTATTGAAAAAAATGCCTTCTATGTAACTACAACATAAGAGTACGCTTGTCCGTAGACTTGCATGCACTTTCCAAATTGTATCTTCTATATATAGCAGGTGCCCTATTTCCAAGAAACAACTTTCAAACTTTTGACCTTGGTTTTTATTTATAGCAGCCATATGGTTTAGCTAAGAGAGAACAGACTGGTTTTCTAACTTTTAATCTTTGCTCGTAGATTCTTTGTTTTAATTAATATCTGGTTTAGAATTAGTCTGGCACTGAAAAGTCTGGTCTGATTTATTCTGGTCTGTGCATGTGTTAGAGCGAAAATGTTTTTCAAATAATTTCACAGATGGATTAGGAAAAGACGAAATACCTATTCAGAGGTGAATACATGAATTATACAATACAGCTTTCCATTCTAAGGCAGCTTCACACCCCTTGTGGGCTGTGTGGATAGGATATCAGAGGTGGTTGGAGCTAGAATACATCAGCCCTTTTGGGAGACTCCCTTGGGCCTCACTTTTTCTATTCCTGGAATGGAGAAACTTACATTTCACATGTTGTAACTAGTAAAGCGTCAGCCCGTTTGAGAGACTCCCTTGGGCTTCACTTTTTATTCCTGGAATGGAGAAACTTAAATTTCACATGTTGTTGCACTCAAATAATGCATCAGAATCCATTTTAATGCAGTATTTGTGATGTTCATTTCAGCAACCGATGTTGTGACAGTATATGTATTTCAAGAACCTTCCTTGCTTTCCTCACTGCAAGACAAAGGACTTACAGATGTCGTGTTGCATGCTTTACTTGTCAAAGATGTAAGTTAATATACCAATATTTGTTTTTAAAGCTTATCTAATTTGTAATTTTATTTCTCCAAATTTCTTTGATGTGTTGGAAATCTGTCTTCATTGGGGATCTTCAGACTTCGTTTTGAAGATCGGGCTTGCTCTCTATGCATGGATTAGCAGATATGGCAACACAAGCTGGCTTCACCATAGGATTTGAGAACGTTCCATTCAACAAGAACAGACCAGAAAATACTAGTGTCAGTGTTGATGTATGAAAGAAGTAGCCCAAGTGTAGCATGATGAGACTTATCATATTTTCAAATTATCAATTTGTTCAGAGGCCAACAGTGCTTGAAGTATATCATTTTGGCTTGTGTCTATCATGCAGTTGTGCAATTCTTTCTAGTATCTCTTTGTACTTGTTTACACTCTGAAGTCTTCATTTCTGAAATATTTTATTCCGATTTGGTATGTATGCTTGAAACCTCGAGTCTTTGGAAAACCATGTTCCAGATCAAGAGTAAAATCACTATAAAACTAGCCTAAATAATCTGGAAATATTCTGTCCAAAAAAAGAAAATTTGACTAATCATTTACGAAATTACAGTCAGTTGGATAGCATTGATTCAGCATAGCAACATTGGAGGTGTCAATTTATTAAATCACCGATTAGTAAAATTCTAGTGGCAAATTCAAGTTTTAAATTGTTGGCTTGATTATGCAAGTGGGCAAACTTAAAGTAGCATGACCATTTTGAAATTGTGTGGTGGGGGAGAGTTGTTTATAAATATACTGGGATCATATTTTCCACACTTATGACTAGTTTTCAATGAGTATCATTATGTCTCATTGTATACTATGTACCACTCAGTTTGTTGATGACAGTACAAATCAAGTTGATTGATTTAACCTTCGGACAACATTTCAGAATACAAATTGATGTCAATTATTGGCTCATTTGAAGTATAACAGTTGTAAAATACAACTTATAAAAATGACTGCATTTTCTTAGTTTATTGTAATGCATTTTTAACTGCAAGGTATCAGTTTTTATTGTCACACTTTTTGCATTACTACGGCGACACCATCAAGTAAGTATAGACTAGTATAAATACTGGCCTGCATTCAGATTATTTTCCCGTGGAGTGATGTTTGATATTTATGTCTGTTGTGCACGTTATAAAGAAATGGAAATAAACACAAGTACATAGATCTATTCATTATTTAAATTCAACATTTATTAAATATACAGTACATGTACAGCTTGTATGTTCATGTGCAGTACATGTATATATTGTAAAAGAAAAAATTTATCTGGAGAACTCGTTAATATGGACATTTTAACATAAGTCAAGTGAGCAATATCTGGCTCATTTTGATCTCGTTTTTGTTATTATTCAGCTTTTAAACCCATTTTTGCAGAGATCAACAATGTGTCATACAGGAAAGGTGAAGTTTCTGTAGTAAAGATATTTTTTGAAAACTTTAATTTGAAAATTCCTTTTTATTTCTTGAAAAGCTACTTGGGGGCTGCTTGAACCATGTTTGTTGGGTAATAATTGTGTGTGATATATATATATAGTAGATTTCCTGTTGGACTAGTAACTATCATAATGTTATTAGTCCGAAGGGTTAGTAAGTTTTGTTTCTCAACAGTCAGTGTTTGTTTACTCAATGCCCTATTAAAATCTTGACTTCAGCATGTATTCTGTAGAATCAACGCAGTGACCGCTATATATAGTCATAAAATATTAGCATGTGAAGATGAAGTAAATTTCTGTCTCAGAAATGTGTTTCTATTACAAGAAGCCATCCGATTTTGTGCATTTTGCTTAACAGCGCCAATCATGGTCCCGTCATTTTAACAACGGAAGTTTGGTAATTGATATCCTAATTAATCTGACAGCGAATTAAATGAAAATTAACCCTGTATAAACACTTATTCACATGACCACAGAAACAAACTACAATACAAAAGAACAATGGCATCAACTATTCAGTGAAATTAGTTTGCATGCTTGTCTGTTTCCCATTTTTTTTTTTTTTTTTTTTTGGCTTGTTAGCCAAACGCGGCAACAGTCACAGATGGGAAACTGCATAATTTATGTTTGTATTGAAATAATTATAAGAATTAGATCAATTTATTATGATCACATTACTGACACATCATTTCCATACTACTTTTTCTATGACAATACAAATTGTTTTTTTTTTTAAATATTTTTCCCATTACAAGACTGAACAAATAATTGAATACACGTGCAGATATCCAAGCAGAATGCCGTACATTTTTTGGGAATTAAAATCTCTCAGCATGGGCATCTAACATTTAAAAATTTTCCCACTTATTATCAATTACAACAATACATTGAGGTCCGATTAATTAGGAACACTTACTAAACATGCGCTATTAATGATGAGACCGTAATTGGAGTTGTTAAATACAATGCGCCGAGTCAGATGGCTTTGTTTGATGGGAACACACATTTTCCAAGATGAAACTAACACTATCTTTTTGATGTTAATATTTTATAACAGTGTTTACAATAGCCACTGCTTTGATCCTGCAGAATATCCTCTGAAATCAAGACTTTATTAGGGAGAGGTCATTTAATTTGAGGGGTGGGGAAGTTACGTGTTTTGAAACATGTTTCTTGTTCGGACTTTCTTGTATAAAGGACACTGTGCCATTCCTTTTCTTACTTGAAATAATTCGCGTCCGCTATACTGTAACATCTTGTATTTCGAAATGAGGCACAATTCCCGCCTTATTAGACAGGCAAAATGTGTCGTTTTAAAGGTGTTCAGCCTCTGGCAAAAAGCCAAAGTTAAATGAAAATGACATAAAAGAGAGGAATAATTCTTATGATAGGGAAAAGCATAATCGGACATTTTAGAAGACATGGACAGGTGGAGGACGAGAAAGGACACCTGGATCCCTTTTTGGAATTGGATCCAGATGTTTTAATTGACTGATTGATGATTTGAAGTAGGATTTATACTTCTGAATCTATGCATTTCATATGACAATGCTATTTATGAAACAAAATTGTTTTTAATCTCAGTACAAGTGTGACATTGTTTTGTGGACAGGACTAGTAAATGTTTGGTAGGACTAGTAAATGTCTCAGTACACTAGTCCTTCTGGCTACAAAGAAATTTGTGTTAAATAAGTTTTATATATATTCATTCATAGCTTATGCAATGAAGAATGTCTTCTGGTTGCATAGTAACTTTGAAAATCCATTGGTTGAATTTGTCAAATTTCCAAATGGGACATTTCAAAGTTCCTGTTACAGGGAAAGGGATAATCCAATTAAATTGAAAAAACTTACATTTTATCTTATTTATGATATATTTAAGTCAGGTAGCGTTGAATGAATGCTCATGGAGAATAAAAATAACGTCTCATAAAGCTAGCTATAGCACATTCATTTGCCTCTTGTGTTAATGTAGAGTTACACAATATCTCTACGTTGTCTAAAGGGGCATAGAGCAACAGTCTGGTATCCACAGGTTGTGGTTGAATAATAAACTACTGCCCACTATATACCAGATATAAAATACCTTTCACAATTGATGGAAAGATGCTATACTTTCCAGGGTGAGGTACTTTTCAAAGAAAAGGCAATAGACTCTGAAAATTTTTTTTGAAATTGTTTCAGCAAGCACCTGCAGATTTTGCATATTATGTAAAGAAGTTGTACGATATCTAAGGGACCAATATTTTGCAAAGAATATTCCAAGACTTGGACAATTTAGCCAATATTCCTTTACCTACAAAATGTGTCCAAGATGAAAATAGCCAAGACTGGTTGAAGAATTACATTTTATCTTATTCATGATTTATTTAAGTCAGGTAGTGTTGAATGAATGCTCATGGAGAATAAAAATAACATCTCATAAAGATAGCTATAGCACATTCATTTGCCTCTTGTGTTAATGTAGAGTCACACAATATCTCTATGTTGTCTAAAGGGGCATAGAGCAACAGTCTGGTATCCACAGGTTGTGTTTAATAATAAACTACTGCCCACTATATACCAGATATAAAATTCCTTTCACAATTGATAGAAAGATGCTATACTTCTCAGAGTGAGGTACTTTTCAAAGAAAAGGCAATAGACTTTGAAAATTTGTTTTGAAAATTGTGTCAGCAAGCACCTGCAGATTTTGCATATTATGTAAAGAGGTTGTACAATATCTAAGGGACCAATATTTTGCACAGAATATTCCAAGACTTGGACAATTTAGCCAATATTCCTTGACCTTCAAAATATGTCCAAGATGAAAATAGCCAAGACTCGTTGAAGAATTACATTTTATCTTAATGATTTAAGTCAGGTAGTGTTGAATGAATGCTCATGGAGAACAAAAATAACATCTCATAAAGCTAGCTATAGCACATTCATTTGCCTCTTGTGTTAATGTAGAGTTACACAATATCTCTACGTTGTCGAAAGGGGCATAGAGCAACAGTCTGGTATCCACAGGTTGTGTTTAATAATAAACTACTGCCCACTATATACCAGATATAAAATACCTTTCACAATTGATAGAAAGATGCTATACTTCCCAGAGTGAGGTACTTTTCAAAGAAAAAGGCAATAGACTCTGAAATTTCTTTTGAAATTATGTCAGCAAGCACCTACAGATTTTGCATATTATGTAAAGAGTTTTTACAATATCTAAGGGACCAATATTTTGCACAGAATATTCCAAGACTTGGACAATTTAGCCAATATTCCTTGACCTTCAAAATATGTCTCAAGATGAAAATAGCCAAGACTGGTTGAAGAATTACATTTTGTCTTAATGATTTATTTAAGTCAGGTAGTGTTGAATGAATGCTCATGGAGAACAAAAATAACATCTCATAAAGATAGCTATAGCACATTCATTTGCCTCTTGTGTTAATGTAGAGTTACACAATATCTCTATGTTGTCTAAAGGGGCTTAGAGCAACAGTCTGGTATCCACAGGTTGTGTTTAATAATAAACTACTGCCCACTATATCTTCTTCTTTATGTCCTTCCGCGCAGTTTGGCCCATAGGGCAACAAGCTTCCTCCAGCCATCTCGATCAGCAGCCTTAACCTCAGCTGCGTCTAAGTTGGTATTGACGGCTCGCAGATCTTCTATAAATGTCCGTCGCCATGTCTTTCTTGGTCGTCCAATGCCTCGTTTCCTACGTGCTGGCGTCCACCACATCGCCGTCTTTGCGTGGCGCGTCTCAGCCATTCTCAGAACATGTCCCGCGAAATGTAATCTTCTTTCTGCGACCACTTCTCCCAGGCTTCGGGTGTTTGCTTTTCTGAGGATTTCCTCGTTAGTGATGTGATCGTGGTAGGTGATACGAAGAATACGTTGCAGACATCGCTGTTGGAATATGTTCAGCCTGTTGACCAGTTTCTTCGTGCCTTTCCATGTCTCGCAGGCGTAAATGGCGGATGGGATGACGATAGTGTTGAAGAGGCGAAGTTTGGTGTTTGTGTGATTCGACCGACGTGTCCAAATTGGGAGAAGACATTGGAATACAGCCGCCGCTTTGCCAATTCGGCATTTGACGTCTGCATCAGCTCCACCTTCCTTGTCGATGGTGCTTCCCAAGTAGGTGAACTGCTCGACTTGGCCGATGGTCTGGCCGCCTACGCTGACCCGGTTGACCGCCAGTGTCTTAGACTTTTCTGTGCTAATTCTTAATCCAACTTTAGCCGCCTCCACCGCCAGGTTGGTGGTCATTTCCTGAAGAGATCTCGCATTCTCTGCCAGCAGCGCAATGTCGTCAGCAAAATCCAGATCTGTCAGGCGTGCCTTATCCTTCCACGTAATGCCATATTTCGGATGGTCCATCGCCCTTCTCATGACAAAATCTATTGCCAGAAGGAATAAGAAAGGCGAGAGTATGCACCCCTGACGGACTCCTGTCTCAATGCCAAAGAAGGGTGTGTGGCCAGCGTCCGTTCGTATGCAGCAGCTGGACTCGCGATAAAGATTCTTGAAGATGGCGATGAAACGAGGTGGAATGCCAAATGACCTTGCAATGAGCCACAGGGTTTCACGGTGGACGCTATCAAAGGCTATCAAAGGCCTTTTGAAGTCGATGAAGATGAAAATAGCCAAGACTGGTTGAAGAATTACATTTTATCTTATTCATGATTTATTTAAGTCAGGTAGTGTTGAATGAATGCTCATGGAGAATAAAAATAACATCTCATAAAGATAGCTATAGCACATTCATTTGCCTCTTGTGTTAATGTAGAGTCACACAATATCTCTATGTTGTCTAAAGGGGCATAGAGCAACAGTCTGGTATCCACAGGTTGTGTTTAATAATAAACTACTGCCCACTATATACCAGATATAAAATTCCTTTCACAATTGATAGAAAGATGCTATACTTCCCAGAGTGAGGTACTTTTTAAAGAAAAGGCAATAGACTTTGAAAATTTGTTTTGAAAATTATGTCAGCAAGCACCTGCAGATTTTGCATATTATGTAAAGAGGTTGTACAGTATCTAAGGGATCAGTATTTTGCACAGAATTGTAAGGTCCATTAGTTATGACTTTTATAGTTGGGGGATGTTTGTGTTCTCGAATGGCACATCAGTACAGTCCTGATGCATAAAATCAGATAACAGTATGCAAGTAAAGGGTAAAATATAAAAAAATTCTTTTAAAGGTACATTAGAAAAGAAAGATAAAATAACACATCCTTGATCTGTTTTTTAAATTTTTTTTTTAAGTGGCATTCTGCGAAGTTCAATATTTACGATGTTGGTACATAATCAAAGTGGTTTTTAATTGAGTTAGCCTAACTTCTGTCTGTAGTATACTTATCAAGTTATTTGTGAAGAGTACAGTTTTTTTGTCTGCCTATGGAATTGGGAAAAATGCTTTTGTTTTGTCAGGACGTCTATAGATTTTGTATTGTTTGGTTGATTAGTTTTACTGGCATTCAAAGATCTTATCCTTGTAAGGTTCATTAAAATATGTGACCAGTTCAGTATATATTCCAAGACTTGGACAATTGAAGGCAAGTAGCATTGTAGGTGCACTTTTTTTTAGTAGCTTTTAAGAAATACATATTAATATATACTTAGCTGTGTTATTTGATGAAACTTGTATCTTCTCAGGTCCCAGCCACAAGGGAAGTTCTGGCTTCACTACCAAATGTCTTCAGTGCTTTGTGTTTGAATGCACGAGGTCTGGAAGCCTTTGTACATTGTCGTCCATTTGACCGCCTCTTCAAAGTGCTGCTGTCGCCAGACTACCTTCCAGCAATGAGAAAAAGACGCAGCTCTGATCCTTTTGGTAAGAGTCGTAAACAAAATCCAGTTATCAATTAATTTTTTCTTTTCACTATTGCTTTTGTCATGTCAGAAAAATCATACACCTTAATGAAAGTCGTGTTGAATGCCTCTTGTGTTGAGTTAGAGAGTTACAAAATATCTCTGAGGTGTCAAAAGGGGCATACAGAAACACGCTGGAAAAAGTGGTATTTATTATTATTAAAATAAAGCTCACTGTTTACCAGATACAAATTACATAGTTTATGGTGGGATGGGAGACTTCCTTGGGTAACTTACTTGATGTAAAGGAAAGAAGGCATCCTAGCATAAAGTCCTTCAAGGTTTGTACAAAATGATGTTGATCTGCCATTAAATATGGCCCCTACTAATTACTAAAAGTATGAAACCTTTAGGTGACTTCTCAGATACTGTTATTTATCCCATGTTGACTGAAAGCATTTTGGAATAAAGTACTTACCACATTTGACAAATATTTGTACACAAAGTATCACATATAGTTGTAGTAAAAAAAAATAAAAAATAAAAAAATAATTTTGATACAAAAAGAGCTAAACAGAATGTAATTAAGTTTGGCAGAAAGCATTGTTGTTTGTATTTAATTGTGAGCTTGCTCTTCGTCTGTGATTGAGGGTAGAGCTTCAGTCTACCTGTTTTTTGTAATGTTTATAAATTATCAAAAAAATTATTTCCTGATATTTGAGTTTAAAGTCCAGCCTTGTTGATAGCCTTAGCATGTGCTGGAAGTGATCTTGTAACTCACATGTCGGTAATTTTATTATGTCTTGGGCTTTTATTTATATAAGGTTGTGGTAAACAAAATTGTTCATTCCTATTTAATATTAGTCTGTAGAATCACTTTTACTTTTGTTCAGGTTTAATTTGAGTGGAATCAATTATTAATTGGAATTACAAAGCACTCATTGACTTTTTGAACTAAATGCTTTTCAGAGACATTCTGGATTGTTGTGATATATCAAGATTGTTGGAAAATTAGCACATTCAAAATGTGAAATTCATTCAGAATGTTTTACACTTTGGACTTGTGATAAAACATAAGATTATTTGGGATTTTTATTCACAATACTCCAACTTCATTTTCAATTTTCACTTTCTTTTTTTATGGAAATATTGAATTTTGCAAAACTTGATGGTTTTACATTTTTCTATTTCATCGCTTAACATCATATTGGTGCAAAGAGCATAAGCATTTTTAACAACAATAAAAAATAACTGATCGTAAGAAAATTGCACATTGATTAAAAAGCATCATGGCATTAAGAACTTGCAGCTAGAAAATGGATGATGCCTGTCTGACCACATGTAACCATGGTTATGAAGAAAGAAAAAGAACCTGCAATAACTCGCTCTTCAGAATTTGAACAAGTTGGACTGAAAGCATCATTGTAAGTATTGGACAAATAATGTACTCCACATTCGGATGTGGATAAAAAAGAAAAACCTTAAAGGCTTTTATGTTGGTTGAGTAAACTTGTTCCAATTTGGGACTCTTGTTTAATTAGCACAGGAAGTTATATAAATGTTTTTCAGTTTTCCATTTCAGCTTAAATTTCAGCTTAAATTACAGCTTTTACACCAAGTTTGTTTGCATCTTTTATTTGTTGCAGTAAGTATGAAAACAGTAAGAGAAATTGTTTGAGAAAGACTTGGATTTTTTTAACTGTTGATTGACTTTGCTTTTTTTCTAGGTGACACTGCTAGCAACCTGGGTAATGCAATGGATGAACTGATGAGACACCAACCCTCACTCAGGACAGATGCTACTAAAGCCATCATACAGGTATGACATTTGCCACTCAGTCCTTTTGAAACCAAAGTTATTTTATTAGAAGCATACTTGAAGTTCATGTATGATTTCCACCTTTTCATCTACTATACACTTACATTAACACTCAGTAACTTTAATTGAATCATATTTGTTGATGTGTATTTGTTTCTCAAAATGGTTGATACTTGTCACATTTTTTTGACAAAAATCATCAATTGTTTTTAGTTTTACGGGTCATAGAGCAGAAAAGCTAATGGGATTGTAGTTATTGCAAGAATTGGTCATAGTTATATAACCCACTCACACATGTTAAAAAGCAAAGACCCACCAGAGGTCATTTCTTGCAATGAACCATTCAGTGATAAACACTTTTGTTTCTACCTCCAACCTATGCATGATCAGTACTACAATGTACATGACATGAAGGAACTTGTTGATGCAATAAATGTCTCTTGTATTTTAAAATTCCTAACAGAAGTAAACATTTATTTTTCTATAACATTTGTGCTATGACCTTGAGTGTTTTTATGTATCGTATATACTGTCCTTTATATTCGTTACCTTTTCATCCGAGTCTTCATTAACATAACACCATGTACTTTCCCCCGTTGGTCAGGAAACTTTATATATTACCCTTACCATTATTTTGTTTTGCTTTTAACTGATTTTTTTTATCGCTGTCAGTGTTAACAAAAAACCTTTTATCACTTTAAATCATCCTACATAGAGCCTTTTTATGGTGCTAAATAGTCTAAAAGTGCTGAGGCCCCATAAAAATGCAATAGAATCTTGTCTTTCGGTACTCGGCAGTTCACAGGGCCTGAAAATTCCATTTGCCTATTGGTGTGTAAAGCCATTCAATACAACAGCACCAATCCTGTATAACTTTGTTTACAAATTTTGAACGAGTTTTATTTGTAATGCTTTTCAAGTCCTGATGTCTCACATGTAGATAACAAATAAGTGTATGCTTTAATTGTAGTCCAGTTATGATTCTGTTTAATTTAAAACTGTGTTATATATTTAATTGTGGCTGGAATTCAGATAACAATATTCTGATTTCCACAGGTGGTATTCACAATAGAGTACTGCCCACTAAAAATCAGAGACATTTCACATATTTTAAAATCCAACATGTACCAGCACAGTGAGATGGGTAGATTTCACTCTTATCAGTTTTCCTTTCGAGCTACATATATTTATTGTACTTGTGCTTCTAAACATAAATTTACATAAAGAAAGGCTGTTTGCTGCAAGTGGTATGCCATGGCTTGCGTTTGTGCCTAAATTGATAATAAATTTGGACAACATAGCATAGTTTTACGACTGGAAGACCTCAAAAAAATACTTGCAAAATTTTCACAAACTACTTCTTGTGATACTACATAGGGTATTTATTCTTTCCCTTGTACCAGACCAAAGTACTGACTACTAATCACTCCCCTCAGAAATTAATAATTCATGACTTTTTTAAGCTTCATTGACTCCCAAGCAGATTCTGACCTCACTTAGCCTGCTCAAACCATCCCAGTAGCCATGATGACATTAGTTAGCCTGTGCGACATAGAGATGAATTTAGCAATGGACGCTGACCCTACACCCCAACATAAATGTCCAAATATAAAAAAATGGTGTGGCATAGTTTGGATGAAACTCAAAATAGTAAATAGAAATATATTGCACAAAAAGTGAAGTTTAGTTTGGAATATACATTTGCCATGCATTCATTTGTTCCAACAAATATTCTCAGACTCCAGGTTCACTTCATAAATTCATGTCAAAATTCACCAATTTTTATCACCATTTTCACGAATTGCGAGCCTGCAGGTTTGGCAGCTATACCTATGTGCACAAATCGAACACCTCTGAAGATGAATCATTTAAACTCAACATAGGATGGAGCTGACAAGGCCAACAAGAAGACTAAGGCAATTATTTATTAAAGTCTATTTGTGTGATTTCTTCCTTCTGACTGTTAATAAAGTTGTATCATTAAGTACTTTCTCTGGACTGCAGTGTCAACACAGTGGCGCAAGAGGTCTTCATGAAATATGTGACGAGCTGTCCATTGCCTTGTGCATTTAACAAGATGTGTCAACATGGTTTTTAAGAGTTCATCAAAATGTGAGGGTGTTACCAGAATTAAAAACCAGTGGAATATCTCTTTTGTTTGAGCCTTCCTTTTGCATGAACTATTGTCAGAATAAATAATGTCTTTAAAGGAAATTTGAAATTCTATTTCCACTAGTATGTTAAGCTTGCCTTGGAGACTGTCAGAGAAGAGGATGACTTACTGGTGAAGATCATGGTACTCATTTGGGGGATCGTTAAAACGTTGTCCATCAAGCTGATTCAATAACTGCTGCTCAGACCAAATTATTTGTGGGAATGCCAGTCTTTAAGTGATTGACATATTTTGTTTAATTAGTTTCAGTACTCTCCTATAAGTGTTGTAGATGTGCATTGTATTTCGTTAATAATTTTGCTTAGCAATTGTTCTAGTATCATTACAGTTGTATATTGGGATACGACATGCGTTAATGAGGGTTTAAATTTGTCAACAATTTCACTTAATTGAAGAATTGATTTGAATAGCTATTACAGTTAATTTGATTAAACTAGTATAAAATATTTTATTTTTAGTAATACTAGTGAGTGAATATATTATGCTTTGAAAAAGTATAACATTTCTGCCAAATAAATTCACATTATTGCAAGTATGATTTCAACATTGCAAATGTTTTAATGTCCTCACCAATGCAAGCAGATTGATTAAAATTGCTATTTTACCCTGCCCAGATTGTTTGGTCATGGTTGTTTTTTTGGGCTCAGACTTCCTCAGTACTGTAGTCTTTCATGTGCTAATAGGCTGTTAAACACTGACCAAGATCATGTTTAAACCTTTTTGTGAACTGGACCACTTGCTATTTTGGAGAAACACAAATATGTTTGAATACCATTCAGTTTTCTTTCATGAAGATTTCTCACAACTTTGATTTAAAGTGTAGTTTTACTAAATACAAGTCATCAACTTGCCAACAATGTTAATATTTTATGACATCAGCCTGAACAAACCCTTGCTAGTTCTTTCCTTTGTTTTTAGGGAGTTGCCCTAATATCGTTGTGGAGATCAACTTGTTACCTCTTCTACATTGTGAGCAAGGGCAGATAACAATATTCTGATTTCCACAGGTGATATTCACTATAGAGTACTGCCCACTAAAAATCAGAGACATTTCACATATTTTAATATTGACATGTACCAGCACAAAGAGATATGTACCTTTCAAGCTGCATATATTCATTGTATTTCTGTTTTTAAAAAATGGCCATAGTAGGAACATAATTTACATAAATAAAGAAAGGCTGTATGCTGTAAATGGTACAACATTACTTATGTTCCTAAATTTATATAAATTAAAACAGCATTGCCTAGTTTTTGGACTGGAAGCCCTTTAACCCTTTGAACCCGACAGGCCGGTTTACCGGCCTATTGTAATGGTGTATATACCCGAAAGGCCATTATACCAGCCTCGCTATCTACCGTCATAATCCGACAGGCTGGTACCGGCCTGTGTTATGTTATTTGCTAGATTCGCTATGGTATGGTCAAAATTTGCCGGGGATGCTCAGGTTAGGGTGCCGAAAGATGGGGGAGATTAGGGTTCAAAGGTTAAAAAAATACTTGAGATTTTCACAAACTATGTGTTGTGATTCTACATAGAGGTATTTATTCTTTCCCTTGAACCCGATGAAAGTATTGTCTACTTAATCGCTCCCCTCAGTGAAAGCAAAAAAAAAAATCCATTTTTCAGAAGCATTGACTTTTAGGTACATCATCATTCACTGTTCTACCCTGCTCAAACTATCTCTGAAGCCATGATGACACTGTAGTTAGCATGTGTGATATATAAAAGAATTTTGCTCTTATCAATGTCAATTGATAATTGTGGTGAGTCCTTCAGCAAGGTACTTAACATTGCATCATCACTTAAGAAGCTGCTTGTATTTCTATGCCATAAAACACCAGTGCAAACCAAACCAATGAAATAATTACAAATATATTTTTCGCTCATACAAATCCTTTGAAGTTTCTACCTGCCAACCATTATGATTTTAGCCTAATCATTGTAAATTATGATTTACTTTTGTGGGTGTAAGTTTCAGGTTTCTGAAAGAAAAAAAGAAATTAAAAAAAATTAAAACAGTTGCATTTTGGTGAGCACCTAAATTCATGCTTTTGCCAGTCAAAGTTTGCATATTTTTGTTGGTAATTAATTTTACGGAATAACCTCTGAATATTTCCACCAAACAAATAATATGAAAGAACTATGCAGTGTCAAGACAGTGGCACAAGAGATATAAAATTCAACTTAGATTCCTGTCAGTTTTTATGAAATGTATGAAAAGCTGTCCCTTGCCTTGTGCTTTTAGCAAGCAGTGTCAACATGGTTTTTTGAGTTTTATCAAAATGTGTGGGTGCTAACAGAAATAAAAATCAGTGGAATCTCTCTTTTGTTGAGCCTTCCTTTTGCATGAACCATTGTCAGCCACTTGAGATCAGAATAAATAATGTCTTTAAAGGAAATTTGAAATGATATTTCCACTAGTATGTTAAGCTTGCCTTGGAGACTGTCAGAGAAGAGGATGACTTGCTGGTGAAGATCATGGTACTCATTTGGGGGATCGTTAAAACGTTATTCATCAAGCTGATTCAATAACTGCTGCTCAGACCAAATTATTTGTGGGAATGCGTCTTCTTTAAGTGATTGACATATTTTGTTTAATTAGTTTCAGTACTCTCCTATAAGTGTTGTAGATGTGCGTTGTATTTCGTTAATAATTTTGCTTAGCAATTGTTCTAGTATCATTACAGTTGTATATTGGGATACGACATGCATTAAAGAGGATTTAAATTTCTCAGCAATTTCACTTAAATGAAGAATTGATTTGAATAGCTATTAAAGTTAATTTGATTAAACTAGTATAAAATATTTTAGTTTTAGTAATACTAGTGAGTGAATATATTATGCTTTGAAAAAGTTAAAAAAAAAAAATCTGCCAAATAAATTCACATTATTGCCAGTATGATTTCAACATTGCGAATTTCTTGATGTCCTCGCCATTGCAAGCAGATTGATTAAAATTGCTTTTTTACCCTGCCCAGATTGTTTGGTCATCGCTGGCTTGTTTTTTTTGTAGTTCAGACTTCCTCAGTACTGTAGTCTTGCATGTGTTAATAGGCTGTTAAACACTGACCAAGATCATGTTTAAACCTTTTTGTGAACTGGACCACTTGCTATTTTGGAGAAACACAAATATGTTTGAATACCATTGTCTTCTTTCGTGAAGATTTCTCACAACTTTGATTTAAAGTGTAGTTTTACTAAATAAAAGTCATCACCTTGCCAACAATGTTAATATTTTATGACATCAGCCTGAACAAACCCTTGCTAGTTCTTTCCTTTGTTTTTAGGGAGTTGCCCTAATATCGTTGTGGAGATCAACTTGTTACCTCTACATTGTGAGCAAGGGCAGATAACAATATTCTGATTTCCACAGGTGATATTCACTATAGAGTACTGCCCACTAAAAGTCAGAGACATTTCACATATTTTAATATTAACATGTACCAGCACAAAGAGATATGTATCTTTCGAGCTGCATATATTCATTGTATTTCTGTTTTAAAAATGGCCATAATAAGAACAGAAATTACATAAGTAAAGAAAAGCTGTATCCTGTAAATGGTACAGTATTACTTTCTTATGTTCCTAAATTTATATAAATTAAAACAGCATTGCCTAGTTTTTGGACTGTGGAAGCCCTTTAACAAAATACTTAAGATTTTCACAAACAATGTCATTTGATTCTACAGAGGTATTTATTCTTTCTCTTGTACCTGACAAAAGTACTATCTACTTAAACACTTCCCTCAGTGAAAGCAAAAGCATTACACTTTGTTTAGAAGCATTGACTCTTAGATAGATTGTTCACTCTTCTATATCCTGCTCAAACCATCTCTGAAGCAATGATGACTCTGTAGGGAGCATATGTGACATATAGATGAATTTTGCTCTTATCAATGTCAGTTGATAATTGTGGGGGAGTCCTTCAGTAAGGCACTTAACATTGCATCAATAGTTAAGAAGCTGATTGTATTTCTATGCCATGATACACCAGTGCAAACCTAACCAATGATATAATTACAAATATGTTTCTCTCGTACAAATCTTGTGAGGTTTCTACCTGCCAATCATTATGATTTTAGCCTAATCATTCTAAAGTATGATTTACTTTTGAAGGTGCAAGTTTCATGTTTCTGAAAAGAAAAAAAAAGAAATTAACAAAAATTTCAGTTCTCGCCTCTAAGTGTTGTAGATGTGCATTGTATTTTGTTAATAATTGTTGCAAAGTTCTAGTATTTTACAGTTCTATTTTGGGATTATGCATGCGTAGATATAAAAACTACGTGCTTTAACGAGTTTAAATTTATCAACAATTAACTTGTTGAGGAATTGATTATTAATTAGCTATTAAAGTTAATTTGATTATACTAGCATAAATTAATTTATTTTTAATAATACTAGTGATTGAATATATTGTGGTTTTCTGGTATGGTAGAGTATCAGTTTAATCAGTAATGGGAAATTACTGCTGCCAAATAAATTCACATTATTGCCAGTCTGATTTCATCATTGCATATGTTTTGGTGTCTATACCAGGGCATGCAGGTAGGTTAAAATTGCTGGTTTACCCTGCTCAGATCATCTGGTCATGGCGGGCTTGGTTTTTTGCAGCTGAGACTTCCTCAGTACTGTAGTTTTTTACGTATTAATGTGCTGTTATACACTGACCAAGATTATGTTTAAACTTTTTTTGTGAACTGGACTACTTCTTTTGTAGCAGCAAATGTCTATGAATACCAAAGTCTTCTTTCATGAAAGTTTCTCAAAACTTTGATTTAAAGTTTAGTTTTACTAAAAATAGGTCATCACCTTGCCAACAATGTTAATAGTTTATGACATCAGCCTGAACAAGCCCTTGCTAGTTCTTTCCTTGATTTTTAGGTAGTTGCCTTAATATCGTTGTGGAGATCAATTTGTTACCTCTACATTGTGAGCAAGGGCAGATAACAATATTCTGATTTCCTTTGTGTCAGACCAAAGTGCTGACAACTAATCACTCCCCTCATAAAATTAAACATACATGATTAAGCTTCACTGACTCCCAAGTATATCCTGCCCTCACCTAGCCTTCTCAAACCATCCTAGTAGCATGACGACACCATAGTTAGCTAGGACCTAACCGGAAATGGCCTCGGACATTCGCTTCGGCCGAATATCTGGTTTTTCGGTACTATTCAGAAGTATTTGCCTGGGCAAATAATACGCGCACAAATGGTTACAAGTAAAATAATTCAATAAATATCGAACTTTGAATTTTTTTTTTTAATACATAATAATTTTAGTTAATAATAAAATGTTTCATTTTATAGGTGATATATATGGTATACGGTACACGGTATACGGTACTCTCTGGAGTTGCACCTACTACTTTGTTCGTACCTGGATCCGGCAAATAGTACATCCAAATACTTGGATTCGGTACTCGCCGAAAATTATCTACTCGGTTAGGCCCAATAGTTAGCATGTGTGACATGTATATCTATTTTGCAGTTATTAATGTCAGTTGACTAACTTAGTTTTCCTTGGGCAATCCGCTCAATCTTATATAGACACTTATTAATCTGCTTGTTTTTCTATGTCATAAAACTCCAGTGCCAACCAAGCCAATGAAATTATTATAAAGGTATGATTTTCTCGTACAAATCCCAAGAAATTCCCACCTGCCAACCATTGTGATTTCGGCCTAATTGTTCAATAGTATTATTTTCATTTGTTGGTGTAAGTTTCATGTTTTTGTGTAAAATAAAAAAAATAAAAATTATAACAATTTCTTTTTGGTGAGTACCCAAATTCATGCTTTTGCCTCCGAAAGCTTGCATATTTTTGTTGGTAATTACTTGTATGGAATAACCTCATCAAATTTCTAAAATAGAAATAGGAAAGAAGTAAACTATGCTGACAACAAACAGCAGTTGCTTCAATGGTGAAAACAAGACCAACACCAGTATGTGCACAAATGAAACACCTCTCAAGATGAATCATTTAAACCCAACATCTGTTTGAGCTGACACAGCCAACAAGAAGACTAAGGCAATTATTTATTAAAGTCTCTTTGTGTGATTTCTTCATTCAGACTGTTAATAAAGTTGTACCATGAAGTACTTTCTCTGGACTGCAGTGTCAACACAGTAGCGTAAGAGGTATACAATTAATCTTAGATTCCTGTCAGTTTTAATGAAATGTGTGACAAGCTGTCCCATGCCTTGTGCATTTAGCAAGCAGCGTCTACATGGTGTTTAGAGTTCATCAAAATGTGATGGTGTTAACAGAATTAAAAATCAGTGGAATCTTTTGTTTGAGCCTTCCTTTTGCATGAACCATTGTCAGCCACTAGAGATCAGAATAAATAATGTCTTTAAAGGAAATTTGAAATTATATTTTCACTAGTATGTTAAGCTTGCCTTACAGACTGTTAGAGAAGAGGATGACATCACTGGTGAAGATCATGATACCCTGTTGGTGGATCATTAATAATAGCTGCTGCTCAGACCAATATTATTTGTGGGAATGCCAGACATGTTTAAGTGATCGACATATTTTGTTTAATTAGTTTTAGTACTCCTTTAAGTGAATGTTAATAATTGTGCTTAGCAATTGTTCTAGTACCTTATAGTTGTATTTTGTTGGATTCGAATTTTAATAACTAGTAAAGTTCATTTGATTATACTTGTATAAAATATTTTTTTTTAATACAAGTGATTGAATACATAATGTTTTCTAGTATCTGAATAGTTACATAGAGTATAGGTTTAATCAGTAATGTGAAATTACAGCTGCTGCATAACTTCAAGATACATGTGCTTTGAGATGGTATAAAAGTTCTGCCAAATAAATTCACATTATTGCCAGTCTGATTTCATCATTATAAATGTTTTGGTATCATCACCATGGCAAGCAGGTAGATTAAAATTGTTTGTTTACCCTACCCAGATCATCTGGTCATAGCTGGCATGTTGTTTTTTTTTTGCAGCTGAGACTTCCTCAATACTGTAGTCTTTCATGTGTTAATGTGCTGTTAAACACTGATGAAGATCATGTTTTAACCTTTTTGTGAACTGGACCACTTGCTATTTTGGAGAAACACATATGTTTGAATACCATTCAGTCTTCTTTCATGAAGATTTCTCACAACTTTGATTTAAAGTGTAGTTTTACTAAATACAAGTCATCAACTTGCCAACAATGTTAATAATTTATGACATCAGCCTGAACAAACCCTTGCTAGTTCTTTCCTTTGTTTTTAGGGAGTTGCCCTAATATCGTTGTGGAGATCACTTGTTACCTCTACATTGTGAGCAAGGGCAGATAACAACATTCTGATTTCCACAGGTGGTATTCACTATAGAGTACTGCCCACTAAAAATCAGAGACATTTCACATAATTTAATATTAACCTGTACCAACATATAGATATATAGATATATGTATATTTCACTTTTATCATTTTTACCTTTCAAGCTTCATATATTCATTGTATTTTTCTTCTAAAACCCCCATTGACATTAAACATAATTTACATAAGTAAAGGAAGGCTATGTGCTGCAAATGGTACAGCGATTCTTTTTTCTTTATTTTGTGCCTAAATTTATATAAATTAGGACAGCATTGCCTAATTTTAGGACTGGAAGCCTTTTAAAACTTTAGATTTTCACAAACTATGTCTTTTGATACTACATTGTGGTTTTTATTCTTTTATTTGTGCTGGGGCCCAGAGTGGTCTAAAGCGCTGTCCGTTATTGATCACTGCCATCTCACCTCTGCGTGGGTTCGAGTCTAAGATTCGGCTAATGTAGTTATGTGAGAAAGCTTGCCAGTAGCTTCTCGTGGGTCAGTGGTCCTTTCCGGGAGTGTTCCCGGGTTCTTCCTCCACCTATAATACTTGCCTCCATGAATAGCCTATCATGTACTTAAAAATGGCGTTAAGCCCTACAACAACAACTTTCCTTTGTGCCAGACCAAAGTGCTGTCTACTAATCACTCCCTGCAGTAAGAAAAAAAAAAAAGAATCATGCTTTAATTAGAAGCATTGACTCTTAGATAGATCATTCACTTTTCTATCCTGCTCAAACCATCTCTGAAGCAATGATGACTCTGTAGGTAGCATATGTGACATATAGATGAATTTTGCTCTTATCAATGTCAATTGATAGTTGTGGCGAGTCCTTCAGTAAGGTACTTAACATTGCATCATCACTTAAGAAGCTGCTTGTATTTCTGTGCCATAAAACACCAGTGCAAACCAAGCCATTGAAATAATTACAAGTAAATGCTTCTCTGATACAAATATTGTTAGGTTTCTACCTGCCAATCATTTTGTTTTCAGCCTAATCATACTAAAATAAAATTTTACATTTGTGGGTGCAAGTTTCATGTTTCTGAAGAAAAAAAAGAAATTAAACAAATTAAAAGAATTAATTATGATGAGTACTTAAATTCATGCTTTTATTTTTGTTGGTAATTCCTCAAAAAATTACAAAAAAAAGAAAAGGAAAGAACTAAACTATGCTGACAACAAACAGCAGCTGCTTCATTGGTCAAAACAATACCATTACCTGTATGTGCACAAATCAAACACCTCTCAAGATGAATCATTTAAACTCAACATCCGATGGAGCTGACGCGGCCAACAAGAAGACTAGGGCATTTATGTACTTTCTCTGGACTGCAGTGTCAACACTGTGGCGCAAGAGGTATAAAATTCAACTTAGATCCCTGTTGGTTTGGATAATATCATGAAATGTATGACTAGCTGCCTGATGTCATATGCATTCAGCTAGCATTATCAACTTCAGAGTCCATCCAAATGTGAGGATAATGACAGAAATTAAAATCAGAGGAATCTCCTTTGTTTGAGCCTTCCATGTGCATGAACCAGCATTAGCCACTAGAATTCAGAATAGAGAATGACTTCAAAAGAAAATTGAAATATGTTTCCACTGGTATGTTAAGCTGGTCATGGAGACTGTCAAGGAAAATGAAGTCGTCATTGGTGAAGATCGTTATACTGTATTAGTGGATCTTTAAAACTTCATCTTTAAAGCTGATTCGATAACTGCTGCTGAAGTGAAAATGTGAAAAATTGGACCTATTTATTTTACGGGAATGCTGGACTTTTTAATTGATTGACATGATTGTGTTTAATTAGTTTCAGTACTCTCCTGTAAGTGTTGTAGATATGCATAGTATTTCCTTAATAATTATGCTTAGCAATAGGTCTAGTCTATTGCTATCTTACAGTTGTATTTTGGGATTAGGCATGCATGGATAAAATGTGCTGTGCTTTAATGAGGATTTAAATTTGTCAACAATTTCACTTGATTGAATTTGAATAGCTAGCAAGTTAATATGATTATACTTGTATAAAATATTGTATTTTTTTTGTAATGCAAGTGATTATTGTATACATAATGGTTTTCTAGTATCTGAATAGATACATAGAGTATCGGTTTAATCAGTGATTGGAAATTACAGCTGCCTGATAACTTCAAGATACATGTGCCTTGACACAGTATACAATTTCCAACAAATTAATTCACATTACTGCCAGTCTGATTTCAGCACTGAAATGTTTGGTGTCCTCTTGGTTGCAAGCAGATTTATTAAAATTGCTTGTTTATCCTGTGCAGATCCTCGGGTCTGGCTAACATCTTGTTTTTTTTTGGTTGGGGGGGGGGGGGGGCTTGGTACTATAGAGTCATTCATGTTTTAATGCATTGTTAAACAGTAATCAACTTCTTCTCTTGTGAACATTTCTCAAAATGTTTCTTTAAAGTTTAGTTTTACTAAATACAAGTCATCACCTTACTGACAATGTTAATATTTTGTGACATCAGCCTGAACAAACTCTAGCTAGTTTGTTCCTTTATTTTTAGGCAGTTGCCCTAATATCGTTGTGGAGATCAACTTGTTACCTCTACATTGTGAGCAAGGGCAGATAACAATATTCAGATTTCCACAGGTGGTATTCACCATAGAGTATTGGCCACTAAAAATCTGAGACATTTTAATTTAAACATATACACCGCTCCATTGATAACTCGCGCCCTGGTATCTCGCGAACCCGCTTATAACGTAGTGTCTGGCGTGGATCCCGATTTTTTCCCCAAAGAAGAAAAATATTTAAAAAATGTTTCAAAATATGCTGAACGTGAAAAATTATAATAAAAATTGGTAATTTAAATATTTATACCTTTTTTTGTTTTATCATCAAAAATGGTGATTACCGTAATGCCCATAAAGATCGATTCCATATTGTGAAATTTGCAAATTCTAAATAAGATATCACATAATATGTTCGGGTTTATTTGTTGATACACAGTCATCAATGCGCCATAAATAAACAGTCTGGTGAAATAGCGATCAATGAAAGCGTCCGGTAAATGCTAACAGGTGGCAACAGCTAATGAAATAAACAGCAGTTAAATGTCTTGCTGTGTGAAAACCACATTCTAATCCTTTATTTCTGTTTCAGTGTAAACATTATAATTGCAACATATTCTTTTCTACGAAAACATGAAAAGAGTGTATAAATTGTCACATGGGAAACATAATTACCTGCCGGCTTTGTTTTTATCAACAAATTTGAAGTGTTTTTTGCACTAAAATAATCCATTAAAAGAGACTTGTGTTTTATCACATCTGTCTCGTGCATCGAATCAAACAAGTGATGATTTTGCTCGACAGCAGCAAAATCAGGGAGTAACACAAAAAATTAACTGATTTCTTCAAAATGTCTAGACATTTGTTCAGCGTATCATCAGTATTATCGTTTTCTAATTTTCATTGTTTCAAATTTTTCATTTTACTTCGACCTCAATCAAATATATACACTGTCACAGGCACTTGATTCTGGGTCAGTTAATGTATACAGTGCGGTCGATGTTTTTGGACCCCGATGTGTGCGAGCTATCGAGGGAGTGGTGTACTGGCTGAGACGTATACCGTATTTACCGTATGTTTTCGGACTGCAACAAATAATTACTTTTTTGTTGTCCGAATACATATTAAATTCTTTGTTTAGGTGTCCGAAAACATACAAGTGAAGATAGAATTATGCCGCCCCCCCCCCCCCCTTACCCGTCCGTAACGAAGTTACCGTTAGCTCACATGACAACGTGCTGCCATGAAGTAAAACAAGTATTTTGTCTAACACCACGGAAAGGATAATTAATGAAAAATTGGCATTACTTGCCTCTTTTGTCAATTTGATACATGTCCATCCACCAGAAAACAAAGCCATACATGTATTAGAGCCACGATTGTGTACGTATTTTCCGAAAGAACCGCCATATTAACATAGTAATCTTGCAATCCAGTTTAACCTTCTGCTAATGATCATTAAAATCTACATTACAAACGCACGCAAGCTTTATTTCTGTGTAATTAAGATATTAATACAAACTAAATAAAAAGATTTTGGAGTTATAATTCTTAAGATATTTTGGGCAGAAACATTTTAGTATCGCGAGTCGAAACACCGTTACATGTATGATGGCTATTCTTAGAGCACCAAGGGTGAGAGGCTCCAAATGGGGTGAGTGTTGTACGTACGCCTACGAAGGGTAAAAATAAAAAGCAATTTGCAATATACGAGTCGGCGTGATTAATATGTTGATATTTGTTTTAAATAAAGGTGATGCATTTGTTGTGGTTCTCTCTTCTTTTTTTTCCACCTAGCCGAGGGTAGATTAAAATGAACAAAGCTTGCCGGCTGGAAACGATCTACTGCTCGAAGATTGTAGTGATGCATGTCAGAGATTTCAAAGTGTCTGGGTGTTATTTGTTAATAATATAACTGGTGGGATTTCTTTGACAGATGTGTTCGGAAATAAAAGGCAGCCATCTGGATTTTATTAAAAGAGCACACGATGTACCTAACATTTAGCACCCACAATCAAATATATCGTCTACCAAGAGGTTTATTACCTGTAGAACAATAACTATGTTTAAACCTTTGTATATAATGCCTCAGGGATAAGGGGTTTGTTTTGTTGGACAATGCCAATGAATTTTACTAATCCATACCGACTCTGATGTATTGTTTAATGATATAAAGCAGGGGTCATGGTTTCTAATCAAAGCCATAACTGTCACACCTGTATGAAGTGGTTTCGTGTGTAACAATGTCTATACTGACAACCAATCATATTTTTGTTAGCTGAATCAAACTATTAAAATAAAAAGTATAAATAAAATACCCATCACATACAAAAGTTAGTATACTGGATAGCTATCGTTGTGAAACATAATATTGTTAGTACTGTAATAAATTTGATGAATAAGTTTATCATACGTTATGCAACAAGTGAGGAGGCACTGCCTAGTTCTTGGAGGGACTCGCCCTTGCCAAAATCGTTTTCAAAGAGGCCAGTAGGCCGTCCACAGAAGCGACTTCGAATTAATGATTCTGAGGAAGCATCACAAAAACAACCGCCTACGAAGAAAGCTGCTCTAGATGACGAGTCTGATCAAAATAAAATAGCACGCGTGTATCATCGTATGTTGTCATATATGTGACGTGATCAAAATGTCGATACCGGTCTGCAAATATCACAATATGATTTGAGAAATCTATATCCGATCTGTTACTTTTCGTTGGAACATCTTGATTTAACAAGACAATCCGTTGTTGATATACACTTTAAAGCTCGTGTAACACGTCCGACTAATGCAGCAGGTGTTGTCACTATCCCGAATTACATGTAATTAATAATTTTAAATTATATTAGTTCATGGACGTTCATGATCGCATTAAATAATTGGCGACCAAATGAAGCGAACTTTGTATCAGTTAAATTAACGGCAAACACGCTGTAAATTTTACATTAAAACGACGAAGCAGATCATCCAAGATTGTGTCCGAAAACATAAATTGTAGAAACAATTATAGCGGAGCAACGTCCGAAAACTTACAAGGCATTTAAATATGATTTTTCCCCGAAAAAAACGGTGTCCGAAAACATAGTGTCCGAAAACATACGGTAAATATGGTATATGTAACATCTGTTTTTATATCATTTTTTTTGAAGTAGAGTTGCTGCTGTTTGTGTAGGTGTGTCATGTACTTATTCTCTGGCATTGTCATTAATGTCTGCATTGGCATCAGCACAGATGAATGTTCTTTCTTTATAGGTTCTGACCATGGAAATGACAAGTTCTTATCAAGTACAAGACTACTTTGTTATGGACATATAGTGTGATCATTTTCTTTTTATTCTCCTAGCTTTTGGAAGAGGTATGTTTGATGGGACAGGATCCTAAGTATGTATGTCAGAAACCACAGCCCAAAAATGAGCAGAACATGTTGCTTAGCCTCCCTTCCCCACAGCCTCAGGATACAGGGTCGTCAGATGAAGAGGAAGAAGATGAGGAAATCCCAGCTGAGCCATCACAGGAGAAGGCAGAGCAGAGTCTCAACACGGATGGTTCACAGTATGTTATTCTTTATACTTGTTTATAAAAAAGATATTGCCTTTGTAATATTTTGCCACCAACTATGAAGTGGAATAAAGCATGTTTTATGTTCTTAAGCCATCAAAGTATCTGGTGCCATTTTTTCAGCACGTTAACTAGAATTGTCCAACATCTACAGTTATCAAACTTTGTGGATGGCTTGCATTTTGGGTAATTACATCATTGGCAGAAAATGGCATCCATACCATGTACACATTGATTTCATAGCAGTTTAAAATTTGTATCGGTCTATTCTTATGACACATATACAGGTCTAGGATTTGCAACCCTAGCATTACTGTTAATGTTTCAGCGAAAAAGGGATTAATGATTCTATTTTATTGAGATCCCTAGTCTTCTACTGTGGGTGATAAAAATAGACTGTGTTGCCCTGTTGGGGCATTAAGGATTTATGTTTTTGCTTCTTTTAAAGGGTGAAGGAAGGGTTTCTTTCTATTTCTTGTTCCCTGGTTACTTCATTGGTCTCTGTTTCAAGGTGGATTATTCTTGCTATTGAGTTTGTTAGTCTGTCATCACAATGTACCTTTCTTTCACAGGATTAAAGCCCCATAAAGTTAGACATAATATGCTACATCTTCAGCATGTTTTAATAACTTGTCATTGGATGCCTTCTTGGGTTATCGCAATACCTTTATCTTTTATGGTATATATATATATATATATATATATATATATATATATATATATATATATATATATATATATATATATATATATATAATGTTCTATTGTGATAACCCAAACTTCTGTCAGCTTACATTTAGTAAACTTAAAATTCGATTCAGTTTTATATCCTTAAAAGAACAATATTTTCTCAGGATGACCGCTCTGGTAGCCTAGTGGTTAGAGTGTCCGCTGCAGAGGCGGGGGTGTGGGGGTTGGGTGTGTGGGGGATGTGTGTGTGTGTCGTTGGTACTATCCCCGGCTGAGTCATACCAAATACTTATAAAAATGGTACTAACAGCTGCTTCGCTTGGCATTCAGCATTAAAAAGGTTAGTGTTAGGACTGGTCAGCCTGGTGTCAAGATAATGTGACTGGTTGGGACATCATGCTACATGTCTGCGGCATAATGCCCCACTGCTAGAGATCACTATAAACTGCCTCACTGCAGACATCGTAGTGATATGGCTGAAAATTTTTAAAAGCTATGTTAAAAATCCTAATCACACACATTTTCTCGGGTGTCTTTGTATGTTTTCTCAAGTTATTTTCTATACCAACTTTGTTGAGGATGTCAGCATCTCCTAATTTAGAAATGCGATAGTTTCAGTTAATGTTACCATTATTAAATTGTAGGGGTTTTTTTTTTGGGGGGGGGGTTTGGGTTGGGTTTGAAAACTAATTATTATTATGTAATACCTTCTACTATAGCAACAAGTCCCTGTTCCCACTCTACTCTGATGTCTGTACTCTAGATCCAAGAGAATAGTATTCCATAGTAAAGAGTCAGGGATGTGTTCTGTTTTAATTCATCCCCCCCCCCCATCCTCCTATTAGAAGGAAATAGTTTCTACTAATAGTCTGTAGTCTACTACAAGGAAAGCATTGCAATTGCCTTTAAGTATAGCATAATTAAAATCAGTTTTAGCCTCCTATAAAACTACATATTGCACAAAAAAAACTACTGATAAACACGTCAACTTGTAAATATGATGTGCAAGATAAAATATAAAGGTGTAAACATGCTACAGTTCTGTAAAAGATAAAGATAGCACACATTTGGAGGCTTATGTCTGCGGTATTCCAAGTTTGATGTGTGAGAACCATGCACGTTTATTGCTTTATTACTACTTGTTGGACTGTTTTTCAGAGTACATTTACATCAAGCTTGATCAATAGGTGTATATCTCTGATGAGAAGAATAATGATTAGAATCCTTGTATGTTAATCATACAGTTTTGTGTTTGATCCGGGTTTGATGAATTTGGTAAATAGACATCACAACAATATATCAGATTAGTATAAGGATAGGTAAAATCTATATCTTAATGGGGTGATCTTGCATCTGATTGGAGCATCTATTCTGAAACTTAAATTTTAGGGTAAGGGTATTTTCTAAATATACGATGATTTATTGAAGATTTTAAGATTTTCGTACCTATGGATTGATTTTGAATCCTGCAATCATCCATCATAGAATAGACCCAATGATTAGCTGAGTTTCATACCACTGGAGGAACACTATTTAGGATTTAATTCTGATCAGTCATTGTTAATATCTACAAAATGTTGAGTATTAATTTGAGCAAGACGAAAGCATATTATTAATACGGTAATATTGCATCTGATTGGTTGAGATTTTTTTAAAAAAAGGATTAGATATTTAAATGTTAGTTTTAAACCATCAAGCTGATTTTGACCCAGGTAGGTAAGATTACACCATTGCAGTTGTGGGTTCTGTAACAAGTGAGACGATGCTGATGGGTAGTTTTCATCTTATTTACTTATTTCCCTCTCTGGTGACAACAGACTTATACAAATTATACTAGCTGCTTCTTCGCTTGGTGCTCAATACCATTGTTAGGTTTGGTTGGCCTGCTGCCAGGATAATGTGACTGTGTGGCACATGATGCCACGGCACGTCTACGGCATGATACCCCAGTGCTAGACTTATCTATAAACTGTCACACTGCAGACACTTTAGCAATATGATTGAAAAGTTTTAAAGTATAATAAAAAATTCAGCACACACACACACACACACACACACACACACACACACACACCACACACACACAATGGAGACAATACTTCTTTTTTGAGTTTTATTGGTAAATAAACTGAATAGCATTAATTATGAGTGAGGACTTGCATGTTATGCATTTATCTCACCAGTTTTCTATCAGACAGTATTGAATTAAAGAACTATGATTTAATGTAAAATTTCAGAGGTGGTTTACATAGGCTAGTTGAGAAATATCAGACCCAGTTGGGTCTCTTTTTTCTGCTCAAAGACGTGCACAGAAACCAGGTTTGGTGCAGGTCTTTGCATTAATAAGGCCTAGGTCAAGTTTGATTTTTGATGTTTTGCGATGGAATTTTACAGTTCCGACACGTTTGTTACTTTAAACTTTAACCTTCCATCAAATCAGATTGGCAGGAGTATCCGTGTCATATTGACACATTTCTAGTTGCTTCAAATTATTCAAAAGCATTTTTATGACTTGAATTTAAGGTATATAATTTGTTTATTTTTATTTATACTCTGTATTACCCATTCATATTTTTTTAATTAAAAAAAAGATACTATTTTATCCCATGTATTTTATCATAGGTTAAGCAACAAGTGGCAAACATTGCCAACATTAATTAAGTGATTCAAGACTACATACAAATTTGAAGAAAAAATCTTTTAAATTTTAGGCACTGTTGTGAGCAAGATCACTAGAAAAACTGCCCTATTTGATGAAGTCTGACTGCTGGAATTATTGGTCATCCTGTGCCATATAGGATGCATTTGTAATAAACCTTGTTTAATGCCTAGAAGTGAATATTAGTTTGTTTCTCATCAATTCTGCCATCAACAAATCCATCATTTGTGAAAGGCCAGTCACCAAAGATTTTTACCATATATACTAGTCCAATCCAACTGCAAAAAATTACCTGACCCTGATCTGCCTTTATATGATGGCAAATTAAGGTCTCTGTTTTTTATGTTTTATTGATTACTCCTAATTAACTGCATAGAACTAGATCTGCTGGCACCTTGTTTAGTGGCAGATCTTTTCAAAATTAGCAGTTGGACTTGGCATAGAAATGAATATATATGGTGTATTATTCTGAACTCTGCTTTATTTTCAGGGGTGCCACTAGCCAGCCAGCTGCAGATAAACAGGCCATCCCACTGATGGATTATGTCCTAAATGTAGTAAGTTGTCTAAAATCCAATTCATTTATTGGGAGAGATCACTATATAATGATTGATTTTCTCTAAAACGGGTTTATAAATGAATTTAAAGAATATGTAATTCATTTCATATCTAAATTGTGAAGAGGACAACTTTTTTTACAACAAAAATTAACAGAAACATTTAGTAAAAGACCTACAAATAAAGTAGATGAGTTGTCTTTTTTGTAACCTTTCCTATAAGAAAGAAATTTGCAATGTTTGCTTTTGCTAACAGCTGTTGCTTGAGAATTTGGAGAGAAAAAAATGACAGAATGCACCCAAGCTTAAAGTCTTTCCACATTTATAGAAATGACCTACCATTAGATATGTTAACCATTACTAAAAGTAGAAGAATAAGAAACATTTATGTAACTTGGCAGAAATGCATTGAGTGCATTTTTCTGAACTATGTTTTGGCTAACTTTTATAGCATTGGTCTCTTTGGCAGAGGTGTTTATATTTCCTAAATCTCTTAATATATTGGTCAAAAAGGCAATGAAATGAGTCATTGTGACTTGAGTTTTTATTTTTGTTTACTTAACCGTTGATCCAAATTATGCTAATTGTCCAAAACTTTGTGGAATGCTTGCCTTTAAGGTAGAAAGAAACCTTTAAATGTATCTCTGTCAAGAGGTTGAAAGGATTAAAGTCCCATAATAAAGCCAATATTTCTTCCATTGTATCTGTATCCCCTGGAATGTAAAGAACTAAATGATTATGTATTCAGAATTATAGGTGTTCAATTCTTCAAATGAAAAAAATGCACAAGGCAAGTTGTTCCCACTAAATTCAAACGAAGGCCTCCATCCCTGTTTTAAACCACTTGATTTTACATTTATTAAAGTATAAAGAGTTTGTAAGACAGTAAAATCTTGGTCTTCAAATCGTTGCAAAAATTATTTTTAAAAACCTGAATTAATGATATTTTTTAAATTTATCCAAACTGAATAGTTTTCTGTCCGTTTTACAAGTACTTTATTAAAATTGAAATTTAATTTACTAACAGATACCAATTTGGACTTGCATGCAATAGAAAAAAGTCAAACAAATTTAGGCACAATATATTGAATCTTCAAGACTAGAAAAGTCAAGATCATCCCAAATTTGAAATTAAGTTATGTGGAAAAGTTCTGCATCTCTTAAAGTTAACTTAATGTATATTTCAATTTCCTAATTGATTATGAACACATTTGCTGTATTCTATGCTGTCTGAATTACCGATAACGCTTGTTACAAACTTTACAAATAATATCTCTTTAAAATTTGCTCTTAAAAATGTTTAGGCTATTTTGATTAGTATGAGACATAGATTTAATGTTGTTGTTTTTTTTTAATTCTGGAAAAAATAAATCTTTAGAAAGTGTATCATCACTATTAGTACTAATAAAGATACTAGTCTAGAGTCAAAATTGTAGATGTAAGGTGGAACAACATTCAGGATTTGTTAGTTTACTACTCTATGTGACACCTAAGTTTAATATTAGAAATATGAAAATCCTTTGTCTGAAATGATCATTAATAACCATGCAAAGAAGGCTTCAAATTGAGATCAAAAGATTTGTATTCATAAATTCAATTTTTAATTGGAAATGTCACCATGTTTGCAAAATATATGTTTATTTACTCGAGTGTTGACAGTTATGTATTTTTTGTATCCATAATTGATCAGTTGTTTGAAATGACTTGAAAAGAATAGTATAAATTCTGAGTATGAGGAAATTTGTTTCAGAAATTTATTAAAAATAGAACTCATTTTTGATGTCCTTGAAAAAAGGTTTTGTTAATAACCCCAATAGTTGAACTGTACATTATTAAAGGTATATTCTTCATTCCAGATGAAGTTTATAGAAGCAATCCTGAGCAACAATTCAACGGATGATCACTGTCGAGAGTTTGTAAATCAGAAGGGTTTGATTCCACTGATGAGTATACTTGGTTTGCCAAATCTTCCAATAGATTTTCCAGCCTCGCCAGCCTGTCAGGCTGTTGCTAGTGTTTGCAAAGCCATTTTGGTGAGTTAAACTTTACACATATATATTCCCTTAAGCCTTTGTTAGAAAACTTTTAAGAAGTCCTTAGTTGTCATGGGCTGGAAATTTTTATCAATATTGTGACAGATGAGTTTTTTTTTCTTTGTAAAACCTGGGTTGTTTGTTTTTGTTCTTTATTCTTTAATGTATTCTCTAATGTACCATAATGTATCGGGGAAGGTGACCGGAGCCTAATCTCTTGTTAGGGGTGTGCCTAAATATATTACATGCATGTGACTTGTTATATTTGTTATATGCATTCAAGATGGTATGCATAATGTTATGATATCTGTATATCAGACTGTTAACAATTTTGTTTCTGCATAATAAATTAAAGTTGTGTACCATCTGCCAAGCTTTTTGGATGTTTTGGACTTGTGATTAAGGAAGGACTGACATTAGAAGTGATTCCAAAAGCATGGTCATTTTTACATTTTGCAGAAATACATGTCTGAACTTTTAAAAACTTACAGATTACACTCTGGATATACATTAGATTGATATTAGCATTTGATCATGCAGGAAAGAAATATAGGTCATGTGTTCAAAACTATTTGGTTTGACTTGTTACTTGCATGCCCAGTGAGCTGATCAGTGTAATGATAATATCTATAATCCTTTGGGAACCATCATGGCTGGTCAGTGTAATGATAATATTCATAATCATTTGGGAACCATCATGCCACAGGCATATCTAGAATGTTGATGCTGCAGAATATTTTCATGGTTTTTTATGGTTGCTACGAACAATAGAATTTAAGCTAAATGAACAGCGATCCTTCTGTGCCATTATTACTCCATTTTATAAATCTGCTGTCGTAGCTCATAGGGTAGCAGAGATATATTCTCATTAATCGAGAAGACCAATGGTAGACTTCTGCACAAATGAATATGAACAATCACATCTCTGCGTGGGTGGGAATCTGGGCTTGGCCAGCATGTGTGAAAAAAACTTGCCAGTACCTTCCTGTGTTGTTTGTGGTTCTTCCTTCACCAGATATACTGGCTATTATGTATAGTATATAATGTTCTGAAAAATGGCATTACACCCATATAATAGGGGGATTGCTGTGTCCACCATTAGCGCTGTAGAGTCGCTCTGTTTTTACACTTGAGTTCTCATGGGCTCCACTATCAGGTTGGATCCTCATCTTTTAGAACTGATCAAGTACTTTTGAGTTTGAGAGAATAGCCTGTCATTAAACGCTCTTTGATCGCTACCAATGTGCCCTCATGAGCCTTTTAAAATGAAACTGGATTTTAAAATCTTGCCCTTGAATGAATCTTCCTCCTCTCCCTAATGTTGGCAAGGAAATGGGGTGAGAATCATGCCACATCATTGGAAAAGGGATATGTAAGTGATAAATGTAATTCAGTTTCTCTTTGCCAACTATGGTTTCTTTTGGTAGCTCATATTCTATATGGATTATTAAATAAACTCTGCATTCTCTGACTGAGAGAGATCTCTATTATGAACAACAAAGTAAAACTTAAGTCAAGGTAAGGAAGACATTCAAGGTGTCAGACTGGGGATCATGTTATTTTGTTTCCTAGACCTCTTACTTTTTGGGGGAAGAGTATTGTCCTTGGACTGGGACAAGCACTAGGAAAAGATAATGCAATAATATCAGGTAAGTATTATATAAAGTTTGTTTTACATCCCACTCCAACACATTAAAAGACGGATGATATGAAGCTGATGATGATCTGATCTCCACCAGTACCACCATGGTGACCATCTTGAAAAAGTTAGTTGTGTTAGTTGTCCTGAATAGATGGTTATATTTATATTTTTACACAGAAGATTTCTTACAAGTATACTGATTCTTTTGCAAGAACATGCAGCTGATCAGGCATGAACCATGTCTACCTGGCAAACAGCTTAAAATTCTGTTATTTTCCTCCTGAAAGAATAGTTATGTTGATCTGGTGTTTTGAAATGTGGTGTGCCACAATTCCTTTGACCACTGTATTCAGTGCTAGTACATTGATTAATGTATTACTGTTGACTAGTATCAGTTGGTCACATTAAAAGTTCTTAGTTGACAGAATTTGTTTTGTTCCTATGTTCGCAATCACTGAAGCCAAGTTGCATTGTACAGTATGCTAGGAATGTATAAAAAGATTAAAAGCCTTTCATGCAGGGAAAACATTGTCGAGAATCTGTACATCATAATCAGTACATTTTTTTAAAAGATACTTTCAGATTTATCAGGTGGATAATTAAAAAAAAGGGATGAAAAGCCTCCAACAGGGAGACAGGTTGACAGACTGTTATGAAACTAATCTATTGCATGTATTAACTTTTTTTTGTGTTCAATGTTCTAGACGCTGTCCAGAGAGCCCCAGGTGCTAAAGCAGGGTTTGCTCCAGCTGAATGAGGTCTTGGAGAAACTGAATTCTCTTCATGAGCCCCTAGAGTCCCCTGGTGGGTCAGTTTTGCTGAGGGAGTTAGCTACAGCCACTGTGACAAACCCAGACTCCACCCTGTCCCCCCAAGCGACCCCATTACTGCATGCATTGTCTGCAGCTCATGCCTACATCATGATGTTTGTGCATGTCTGTAGAATTGGACAGGTTTGTGTGCTAGATTTTATTATATGTAAAAATTGCATACATTAGTGCAAGGAATTTTGTTGAAGTTTGGATCATTTAGCTTTCGATTGAAATCTCTTTAAATAAGCATTCTTTTGCAACATGATCTGCTTATGACACTTAGTAGAAATTAATTTGTCAATTGCTTTATAGTTTTTCCCTCAGTACTGAATTGTTTGAGAAAAGAAATGAACATTGCACTTTGGCTGTTTTTTAATTATTGTACATAATATATACACAAATACCGGTAACATTACAAATTATCTTTGTATTTTATCACAGGTATTTTTTAAAATATGTAACAGTTCAGAAATATATTAAAAATAATCTTGAGTGGCTTAACCATATGCTGGAACTTCATTTCCAGATTGTGAGAATCACAGGTGTAGAATTGGGCACAGTTAATATACATTAAACACTACAGGCAGCTTGAAACAAGTTTACATGCTCTGAAGTCTATAATATTTACAAAACTGCAGTTTTTCTTGTTATTTTCATACTGTCATCTTGTATTCATTTGTGAGCTGAACAGTCACCTGTCAAGTTCTTTTCCTGTTCAGGTGTTATTTGCTTTGAAATTAAGAAATATTTCCCTGCTCATTATTAGCTCGGATGATCTGAGACGAGAGGTGCATGGGATGGTCTTCAGTCCCTTGTCCATCTGTCTGGCGGTTCTTTAGCACAAGTCTGTTATTGTTACATCTCCTAAGCTGTTTGAAGGATTGGCATGAAACTTAACATGCATTTATCCCATAGCCTAGTTGGTCCTAAATAAAAATGATATTATGGGAACAACTAATATGGCCACCAGATTGTTAATGTTGCTTATCCAGAATGGATGGTCCTATCGACATGGGGTTTTCAAAGAGATGTCTGATTGATCTTAAGTGAAAATTGTGTACAGCATCCTTCTTTAAAATCTTGTTACCCTACTCCTCTTGAACAAAAAATCATATTGACATGGGTTTTTTCAGTTTTCTTACAATATCTATTTAGTTTTCACTGAATATATTGCCATACATACATCTTGTGTGGCTGCTGTGATGGGTTTCTGGAAAATCCTGGAAGGCATATTGACATAGGGTTTTTGCCAGAAGACCAAATGAATATAAAGCCAATCTGAAATTCAATTTATACACCATGGCAACTAATTTGAAAGTCATAATTTTGTTGAAGAATATCCGAGATGGCATTTTTAAAAAACAAATGGTATTCTTGTGCAATTTTGCCTAGATGAGTGTCAGTTCCCTTGAAGAGGACTTTAGGGAAATGTACCCATAATAATGTAAACATAGCTGGATAAAACCAGTTGCATTCTGTGGGTTGATATTGTTTTATGCTGAAATATGTGGTTGATATCACACGTTCAACTGCCCAATAAAAATCAATATCTTGGTTAGGTACCAAACCCATGGCCATGTCATAACTAGTGCAACAAAAGCTTGTTGGGTGTGCCGGGCTTCCATTTTCTCATGTAACTGTTGTCAATCAAGTCTACCCCAATTACTCTGATCTGCATAAAGATTAATTGGATCTATTATCAAAGTTAAGAAATTCTCATCAATGAATTCCTAAATAGTCTATAGGCTTGGTAAACTACAGTTTTAGTTTTTTTTTTTTAAATACGACGATGATGACTAGTTTGCAATATTTTTCCATTCTCCAGCCAGCATGTACCTTGTCATGTCATTTTTGGGGTCAAAATCACTTATCTCCAGTCACACTTATCTAGCTCCAAGAAGCTCCTCAATTTAAAAATCACTTATCATCAGCCAGTATTTGCCAAGTGAAGTCATCCTTAAAGCTGTCAAAACTTTCAGGAAACATCTACAGGTATCCATCTATCTTAGCAATCATTTAAATCATTTAATCAGGTATCCGAATTTATTTTATTTATAGTAAATATGAATTGGAGCTGCTTTGTTGTGGGTTTATACAAACCAACCCCTCATGTGAGGTTTTTAAATAATTATTACTAATGTAAGTACGTGTACCCATAAAAGCTTAATTGAGCAATAAAAGAGTAATCTATATATTTTTCATAATTACAAAAACTGAGAAACGTAGATTTATTGTTGCTTCTAATCTGGATCTGCAGTTAATATTCTTGTCACAAATTGGCTAAATCTAGTTTGGATTAGTATGAGAGTATAGACACAAAACAAACTGATACATTTTTTATGCATAACACTCAACTTTAACTTCTTGACATGCCTAACTTTCACTAAATGGTTGTGAAGTCCATAAATGATGAATGCTGTATCAATTCGTAATCAAGTTCTCGTTGCAAAATTTGTAAAGTGGTATTGATTTGTCCCATTCCAGATGCATGATTAAAATCCCTCGCCTTGAACATTTTTCACTCTACATACATTAGTAACATCAGTAAAGACTTTTAGTTAATATTTTATGCCTTTTTTTTCTTCAATATCGAATGGTCAGTTGCATATGTGTATATCAAAATATGAATCTCTGGCTCCAGTTTCATGTTCAGTTACTTTAAATCGAAAATTAGGAAATTAGTATGAAATTAGCATTTTTTAAAAATTGCCTTTCCCTGTGTATGTTTAATAGGAAAGCCCTAATGTCTTTAATGTGAAATTGGAAACTTTGTTTTTTGTTGTTTCTTTTTAGCCTATGTTGCCCATTTTAGTACCCAGGTTATTATCAATAGGCAAGCACCCAGGTACACATGAACAGCTTTAGTCGTCCTCTGAAGATGAATTGTGTTGGGAATTTTCTCTTTGACTTTTAGTACTCCATTTTTTTTAAACCAGCATTTGCTACATCCAAACAAAAAATGACAAGACTGCTTGTTCCTTGGCCTGGTGTAATAGTTTTAATTTCAAAGCAGTTCGTGTCAGGCTGATGTACCCAGATGTGTAAACAGTTGTTTAAAAACAGCATGCTGATATCTGACCCATACTGGTTGCTTGATTTATGCCACATGAGACACTTTATGGGGTAAAATCATCTTCTGACTAACCTTTTACACCTTAGTGTTGATAAAGACAGTAAAATAGGCATTTATGAGAGAGGTTAAGGCCATTTTAAGTTTTGTCCTGTGTTCAGAATTATCTGTCAGAAGCCTCTAGTCTTTATGACAGCAGCTACTGACATGAAAATGAAAAATTGTACCTGACTGTCCAGAAAGTTGCTGTCCTCAGTTTGCTGGGCAGTTGGCATTGTTGAATACTGGTGTGTTCCGTCATTTTCTGTGACTGAAATAGGTGTTTCAAAATTATCATGACCCAGAAACATTTTTGGAAGACTGTTCAATTGTTTCCTAATGAACAATTTAATTTGGATAATTGGTTCAACTGTGATTGAAAAATTGAATGTGTTGCATATGTGGTGCTGTAGGTTTCTAAGTACCATGTACTATATGGAAATCCCTACAATATGGTTATGATTAATTAGTTAATCATTCTTTTTGAATTAAATCATTGAGTAAGCAAAAAAAATTAGAATTGAAGAAATATGATTAATTTTTCCCCATACTTTCAGTTTCATGTTACCATTAATTTTATGGCTTGGCATTTGAATTTGGCTCCATTTTGATTGTATAATGTGGATAATCTGCTTATGCCATTTTTCTTGAACTAATTGGACTGAATGGATGTGGAAATAGGATCAGTCAGTCAAGCTAGAAAAATGGAATACATCGTTAACTCTTCTTCACATATTTCTTTGAAGAATGGAAGTTCTTGTTGATTTACGTCTGTTTCTTTACTCAAACTTGAATCCATCACAAAGAACGAGTATATGTCAAAGGTCATCATAAAAATCTGCAATGTGAAACAGACCTCCAGGGTTGAAGCCATGACAATTCAGATAGTAATTATGGGGTTAAAACTTGAAAGGGACTTTTCCTTTTGTTCCTTCTTTTTATTTCTGGGAACATTATATATAGAGGCATATTGTTAGTGTTGTTGGATGTTTGTATTGACCATGTTGTCTTTTTATCTGGTCTAACTGTTTTTACAGGATCAGAGAGGTACAAATCTGTAATTTGTCTTTACAGTTTGCTAATAAATATTGTGCAGTAAAATACCAGTATGTTTTAAAGATAAGACTATTGACAGGCTTTGTTTTGTGTTTTTGTAAGGGGTGGGGGTGGGTTGGGTTCATGTGTCTTTTTTGCTGCAGAATCAGTGAAGCTCTTTATTGCCCATTCTGAAGTATTTAAGTTTTCATCATTCATATCACTTAACCCTTTCATCACTACAGACTGGTTTTCCGGTCACGGGAAGTAAGTCTGTAACCCAGTAGACTGCTTTACCGGTCTGGGGGCAGTGTACTTATTTAAAGTCATAGTACCAGACTACATAAAGTTCGGGATACCTTCCTTATTGTAATGTAGATATTTTACTTGGATGATCTTGAGAGTTAAGCTTGAATTCAACTAGAAATCTCTAGGTAAGCATGCACATTCTAAGCGTGTTTTCTGAATGGTGAATTTCTATTCAAAATGGCAGAATTCGAAGCAAGACTAGAATGAAGTGTCAGATTATGGTTTATCAAAATATTTTGCTGTTGTGACCTAACACAGTTGATTTAAAATGTGAGAAAACATCTGGAGATGTATTTGAATGTGCTTGTGGGCGACAGTGATGACAATGAAGGGGACTTTAAAGGTTTTAAACCAGATTAAGTGTGAACTCTACATGTTTTTGCTCTTGACGAACCAAAGGGATTTATTTCAGTTTTCTGAGAGTGTTGGACCAACCAAAGTGTTAGATGGCTCCAGAAAAGCTTTTGAATACTTTGAAATCTTTGATTGGTTGAGTGGTTGAAAATATTATTCATGTAATGTGGTAAATAATTGCTTCTGCATTTTACCTGTTGTGTTGCCTGTTTGCACCTGTATTTTACAAGTTATAATAGATATGCACATTTTATTGAATTAGTCATACAAGTTGACTTTTAACCTTTATTTTATTACTAAATCCAGGCAGATATCTTTAAAGTTGGCAAAGTTATGTTCTTTCAAAGTCTACTGGTTATTCTGCTTTACAAGTCCAAAGTTACTTAGTCTTCAGGGCTCCAAAGTTACTTGGTGATGAAAGGGTTAATCATTAATTTAAAAAAAATGTCTTCATACATCACTTTAAAAAAAAAAATATATTAATTTATCATACATTTGAAATGTTGCAATTATTTTCAGTACTTGTAATAACCACGAGGAAGTCAACTAATTGATTTTTTTTATTTTTTATTTCAGACTGACATAAGGACAATATCTGTAAACCATTGGGGTTCTGAATTAGGACTTCAGGTGTTAAGTGGATTAAGTAAGTTGTATACTTCATTAGTGTGGGAAAGTACAGTTCTACTGGCCCTTTGCAGTGATGATATTCTTCCACCAGGATGTGACTTTGGACGAGCAGACATGGAGAAATTGCTACCAAAAGATTTCAAACCAGAGAAGGAGACTAAAGACGAGGATGGTATAGGAAGCACACTGATAAGAAGCACAGGGGAGATGGGAAGTAATGGTGTTAGTCATGCCATGGAATCTCTCACCACATCAGAAACAAATGAGACCCCAATGGAAGTGACTAGTGAGTCCCAACAAAGTGGAGGAGACAAAGATAGTAAGAAACCCAAAATGTCTCCAACTCTTCAAGCACAGGTGAAACAGATTAAGCCACTTTTGTCAGTTTCATCGCGACTGGGCAGAGCTCTGGCTGAATTATTTGGGCTTTTGGTCAAGCTGTCTGTAGGAACTCGTGTTAGACAGAGGGCCAGTCAGATGTTACCCCCAACTCCTGTTACACCAACACCTGCAGCTCAGGCTGTAGCCAAGGCTTTAACCAAGCTTCTTGCAGATGGATTATCATGGACACCACCAGATTATTCTCCAGTGCCAAAGCTGAGGTAGGCACATTGTAATTGTCAGATAGGTCTGGAAGCAATCTTGGCTTTAAGCATTGGACTAGGATTTTAAATGTATCACATATATGACATTTTATATACACACACACATTTTCTTTGGTGACAAAAATGTACCTATATTCCAGATTTATTAGCAGTGGTGAACGTCATTTTTCAGCACAAGATACATGGTAGTCAGTATTAATGGTGGAGGAAGAACCTGGAAAACCCCCGGAAAGAATCACCGACCCATGAGAAGCTACTGGCAAGCTTTCTCACATACCAACATTGGCCAAATCCCAGACTCAAACCCATACAGACAGGTGAGATGGCAGTGATCCATAACGGAGAGTGCTTTAGACCACTCAGTCACTCAAGCCCCTATTGTGTTTTGTTGAAATTAAGTTAAAGACCAGGTTGAAAATTATGATACTTGTCAACAGGGTGCCATTTTTTTCCCAGTATTTAATGCATTTATTGGCCTCGTTACTTCTGATCCTCTAATCAGGGGTGCCACCTTTTGAGACCCTGCTGGAGGAGACCCCCCAACTCCACTTCACATTTTCAATTTCTTTGGTATTGTCCCAAAATTATGTCCATTGTTTGTTTTATTTGTTATACATGTTCCATAAGGTCAAGTTATCTCCTCTATCTGTTAGCACTTGGTGTTTCAGCAGAATAAATTACATCTTCAATTACCAAACTTTCTGGATGGCTTGTACTTTGGATAAGTTGGAAATCCTTTAATTTTGCACTGAATTTTCTCTCAGGTTAAGGTCACTGACAGAAAGAGGGAAAATGGGTTCTGAATTTTCTGCTTATGTTACAGTTATCAGCTTTGTTGCTAGCTTGCACTTAAAGGCAGAAGAAACCTAATTTTGATGGCAACGGTCAAGCTCCGTGGAAGTAGAAAATTACTTTGGCTTCCATCATCTACAGTTACTAAACATGTGGATTGCATACACTTGGGGTTAGGAAAAACATTTGTTGACTTTATGGTCAAATGTTGAAGCCACTCTTTGGTTGCCAAACTTTGTGTAGAAGCAATTCCAGCCCCAAAAATAGTTTTCACACATCTCTGGGTTTCCATCATCTAATCATAGCAAACTTTGTGGATGACTTGCCCTTGAGCTATGGGCAAAAAAAATCTGTAAGGGGTCAAAGGTTAAGACCACTGACTGACAGAAGTAATGATTTCCTCACAATGACTTGCCATTTTCAAGATCTCCACTATCAGTACTTCCCTAACATTATCAGCAGCAATTGCATACCAAAACCCCCAAATTTTATAGTAAATTAAATAATTATTTTATTTGATTGTTTTAATATTAAGTTTATTAGATATATGGTCACTGCTGATGTTGGTGGGATTTGGCATAAATCTTTCTATCCAAAGGGAGATGATTCATCTTACATGTAGACCTATTACTAATTAATAAAACAAGCCAATACAAGATTAGCTTTTTGTTTTTTTTAGTCAGGGCAAGTTAGATTTGCAAGGTAGACACATTTTAATGTATAATATTCAGGTAAGTATTGTTTAAAAGTTCTTGTTATATTCATTCAGTTGGCATCACTATAAAAGATTTATTTTTAAAGGAACCATGGTGCATGAACACTCACTTTTAAATTTTCCTTTTGCAGGTTGACGTTCCTAGTTTGTTCAGTTGGATTCACATCCCCCATGTTATTCAGTGATGTAAAACAACCATATCATTTAATGCTGCAAAAGTTTGTTTCCTCTGGTGGTCAGGAAGCTCTGTTCAAGTGAGTTATGGTTAATACACGTTTATTAGTCGAGGACAGGTGGAAATGATGACAGAAATGCAGCTTTATGTATGTCTTATGACAAATGTGGCATTTAGTGTTGGTAGTCTTTCCATTCTTCTGATTAACTCTTCTTTTAGCTCAATTTTCAGAAACCGTGTGGGCGCATTCATGTTCCATATTAGGCGTTTTGTTTTTAGTTTAGGCAAGAAACATGTAACTTCAGTTATTGTTTATAGTTCTCTGAAAAACCTTGAAATTTGAATAACTTTTGTGTTGTGATGCATATCCATTCATCCCAACCATTTTGTTTTGGCATATTCTTACTTTTTTTCCCACAATATTGTTTTCAGCTAAACTGGATAGGGTTTTACCTTTTTTTTTTTTTTAATGTAAAAAAAAAAGCAATAATTTGTTTTTTTATATTGTTATTTCGGGTTTTTGTTGTTGTTGGCATGTATGCATGTCAAATGTTAAGCTTTTAACATTTTCCAGTTACCATTTTCCCATTTGATATTGAAAAGACTTGGAATATACACTTGCATCCAGATCATTGGCAAGTTCAAAAATGAGCATGCTGTATGCATAGTAATGAGGTGATACTGCATCATATTGTCTTGTGCTTATTGGTTGTCAAGAGTTCACATTTCAAATACAGATGTGATCAAACTTGGTATACTTGTTTATATCCAAAAGTTTGATAGCATATAAGATCCAAGTATTTTTAATGAGGTGATCTTGCATGCAATTGACTGAGCTTGTTACCATTCTGTACTTTATATCTATCGTGGTATCATATAGTCTATATTGAATTTTGTTTAAGCCCAATAACGTCTATACATAGATGATTCATCCGTTAAATATATGCTTTAAATTTCAAAATCTCGTATTTCTTAATGGGCATGACATCTATAAATGAGGTGACCTTTATTCAAATGATTTGAAGCATTTGAATAATATTATTGCCATTCTAGTAAGCATCTTTCAGATTTGATTATAATTGGATCAATATAGGCTTGTATCATCAAGGTTCGGAATGAGTTGAACAAGGAGCTAAATTCAGAGCTTCATGACGTGATGATCATTCATCTGATTTAATGATTTTTGTTGCTGTTTTTGGACTAGATTTTAATCAACTTAGAAGATAGGCTTATGTGATCAGGATTTCACAGAAGTTCACTATTGATTGAGATCCATGCATATTAATGAGGTGATCTTGGATCTCTTTGGCTAGAGTTGATGATACTCTTATATTATTTTGAATTGATATGAAGTGAGCTTGAATAGATTCAATTCATGTCTGTTGAGTTTTATTATGTTTAAGATCTGTACATATTAATAAAATTCAGTTCAGTTTATAATAGTTCTGAAACCATGAGAAGTGTATTTGAGTTTTCTTCTTCTTTAGAATACTCTTAATCTCTATAAAAAGAAAGCAGGGGAAGTAACCCATGATGTTGCCTACAGAGATATTGGTTTGAGTAATTCTCCTTGCAAAAAAAATTGGAACTGGAAGAAAAATTTGAATTCCATAATGCAAGAGGCATAATTTTTAAATAGCAATAAAAATAAATTATGAGAAGTTGAAATGTATGATTAAAGAAATAGTATCAGTAGAAATATTCTTTAAGAAAGTGTACAGCTCCACACTAGCATAGGCTAGTTATGGATCAGAATTTCACATTGCAGTTGATAAATCTATTTCACAGAGAATTATTTTTGAAAACAGCCACATTTGAAATTCTTTAATGCTTGCAAGTTTTATATGGTTAATGAAGTAGTTTGTGTTGCCAGGATCTTAAATTACTTGTAATTTATATACTTTGATATATTTGGGCTTTCCTTCTCAGCCAGGAGCTGTTTTACCTGGCTACTTTTTAAAAAACAACTATCCCCCACTGGGGGGGGGGGGAGGTCACCCTAAACCTCTTCTTACTTTGGCAACACACCGTCCCACTTTAAATCTAATGGAAGCCCCTGTATATTGTTCTTTATTTCATGGCATTTAATATATTCAGTGCCATTACTGTAATTATTTGAAATTTGCTTTTTGTTTCTAGTTTATAATTGAAAGAAAACAACACTTGCAGATTTATTTACCATAAGTAAAGTAACCCATAACCTTAAAATTTTTTTAAAAAACAACAACCAAAAAAAATTGTCAATTATAAATTCAGATAAATGACATGAATGTATAGCCCAAAGATTAAAGCTTTGCCAGTCAGTGTAAAATTGAAAGATTATGGATGGCAAATAACTATGTATATTTATTATGCTGTGTCTGTAGAAATAATGTTTTTATATGACTATTGTGAAATAAGGTAATTAACATGGGAGTTAGTTTGCATACGTTGTGTTCTTGCCATACGATATAAGTATGATTAGTGAAATGGTCAGCTGATAAGTAAACCAGGGATAGATATATGTTAAGACCAAATGAGTTGGTGGCATGGCCCATTATATGACTTCTCAAAAAAACTTTTGACATGAAGGATTCTTTATTATTTAAAAATTGTACAAATTATGCCTATCTGTCATAATATATAGCTGCTGAAGCTAACAATTGAAAAACCTAGAATAATTTCTAAATAACTACATTTCAGAAGGTCACCAATTTCAACAGACAGTATTCTCTGTTTAAAGCCTTATGTTCAAATGATTGGTATGAAATTTGCTTTTGTCTGGTCATTACAAAAAATGTGTACACTGAGTCACACACAAAAAATAATACAGAACAGAATTGGACCCAACTTTGACACAAAGCATCTTGGCATAGAGAAGCCTTTCAATATCAGACAAATAATGTTGATTGCAGTCATGTATGAATAAAGATATAAAACTAGACAAACTAGTTATGTTCATGACCTGTATTTAACAGCACTGAAGATAGTTCTACATAAAGTGTCCTGGTGCTTATTTGAATGCTTGGCTCATATCAGCCAGGTGAGGTACCTCCAGCCAATTTTTACTGATTGTGTAAATTAATATAGTAAATTAATTCTGAAATTTTCATATTGCCAGCATATACCAATATAATGTTGTTTGATATTACACATATCTATTAGGTACTAAACAAAACTTTAATGTTAAAAATGTTTTATTTGTGCTTTTTGTAGACATAGGGAAATACTGTTGAACAAACTGTCGTACCTGGAAGAGGCTTGAATACAAAGAGAACTCTTACTGCATCTGTCTATTTCAATCTTATTAGAGAGTTGAAATATAATGAAGACCACAAGTTTTACAAACTGCCATCTTCTTTTCATTAGTTGTATAGTTTTATTAATACAGTTGTAGGAATGGTCATGTGTGATGATTATATCTGACAAGCATAAATCTGAACTTATCTTGTTGATGTGACTTTCTGATATTTTGGCCATAACCAAATAGAAAATCTCCAATAAATTTGGGAAGATTTAAAGCATGTTAGATCTTTTGGTTCTGAGAATTTCACAGGTTTAATATTACTTTATAATAACAGGGCATTTGAGTGGGCCCTCTCCATGGGAGGTATGGTACATCTTGATGAAGGACTGGAGCACCCTGATCTGCCAGGCAAGTATTCTCCAAGATGTTATCTCTTTTTCTGTTAAAGATATCCTGATTTTAAAAAAAAAATCAAGTTGGCCTTCATTTAATTCATTCAATTACAGCATGTAAAAGTTGAATTTTATCTCTTCATTATGAAAAATGCTAAATGTGTTATTTGTTGGTTTCTGGTGTCATGAATATAATGCATAAGAAAGAAACATATTCATTAGTTTCTGGTGTCGTTAATATTAATGCATAAGAAAAAGAGTAGACAAATTAATTATATTGAAATGAGAATTGTCAACAAAGTATAAATTGTCAATTTTTTAATTTGAGTTTGTTTATTAACAAGAAGCTAGAATCTTGAATTTCTTCATAAAACCCTCCTTTCCATTTCAAATAGAAATTACATATGCCCCATGTGCTGATGTGGAGAATTAATTATTTTTCTCTATATTGTCAAACGGAGCACGGAGTAAAATTCTGGTTTCCACAGGTGTTGGTTGATACATCAGCTAGTGCCCACTATCAACCAGAAACATTAAGTTGAATATCTAGTCTGTTGTTTGCAAACAGTTTCCATTTGAACATGGAATTATTTGGAACCAGAAGATTGAAAGTCTTTCTTGAGTGTATCAGCAAACATTTGCATGCACCAAACTATGTATGATCATCATTAATACAAAGATAAATTAATTTTCTCTCCAAGACCTACGAAGTGGGTATCAGTAATCAATATTTGCCACATTTATTCACATACCAGGTCACTGTTTTGTATTGGTCCCTGGAAAATTGTGGTATTCAAGTCAAATACATCTCAGTCATCAATAAAATGGGCCTATTGCTAAGATTAAACCCAATAAATGCCAATGGGGTTTGGTAAATTTTAATTCAAGATTCATTTTAATGATGTGACCTAAGTTTAGATTCCTCCAATCACAGTTACGCTATGCAAAACATGTCTTGTGAGGTCCACCATTTTAGAATATCCAGTAGTCAATATTATCACATATAATTTTATTAAAAGAATGGCCATAACATTTGTTGCAGATGCCACCTGTGTTAATGACTATTACCATAGTTGTTTATATCAAGTGATTTGGGCAGGAATTTCATTTTGAATAATTTTGTTTTAAGACAGGACTGGATCCCATTTCATTTGTGTCTTTTGTTTGTTTTTTGTTTTATTTATAGTTGTTGCCACCATCCTACTCACCCACCAACTCAACCCCATCTGCAGACCTACCAACTCTTACAATTGTGCTGCAAGTCTTAAAAAATTACTCTTAAAATATGAACTTATGGCATAAAAGCAAAACCTTCTGAGAAATGATATTGCCAGAAAAATCCAGACAATTTGTTCATCCGTGTTTGAATTTGGACCCAGGTTTCATATTAGGAGTGAAATTGGTCAGGGAACCATACTAACTTTACAGCAGTACATAGATGCTTTTAACCACCTATTTAACCACCTATTTGTGCGAAGTGTCTGCATGATCAAACTGTTGTTTTTAAAAATTTTATCTGGCAAGCGATACATGTTTAAGATGAAAGAGAAAATAAGCTGCGTTAAAAGTGTTAATAATCAACACAAAGTAAAAAGGAATATTCAGATTCTTGTGAATAAAAGCTATGTTTAGCTGCATTTGGTTTGGAACTAAAAAGATTTCAGCTGTACTAGTGGTAAATAAAGTATGCATACTTTACAAACGTTTCAGTTGAACATATTTATCATGGCTGCACATTCCGAATACCAAACTGCTTTACAGTAGTAGTTTAGGATATTACTGAAAACTGCTCAAACTTACGGGGAAAAAAATTTAACTGCCTTACTCTGATGGACTCTTCAGGTTTGGCAGGTCTGCCTCTGGTTCAATGGACAGACTGCAAGTAACATTCCAGAATCGCTTCATAAAAATTGGTTAATTTTCAACAAGTATGAGTAATTATTTTTTGTTTGTCTCTTTATGTATTGTATGAATGATTGTGTAATTTGATATGTTACAATGCTTTGTACAGGTATATCATTTAAGCCAGTGTTAGATTGCAGCTGATGTCACAGAATCACATCAGGCTATTTAAAATCAGCCTGTGTAATAGTGGTGATTCAGAAATTTTCATAGATATTTTGGTTTTTGTACTTGTATGCATATTAGTGTTGTCACTTGCACTTTGTTTATAATGACTTTATTCATGACATTTTTGTTTATCAACTATATGTAGGTGAGTGATTTCTCATTCTGAATATTCATATGTATGAATGCATGCATCTTTATGTGATCAGGAACACATTGTATATATTCAATGATCATTTTTCAAAATGTTTTGTACAAAAATGTTATTTGAATTGTCTCCTCATTTCATGATAATGTCATTAATTTTTAAGGTGGAACAGGAGAATTTTTAGATGCTTGGTTGATGTTGATAGAGAAAATGGTGAACCCCAAGACAGTGTTAGAAACCCCACATACACTCCCAGTCAAGTCTAGTCAGGCGAACTTCGTGCCATTTGATCCAGTTGCATACCTAATCAAAACACAGAAGGTAAACTGAATTTATGTTATTGTACAGCAGAACTTACGTAGTCACTGATGTGAATATCAGGCAGTATATCTATCTGTTCATAGTAACATGCACATTTATTCTTGTTAGTCAAGTGTTGTTGTTGTTTTAGGGTTTAATGCCATTTTTCAGCACATGATAGACTATACATGGCGGCCAGTATTATTAGTGGAGGAAGAACCCGGGGAAAATCCACGGAAAGAACCACTGACCCACGAGAAGCTACTGGCAAGCTTTCTCACATAACTGCATTAGCCAAATCTTAGACTCGAACACACGCAGACAGAGGTGAGATGGCAGTGATCTGTAACGGAGAGCACTTTAGACCACTCTGCCACTCGGGGCCCCCTTATTCATGTGTAGCAAACAGACCCTGAAATTGATAATTTACATTACCCATTGATCAGGAACCTTGATAAATAGTCCTTAAAATCTTGTCTTTTAATATTTGTTGATTGTACAAGTTTCATGCTATGAACAGCATTCAAATTTGTACAAAGTATGCTGAACTGCCATTTAATATTCTTCTTTTACTGATAGTGGTAAAAATCTTGCCAAGAACTTGTAAAAAAATAAAAAAACTGAATTTATAAATTGTACAATAAGTAGTGTTAGAAAAATTGAGTGCCTAGATGCCCAGTACATTTAAATTTTAATGCAGGGGAACTGTTCCCCAACATGAAACGCCTCACCATACAGCTGAATAATACTGTAAAAAATTTTGTAGAAAAATAAAATGGAAACATTTTTTTTTGTCTGGGCACATTTTATTATTAAGTTTCTTTCTGAATATATATTTCAAATGTGCCTAAATTGTCTCCATATAATATAGTTGAGTGTTTGGTGCTTTCTATCATTAAGAGATCATACTGTCTACTTTCCGTCTGAGTGAACCCTCAAAGAAACTGTTGCTGTATCTTTCATTTTGTGACATGATATACAGAATGCTTATGATCTGGGCATCTAGGCACTCTATAATTTTTTGTATATCCATTAAAATATGGGCACTCTGTAGAACATGTGACCTTTGTTTCTGTTGGTTAACTTTAGCTAAAGGAAAATGGTACTTATACAGAGTCTGATTGTTGTTGAATGTTGTATTGGCTTGTTTGGTAATTGTAAGCAAAAATCCAACCTGTAAAGCTTACCTGACATTTTAGGCACAAAAGTATCAAATTAACACCAACACTGAATGATAAAGATGTCAACTCAAATAAATGCAAAACTTGGCCATATGTGAGCAGCTAATGATGGATAACAAGACACCAGAAAAATAGTGTTCCATTGTCACCCAAACTATAATTTGTTGCTTTTTTTCTTCAAAATCTGAATAAGTGAAATTGATTGTGATTTAATTTGAATTTAGAATTTCTTTATTTTAAATGTTATGGATATGTGTGAAGCTGAGAAAACAATTTTCTAGAGAAAGCAACACAGGTTGTTGTTGTTGTTATAGGGTTTAAGTAACATCGGTAAATAATGTGATAAATATGGATGTGTGGAGATATTCTTTTGTGGTTTTTATCACTATAATATAAAAAAGATCTTTTAATTTCTGCAGATTTTGTCTTGAAATACAGAATTGCCAGAATTCCAGCATTCTTACAATAAATTATTTACAGAATATTGTATAGTTAGTTAGTATGTCATACATTGGTACATAATGATAACTAAGGTGCATTGTTAGTGTCTGCTCTTTGTGCACTGTTTCACAGGTGCTGTGTTACAATGTTACAAACACTGAATGAAAATACTGCCTTCTAAAAATTCTGACAAGAAAATGTATGGGTAAACAGGTCTGATGCTTTCTATTCATACTGACCAATTTCAGCAATGTTTTAGACCAGTTTTACTAGAAATATGTCCAAAAAGAAGATGGCATCATGATTTATCACATCAGTTGTCTGTTTTTAATGGGTGAAAGATTGTCAAGGAAATAATATGATCCAAGGCTATCATTCGAAGGGCTTTGAATTGGAAATTTATCAGTACTTTGAAAATGTGCAGTTTACAAATCCAAAATGAACTGCATGCATGCTTTTAGTTTCATTTTTTTCCTTTCATTTATTTCAATTATTTATTTTGCAATTGTGAAGTTCCTTCTCTTTGTAAGGATCTTTTGTTTGAATTCTGCCTTTCATTTTGTGTTCATTCTGTGCTTAATTTCATTTGCATTCATTATTTTAGGGCAGGATGCAAGGTTTAATGGTGTTCAGGTTTGTCGTGTATACAGTTGTATGTATAGTGGACTATTGTTGAGATTAATCACTTTTTAAAAAAAAAAAACTTGATATTTCAGGCCGCGTTCAATGCTGTAATGCATCTATGGAACAAGAAACCTCTGAAGATTTATGGCAGTCGAATGACAGAGTCCATCTTGGCAATCCTCTGTCACATCATTAAAGCAGAAAGCCTCATCAAGGTGAGTAGAAAATTTAAATCGTAGAAAGGTACCCAAATGTATGTCATAAATTTGTATATAATAAACTAGGGTTACATTTGGGACACGAGTGTGAAATTTTGCGTCAAGATTGTTGGAAAATGAAGAAAGCATCATTTGCAAAGTGGTATGGATCCCAAGCAAGTTTTACTATGTATGAATAGAAGTCTATGTTGGCTGTGTCTGGAAATGTCAATCAACAGTCAGTGACATAAATTATCTGATGCTGAGTTCTGATTCATGCTCTAGAATAGCCATATGGTAGAATAGACCTGAACTTCATGCCATATTTTATTTGTGTTCAAAGACTCGTCCAAGGAGAGGACAAAACATGTAGATGAACTAGTGTCTTTATACGAGCCCATATTTGGCTTCCCGGGCCAATTTCATGACAGTTGATGGGCTAATTGATTATCCCATCTTTTCAAGTCCACAGTAGTTGAAAGAGGTGGCATTGTGCACAGTTCTGGATGTGGGTTGAAGATTTCCTTGGTATAGATGTTCAAAATGCCTTTATGGCGCCTCATCATTTTTGGAATCACTTTGATGCTTAGTTCATTCTGCAACATGCTCATTCACTCTTTTGACCTTGGAATCAAGGCAGACCTGCCAACCCTCAAGTCATATGGAAATAGCCCTTAAAATTTGCAATAAGGCACAAAATTATGAAATCTGGATACTGTCCTTTCCGTGTTTGATTTTGGTCGGAGTTTCAGATTAGGTTCAGTGCAGTTTGTCAGAGAACCAGTCTAACTTTACAGGAGTACTTAAGATGCTTTAAACTGCATCTATTCTGTTATGTTGAATGTTTGAATGATCAAACTGCTGATATGACATTGTAAAAATGGCATTCACTAAGTGATACATTTTCAGGACAAAGGGGTCAATGAGCCTAAGTTAAAATAAACAATACAGAAGAATAAAAAGGAATATTCAGATTCTTGAGAAGGCCAACAGTTATTTTGGACATTTTTTGTTGATTTGAGTATATCGCATGGCCATCAAGATGTCTGCAATGGCCACATGAAATTGAAATTCTTTGTAAGGATTACAAGAAGCTGAGAGATAGCAAGGAGTCCATTGAGCTCAGTAGGGTTTAGAAGTGCAGTTTGTCAAACTACTGGATGTTGTTGTTGTAGGGTTTAATGCCATTTTTCAGCACAGCTTTGTCTATGCATGGTGGCCAGTATTAATGGCGGAGGAAGAACCCGGAAAGAACCACTGACCCACAAGAAGCTACTGGCAAGCTTTCTCACATACCCACATTGGCCGAATCCAAGACTTGAACCCATGCAGACAGAGTTGAGATGGCAGTGAACCATAACGGAGAGCGCTTTAGCATAATGTAGGCACAAATGCTTTAAAAATGTCATTGGAAAATATAGTTGTTAGACTTATTGTTGTCAGATATCATCATCTTGCTCCTACATACACACTTAATCAGAGCCACACAGACATTAGGTTTATTTCTTTTAAAAATGCACCAGTCTCTAACTTTAAATTCATGTTACAATTGGGTACAGCCATAAATTGGATGCAGTTTTTGCTAATTCACTAGTTCAATAGATAATGCAAGTATTTACTGTGTTCTCCATTACACTCAGAGGCAGGATTTTACTTTCATTTGACATGTCTGGTGGCACAAGTCGTTAGTGTCCACCTTGGATGCACAAGTTTGCTGGTGTGAACTCTGGCAGAATCATGCCAAAGACTATTGGTTCTAGCAGCTGCCTTGCGTGGTGCTCATCATTAAGAGGTTAGTTTTAGGACTAGTTGGCCTGGTTTGACTAAGGTGGGACACAATGCTACATGTCTGCAGTATGGTGCCCCATTAGGCATCATTATAAACTGCCACACTGCAGACACAATCGTGATGTGAATAAAAATGTTAAAACTTCATTTTTTAAAAATCCAAATCACACTAACATACTTTTGTTCGGCCTTCCCTGAAGATTTTGTTAGAATTTGGAAGCATAGAAAATATATCTGCATCGGCATTGCTGTGAAGGAGTGTCTGACATGCAGGTTTGAAAAAAATATTAGAAATTACAAATGGCAAATTGTGCTCTACAATGAAATTGTATATACTTAGCCATTGTGACATTTTATGTTGAGCATGTTAGTTACTTTGGTCTTCTGATAATCTATGTTGACAACTATGCTCAAAGAATAAAATGCTTCCTCGTGCTGCTGGGTTCACAAAGTCAAACTTCATCTATCATGAAATTTAATTGCTTGGCTTGGCTTATTTGGGAGATGGATCACATGGCCATGTTTTGCGTTTTATATATGGAATACAATTTGATTTTTGTAAATGGTTATAATGAAATCTTTTCATCTCTTAAGCATCCAGCAAAACAAAGAAATAGTTGGAAAGAAAAAACTCATTTCCTACCTAACTTTGATAGCAGTGTGATCCTTTCCCATCAGTAGCATGGTAGGTTATAATGTACTTTCAAATCGAGTGTGTTTGCAAGTAATGCATCTGAATTATTTATTCAAACCACATTACTCCACACACATGCATTTAAAGTTTTAAATTTAGTTTGCATCAGTCACTATCTCACTTTACTTTAAATGTATTTTGTATTCCTCGAGACATTTTGATGAGGTTCTAGTCTTTTTTAATCTTTTTCTGCAGGCAAACATTGAAAAGGAGAAGGACCAAGAACGAACTGATGTTGCCACCACTTCTGGTGCCAGCATAGCAGTAGTAGGTGGTCGTAATGAGGACCTCCATGTCAACATGTCACACTTACAACAGGTATCAGATACACAGCTCCATATTTCTCCTTCTGGATTAATCCTTCAAGTTTTCTTTATGCTATCATGATACTTGCATGTCAGCAGACAATTGTATGGACCTAATGAGAGTTTTGAATGTTCAGTAATCTTGTCAAGTTATCATAAGCAATTTGTGTATTATGTTATTTCAAGGCATTGACATTAGTGTTTTATAAATTAAAGCCATACTGAATTAATATGTACACATACTAAACTCGCATGAAAATACCATTTGCAGATGAAGTTCAAAGGGTGTATAATAGAGACGTTTGTAAACGTGTCCATTAGTCACTCTTCTGTTTACTAGGTATATCCTGAATCCTAGGAGAATTCTTCATGAAATTATGTATAATTTTGTATCAGAAATATAATGTCCTGTAAAAAAAAGGGAGCAAACATTTTAACTTATTTCATACTACAGTCCAGTCAGTCAGGCTGTTGTGTTTTCGGTCATTGTTGTAATATTATGATAGAAGGTGGTGTTGGTGACTAATCTAACATTACAATGTGTGAAATTATATATTGTTTAGGAAGCAGTCAATGTTCATCAAGAATGTTAGGTAATTTTATTCAATTTTAGTGCATGAGAATTGTAGAGCCAGCAGCAGAAACCAGTCTTTACTGAAAAGTTGACAGTGCTATTCATTTTTTTTTTTTTTTTTTCATGCCAATATAAATTATATGGTGAAAATATTAGTGCTATCTGTATTTCCAGGAATGGAGTAAAATTTCATGGTGTGTGTGTGTATTTTTTCAGAGTTACTAGTTAATAAGTTATTTTACATATTTATTAAAAAAAAAAATTATTGGTAGCTAGTTCCTGCCAAGTAGTAAAATTTCTTAAAATGTGATTTACCATATAGCCTAATTGCAGAGGTGTATTATGCTACACAGAATCAGATTTGGATGTGCATACAAGTTTCTAAGTAATAGACTGATGCAACAAGAGCACTATGAATATTACATTATCAATACATCCTATGTTAAGTAGTTATCTTTGTATGCACATGGTAATATAGCAGTCGAGCCTGGAGAGTATTGACATTCAGTGATCTGACCCTTTTGAACAAGGTATGCAATCTTGAGCTAAAGTTACTGTGTGGAAACCATTATTTTCTTGTTTGAAGTACCATGATTGTGACCTCTGATCTTAGAATCTATGGGTTTATTACCCTATGTGCAGGCTGTTCACAAATTGTGGTAAAGAAGATTTCTTTAACACTAAATTTGTTTTTCAAAACCTATTTTTGAGGGGGCTTCAATGACCTTATCATTTGACCTTTTGCCCCCTCCCCATACATGCCAACCATTATGCTTTTGGTGTAATCATTATGCTGTTTTTCACTCAATTATGACTTGCACATAAATGTATATTTATTACTTTTTCGGTATATCCACCTTCCCAAAAAAATCTATTATTTGTTTTCTCGTTTTTATTAACTTTTCATTAATCCCACAGACCATATTTTAGAAAAGACTGCTTCGATATAACTACAATAAAGGAGTATGCTTGTCTGTGGACTTGCAGGCAATTTCCTAACACTTTCATGTTTTATTTAGTGCAACTATCCTATTACCAAGAAACATCCTGGTTCTGCTTTCAAACTTTTGACTTCAACTTCTTTTTTTAACATCTGGATGACTTAGTAATGAGAGAACAGACTATTTTTCAAATTTTAATTTTACGTGCAGATTCTGTTTTATTTCATATTTAGTGCAGACTTAGTCTAAAGGTATTTGGTGCTAAAACGTCTTTTTTATTTTAGTCGATGCGTATACGAGAGCAAAAATATCACCTTTCAAATAATTTCACAGATGGATTCCACATTTTGACCACTTGGTTTGCAATTTTTTTCCTCATTAGGGGCTGGCATTTATGCGTCCCCCCCCCCCAGTAAAAATCAATAGACCTTTCATATACCAAAGATATTAATTACCGTATTTTCCGCCCTATAAGTCGCTCCTGGGTATAAGTCGCGGGAGGAGGAAATCCAGATAATTTTGGAAAATTCAACAGATAAGTCGCTCCTGCGTATAAGTCGCTCCTGCGCACTTACCGTAATCACGTTTTTGATACTGCCGGCCATTGCATATGACTTGGTAATTTCCAACAACGTGTAAGTATATTCTTGTTTGAAATTTTGCCACTACGATTGGCCTTCTTGTTTTTTTTGGTTGACCTTAACTCGTCTTCTTTTTTATGCCAGTCACGCACAATCTTCTCGCTTACGTTGAATTTTCTTTCTGCTGCACGATTTCCGTTTTCTTTCGCAAATGCTACGACGTTTAACTTAAATTCTGCATCATAACTTTTTCGCGTGGTAGTTGTTGGTGCCATGATTAAACTGTATTGACTTACGCTAATGTAACAATTTTAAATCATACAACGTTATTGTGAAACTATCTTTTTTTAATGCTCCATGGTATGAACGGTCCGTATTTATATACCGGTCAATTCCACAACCCGAGCGAACTTCAAAGGCACTTTATAAAACAATTGAAGTTGTTCGCCAGCCTTCCAGTTTTTTTTATTAATTACTTTGAAGTTCTCTCAGTGAAGCCAGTCTTGGTATTCCGGTCAATTTCCACAACCCGAGCGAACTTCAAAGGCACTTTATAAAACAATTGAAGTTGTTCGCCAGCCTTCCAGTTTTTTTTATTAATTACTTTGAAGTTCTCTCAATGAAGCCAGTCTCGGTATTCCGGTCAATTCCACACCCAGAGCGAACTTCAAAGGCATTTTATACGACAATTGAAATTGTTCGCCAGCCTTCCAGTTATTTTTATTAATTACTTTGGAGTTCTCTCAATGAAGCCAGTCTCAGTATTCTGGTCAATTTCCACAACCCGAGCGAACTTCAAAGGCACTTTATAAAACAATTGAAGTTGTTCGCCAGCCTTCCAGTTTTTTTTTATTAATTACTTTGAAGTTCTCTCAATGAAGCCAGTCTCGGTATTCCGGTCAATTCCACACCCAGAACGAACTTCAAAGGCATTTTATACGACAATTGAAATTGTTTGCCAGCCTTCCAGTTATTTTTATTAATTACTTTGGAGTTCTCTCCATGAAGCCAGTCTCGGGTTAATCCAGAGATTTTATAAACTATTGAAGTAAATTATGAAGCACTACCGGTACATTTAAATACATATATTGTAGCGACATCTGACCAACACTTTGCTTGAAGCACGTGGTGAATAATAAAAGAAAAACAATGGCAATCGTAATTTCAATATTTTTTTTATTAATAACAACAAATTTTAACACATATATATTATAACTAAATATTATTTGATTATTTAATTTGATATTCTTGTAGTCTAATACTTACGTGTATGTAAGTTTCGAACAATTGGCTTGCCGGTATACCGTAGATACATTTCGCTATAACACAGCATCACTGCGCATCAGTGATATCAGTCATTAAAAAAATTTATTTATCGTATAAGTCGCTCCTGCGTATAAGTCGCGCACATCATTTGAAAGAAAAAAAAACGAAAAAAAGTAGCGACTTATACCCCGGAAAATACGGTATACAGCTCTCCTTTGATATAAGGCATTTTGTTGTAAAGCAGTTCTGGATATAACATAGAGTTTCCAAAGATCTTGTGACCGATGTTCCCTCTAAGTGAATGGTAGATGTGCACGCAAAGCTCACTGCATTGTGCAAGCATTACAGAGACATTCAAACTTTAATGTTGGATTGACAATTCAGCTGCACAGGGATGTCTGAGTAGCTGCGCGCAGCTTAGAGGGAACATTGCTTGTGACCATAATGAAAAGAAAGTCATTCCCCAAGATTCTGGGAGAGTCTAAAGTTTGGTTTGGTTTTTATTTTAATTTACTTTAGCAATTTTAGTCATATATGCAGTGTGCCAGTTTATAGTGAAGTCTTGCACAGGGGTATTGTGCTGCAGCATCATGTCCCATCAAGTCACATTATCCTGACACCAGGCCAACCAGTCCTAACTAACCTCCTATTGCTGAGTGATGTCAGTCACCATTTATTAAAAGTCTTCAGTATGACTTGGCTGGGGTATGAACCCGTCAGGCCTGCATCTGAGGTGGATGCTCTGACCACTTTGGCTACCAAACCAGAGCAGTTCAGCCAAAAGATGATGCTGGGCAACCATTTTTTCCAGTGTGAAATCTTGGTCAGGCAGTCAAAGAAAATTATTAAGCAATGAACAGTTGGAAAATTATAATAGAAATTTATATTGTTTCCAGAACAAACTTATCAGGGTGCTGAAATTATTTCTTTAGCTTAATGTTGGTTAGTTTCTATCAGGAAGAAGCCACATGTTAGCTTCTCATTATCTGATTAAATAATCACAGTCCATTCTAGTAGTCTATTAGTATGTTAAGGAGACTAATAACTGCTCATCTTTGGTCAGCACATCAGGATATTGTAGCGGTAGCTTTCATCTTTGACTCGATGCTTGATCTTTGACTGAATACTTTCCTTATTTGCTATTTACAACAACTGTATATGACCCATTTCCAAGAAAATAGACTGGTTTCTTCAAATATGACCTTTTCCAGATTCATTATATTGATAAGCTAGTTATGTAGAATAGCAGTCTTTTCAGACTTCAAAGCATGTCAGATCGGAAGAACAACAAATCAACACCACTGTACAAACTTTAACAAAGAATATGAGAAAAATATAATACAACACTTGGATTTGGCATGTCATGCTCATTGCAGAACAATTGACTTAAGATTCAAGATCATTCAGCGAAGTTACACATATAGACTAAGTACAATAAGTGCAGAAATTTAAATAATTTGTCAGTATGTTTTGTGTTTGTATTCTGGTTCTAATCCATATGGTTTTGGTTCTTAGTGACAAGAATTTGACCAGCTGAGATGGGTTTGTAGCAAGAATTAATGGATCATTTTACAGTGTGCTATGATTCTGGCATGTAATATATAGATGACGCTTTTTTGCCAGTTGGCAATAATTATGCTTAAACCCTCTTGCCATCCAAATTTGTTTATTTGATGCTCATCCATCATTGAATATAGACACTTAGATAAAAACACTTATTTACATGCCTTCTCAAAAACAGCAGTTTGACACAATAATGACATAGAGGACTTTCAGGTTTGTGTAAATGATGCTGACCTATCTTCAGATATGGCTGCCATTACTAAAAGTGTAAAAAGTATCTTTTGTTGGCAATAGACATTTAATGCTGTTTACCTGTAGATTTTTTATTGTTGCATAACTTTGGCGTTACTTCACTGAAATATTCCATTTATCAGGCAAATGGGAACAAATTTTCAAATGTTCATTAAGAAACTATTTGAGATAATCAAACTTATCTGAAACTAAGACTAGGACCTTTGGCTCAACATAGTTCGATTTTTTTGCTCATCAAACCATGAGGTCTACAGAGTTAATGGTCAAATGATTTCAGTCCACTGTAAAATGGGTATGTTCTGGCTAAAAATAGAAAAACCTAATAATCACATATAAAACTTGAAATGAATTTTAAAAAACAGAATTTGACAACATTTAGCAAAGCATTGTGGCATGGTCTTAGAAATTTGTTCAACTGATGCAAATCTGCATTCAGATCACTGCTACTAAAACTAGAAAAACTTTAAATGACTTCTCAAGACAGTTCGGATTTTACAAATAATGCAACTACCCAGTTTAGCAATATCAGGCCCATTTTTTCAGCAAGTGATTAAGATTTTAAACAGCTGTTTTATTGATTTGAATCAGTTTATTCAAACAGATTTCTGTAAAAAGTCTAGGTCTTTAATGGAATTTAAAAATTTCTTATTAAACCAATACAGGTAAGAGATATTAGCAATTGTATTGGGAGGGGGGCCCGAGTGACTGAGTGGTTTAAAGTGCTCTTCGTTTCGGATCACTGCCGTCTCACCCCAGTCTGTGTTGGTATGAGTCTCAGATTCCATCAACGTGGGTAAGTGAGTAAACTTGCCAGTAGCTTTTCTTGGGCAGTTGGCTCTATCTGGGGGTTTTCCCAGGTTCTTCCTCCACCATTAATACTGGCCACCATGTATAGCCTATCATGTGCTGAAAAATGGTGTTGAATCCTACAACAACAAAACAACAATTGTGTTGGTTGATAAAGTATTTACTACAAAAGTCACTGCTAAAATAGCCTAACTGGTAAGAGTGTCAACCTTGGATGCAGGAGGTTGTGGGTTTTGACCCTGGCCAATAAACAAAAGTAGAAACAGCATTAAGAGGTTAGTGGAATTACTGGTTGGCCTGGTGTCTGGATAATGTGACAGGGTGGGGCATGATACCCCAATGATGCCCCGGTACTAGTCATCACTTTAAACTGCCACACTGCAGACATTGAAGTAATATGACGTAAAAATTGTTAAAGTTAACTTTATAATGTTCACAATCATGTCTTTTTCAGCTGATGGATATGGGCTTTTCACGAGAGAGATGCTTAGAATCCTTGATGCGTACAAATTCAGTTGTTCAAGCCACAGATTATCTCCTGACACATGCATCTTCCCATCCACCGGTAATCTCATTTTCTTTCATTCACATACCGTATGTGGATATACCAGTAACAGTTCCCACCCTCTCATTGTCTCAATTGTTCATAATATATGACATAAATATGAAGTTGGGTTTTATCTTGGGTAATTAAGAGTCAGCTTAATTTTGTTAGAAATAGAAAGTTCGAAATATTTTTGACCATAGTTGCAGTACATTTTTTAAATTATCTTTTCCATGTATATTTGTTATTGTATTTTTATTAAATTTGTCGAGTCATAGTAATACTCTAAAATGTTATTGTCTATATCATTCCAAGCAGTCTGAGCCAAGTATCTTTTCCTATAAAACACACGGGTATCCAACCCTGGCTTGCCTGGGTGGGTATTAAACCCATGACACATGGTTTACAAATCCATTGCTCTATCAACTAAGCCACCTTATTTTCTCAATATAGCTTGTGTAATGTCTGAGGAGTAAATCATGACTATGATCACCATTTTGTATCCTAGGGTCTTGGTCTGGACCTCGACATGACAGAGGAAGACCAGATGATGAGGGCAATTGCCATGTCTCTTGGCGAAAATGCTGTAATGTCCACTGACCAGGTTAATACTTTTTTTCTCTCATTCCTATAAACTATGTTTGACACTGTCCATTTGAAAAAGCCAGGTGGGTTATTTCACAAGTCGCTTGTTTCCTATATTGCAGATGACATGCTTATGTAGTAAAATTTATTTGCTAATATAGCTTAGTGAGGAGAGAACATGCTGGTTTTCTAATTTTAATTTTTACTTGCAGATTGTTCTAATTCATATTTAGTGGAGAACCAGTCTAAAGGTATTTGGCGCTAAAATGTATATTTTAATTTAGTCGATGCATATACAAGAGCAAAAATATCTCCTTTCAAATAATTTCACATGTGGATAAGAGCAAAGAAAAAATTAAACGCAACAAAAAATAACAATCCTTAAAATGTGAAGACACAAGTGCAGCATCACGTGACATCTATTTCAGGCCGTGTGGAAAGAATTTTTATATTTGGTGCTAAAAGTCTTCAGATTAATTGTAGTCTATGTGTGTGTAAAGCTAAAAGTGCTACATATGAAAACTTGAAGCAGTAAAGAATGTTAAAAAGACTAGCGGGGCAAATCATTGTTCATTGAAATTTTAGCGTGTTATATGTGGATTATGCTTTTTCTTGGATTACGCTTTTTCCTCGTCAAGGGTTGGCATGTATGCATCAGGGTTCTAATGCCTTCAGCAGTCAAGGTCACTGACTTAAATAAGAAAAATGGTTCCTGCACAAGAACACAAGTTCTATATCAGCTGAATTCAACTTACTAAGGAAGTTTATTGATTGGCCAAGGTCAGTGTTGATGTACCTGAAAAAAGCAAACTGTTTTCGGCACAAAAATTCTCGTTAATTAGAGGACTGTTAAACATGGGCATATAATGTGTCATTCATATTTTACAATTTTAGGAACATAAAATCTATTTTATGTAAGATGAATAACATGAAATTAGGGTAATCTAGTTACAGATTATTTTGGTAATCATAAACATGTATAACTTTAATTTCCAGGCTGAGAATACAAGGTCTGTAGACAAGAAGGAAGAGGCAGAGGAAATGGACAAGCCGGAAGAACCACTTGATAAAGCTTGCCTTGACAATTTTACAGAGAAACTATTTCCAGGTATGCTTTTACAGCTTTGCTGAGTTATAATTTGCATTGTTTCAAATGTGCAGAATAGTGTTCAAAATAAGTTTGATTACATAGAATATTGCTACCATTTACTATTGTGCTTGTTCAAAGACAAAAGGTTCTAGAGTGGAGAAAAATGCAACTACTCAGTTCTCAGTGTAATGGCTTAGAATATTTATTGTAAATAAATCTAGGTGGACAGTGAATGTGCAAAAGTTTATTTCAACCCTTAGAATGTTCTTTAATAGAAAATATGTATATGTTTTCCAGGCTGTTTAACTTTATTAGACACTCTCCAAGAGACGGTTTACAGAGCATGTGATTTAATAACAGTGGTGACACAGAGAAATGGAACAGAATGGCAAAAACGAGTGCTTTCAGATCTAGCTGCTGAGGTATGTTCTAATGGATAAATAGCACAAAATAGAGTTGTAATCTTTAGGAAAACCTGTTATCTTTGAGAGCAAATTTCGTTGTCATGCCACACCACAAATGTAGTAGTGACATATATTGCTATCTTTATCTGTCTATCCACCTACACATTGTTATCTTGTATATATCGTTCTGCTTATATATTGTTCTGGCCATCTAGTGTTACCTTGTCTGCTCACACTGGCCATGCCAGATTCTAAATCCACTCGGATGGAAATGAGATTTCAGTGATTGGTAATGGTGAGTACACTAGACTTCTTTCACATGGGACCACTTAGTTCGATTACAAGTAACATCTATGCCTATTAATAAGGTGATCTTGCAGATGATTACCTTTACTTACCATCACAAAATTATCATGTATTTTTAATTGACCAGATGAAATACAAATCTGAATCTTGTAGTTTATCATTATACATTTTCTGACATGCTTTTCAATCTCTATTCCCTGTTAAAACTTTGTAACCATGTTATATGTTGTACATGTCAGACATGTGTATTATTTAATTGGTATTTTATGCAACAATGTTGGCTTACAATAGTTGCATTTTGTATCCATTACTTTTTGTAACCTGACAATAGCAACTTTCGTCATTGTGGAATAAAACTTACTATGATGTCATAGTTATGAAGAAATATTCATTTTTTCCCTTGGTTTATTTGCGAGGAGCAGCATGCAGTTTTAGTTTTATACCCCAGTTATTGCAGTTTATTATCTGATACCCAAATTATTGCGATGACATTGTGCTGATCTACTGCACAGCCTTTGAAATGCATAAAAAACATTTTGTATCTACATAAGCTACTATGATGTATTTAGCATGTTTCCAACTCTTAATGACAACCAGTCACATGGGTGCTCATACAAATTTGTCAATATGATTTAATATAGGATTCTCGCAGTTCCTCAGCCTGTTTAAGATAAAATACTAGTTTTTCTTCTCTATCACTTACTACTGTATAATGTTTCCTTTAGTCATAACAAGTTTCCATTTTGCTCAGGTGCAATTGTTGGCTCAGACAATTCTGTTTTTGGCACCATCAAGTGATACAGAGGCTACAGCAGCTCAGACCCAGGCTGACAAGATAGCTAACATGCCAGAGTCTGCCAGATTTGCCACAAGAATCCACTTGTTTAGTCTGCTATTTGAGGTAAGTACGATACTATCATCTGTGAGATGGCAGTGTCCTTGGTTCCACCTCTGTGGTCCCTGAAATGTTGTCAGAGGAGAGGTCAAATATTCAAATTAGTGCAAAGGAAATTTTCAAATAATTTTAAATCAAAGATTATGTATTTAATCATAGAAAGAAGATAGTATATGTGAATGAGTTTGCATTTTGTCACAAATTAGATTGAGCACAAGGGAAATAGGAAGATGCAACAGTTAAATTTGGATTTGTGATGGTGAGTCTTTGGAGTTGCTACAGTTTGATTTGCAATGATTATCTGCATCCTCCTGAATGAAAAATTTAAGAAAATATTTGCATTTTGAGTTCAAGAGGCCAATCTTCCTGTTGCTTTTTATGGGAAATTATTACAATTACACTCAGCTATGGCCATCTTGTGTTTATGTTGTAAATGAGGTCATTTATTTCTTGCAGTAGAGTTTATTTACTTTGAACGTGTTTTATAGTTATATAATGAATTTAAGACAAGTTCTCTCAATTTTCATCATCTTCTTAGTCTTCTTGTATTACATGCAAGCTTAAATACAGCAAGTTTCGAAATGAAATTACACAAAAATCAATCCCACTCTTTGTATAAGGTACAATTTTAGGATAGTTTTCAGTCATATTTTTGTAGCTGTTGATAACTTGTAAAGATGGAACATGAAACGGAAACAAATCCACTTAAAGTAGGAACAAGATATCTGACTACAATGAGGAAGATGTCGATTTATGTGAGTTAAGAATGTGCCTGATGTTTTGACTTGAGAGGTTGCATGTATACAAATTCCACTTTTGCCTTTTCCTAAGGGTGGCTTCTGTAGACAGGTTTTGGTAGAGGAACAGGTGACCCAAGAAAAACTTGTAGGCATTCTCACATACCCATATTCGTCAAGCTGAGACTAAAAAAACTTGCATGGGCAGAACTGTAATGTGAGCGCTATCTGTAATGATTAGTGTCTTAGACTACTCTGTTTCTAGTGGCCCATCTAAAGCAACAACAAAACTCAACGAGGTGGATCATTGTTCACTGGAACATTATATAATTGGCTTGAAGTTGCCATAAAATCCCTGGATGTATGGTTGCTATTATCTTTATAGGTTAAACATTGGAACTTAATATGTTTGGCTTGAAGCTACCATCATGGTTGCTATTATCTTCATTGGAACGTGATATATTAGGGTTCAATTAACCTATGGAGGTTTGGTGCTTTTTACTTCATAGATAGATTATTGTTGCTTGGAACTTTGTATCTTTGGTTTGAAGTTGCCATGAAATCCATCTAGATAGATGCTATTGTCTTTATGGATGGACCATTGTTCATTGTAAATTACTTAGGAAATCACTGTAGAATTGTATCAAGTTTTGGATTAGATTAGGTAAGTAGAGAAGTGAAAGTTGACCTAAACAGTTAAATTTTGTACTTGAGTTAGGCAGCTTTAAGAATTAATACTTGTCAGGTTTTCCTATTCAACAGCATTATTTTGTCAAAGGGAGAAAAAGACTGATGAATGAATTAGATCCAGGTTTAAATTCATCAGGTTTCTGATGTATGAGGCACAATAGTTTTCAGTCTTGTTTTTGTAGCTGTAGATAAAATATTGTATCAAAACGTGAAAATAATGTGCTATCCATCTATTTGTGAAAAGGAAATGGTCCAATTAAAATCAGAGCAAGATGATGTCAGACCAAACTGAGCAAGATGATGATCTACATCTGACAAGCATATACCTGAACATTTCTGTTGATGATGTTCTCTGATACATTGCTCATAAAGTTTGATGCTGGTATCCAGCTTAAAGTGGGTCATATCATGTTTTCAACTTTTCAACTTTTGATATAGTGGAAGATTAATGGCATGGGTCATATCATGTTTTCAACTTTTCAACTTTTGATATAGTGGAAGATTAATGGCAGTTCTATACAGGGTTATATTTAGGAAAATCCTTACCGAATATTTTATTTTTTAGAAATGAATGTTTTAAAATGCAGACTTCATATTGATTAGCATTTTTAATAGATATAGCCTTTGTAATCATGCAATGTGTATAACCTTAGAAATCAATGTTGATTCCATCCACATTTGCATAAATGAGTTGGCTAAATACTGTTGGCAAACAACTTAATTCCTCTTCGTGTACGAAGCAGGATTTTGAGGCTGTTTCTAGGTTTGTGGGTATTGATAAAATACTTTATATTTATTTATTTGAAAAGCAGACCTACCAACCCTTAGTATTTTGCTGCATTAGTCGAATGGAGATGACCCTTAAATAAGGGCTGTTGGAATAAAGCACAGATTATGAAAATATAACTTTGTGCTGATTCTGGCTTGTTTGTGTTTCTTTTGGATCCAGGTTTCATATTAGATTCAGTGGAATTGACCAGGGAACCAGACTAACTTTAACCTTAGCTACTTTTTTGTTAAAAGGAAAAGGCATCCAACAAGCAATATCAGGACAAAAAGGACAATAAACATCTTAAGAAGAGTCAAAGGGATTATTAAGATTCTTGAGAGCAAATTGGTTAGGAAGGAAACAATTACATTTAGTGGAGATCATTGGCTGATTTGAATGTCACATGGTAGGAAAGATGATTGCTGTTGCTATGGTCCACATGAAAAAAAAAATGATTTGTTTTATAAGGATTATGTCAAGTTGAATGATGTCAAGAAGGCATTGAGCTCTGTTAGGTTTGGAACTGCAGTTCGTAAAACTCTACTGTAGGTAATTAAGTAAAGTTAACAAACTTTTGAACTGAACATGTTATTTACCATCACTGTATCAATCTTGAATTACACTTCTGGACTTCTCAGTGCATGTTTTCCAGCTTGACAATTGGGAGGTAGCTCGTTTTTCATTGGAACCAGATATCTTTGGCTTAAAGTTTATGTGAAATTCCTGGATGTGTGGTTGCAATTACCTTCATAGATGGATCATTGTTCACTGGAACTTTGTCTTTTGGTTTGAAGTTAGGGTTGATGTGGAATCACTATTATCCTTATTGGTTGAGCATTGTTTGTCGGAACTAGATATATTTAGCCAGAATGACCTTGAGATATATGGATGTGGGGTTGCTATTGTCATTATAGATGGAGAATTCCTCATCTAAGCTTGATATATTTGGCTTGAAATAAGGATCAAGGAATTGGTTTGCTATTATCTTTGTAGTGAGTGATCATTGGAGCTTGATATGTTTGGCTTGAAGTTACCTTTAAATCTGCGAATGTGGGTGTTTAAGTTGTTTTCATAGATAGACCATTGATCATGGGTCATAATATCTTTGGCCAGAAATGTCCAGGGAAAGAAGTGTCCCATAAATGCAAGCGGTTTCAGGTATACTCCATTTTGACATAGTTGAGATTCTGGGTAAGCACATTGTTTTTAAGTTTTCACTCCTTAAGTGCAAATTTGAATTGTTAAGAATAAAATAAAAACTTTTATTCAACCTTTTCACATCATCCACTTCACAGAATCTGACTAAATATTAAAGAAAACATCCTGGAATTAGGCAGTTTAAAGTGTGTTGCAGTGGTTCTGATCTGCCCACTGCCAACAAAAAAGACTGTACAGGATTTCACAAGAAGTAAAGTCCTGTTACTGTGTTTGAGGCAGCATGATTCATGTTTTGATAGTAACTTGTATATTTTTGTGGCTGTGCCTGGATTTTTGGACAGTGTGTATTGGACATTTTCAAGGTCTGTCTTGATGAACTGGTCTTTTGCTTTTCTACTCTGTGTAATGTATTTATGAGGCAATCAGTTTGAGTTATATTTAAAGTGCAGGAATTTCATTGTATGATGATTTACCAAGCACATGTCTGACAATAACGTGTTGAGAATATATCCTGACAAGTGAAATTCCTGTTGTATTTTTATGAGATTTAAGAGAGAAAGAAAAAATTTCAAATTGTTATTTCTACTTTTTAAGAATGTGCCTGTGATATTGTGAATCTTTGCAACTGTTTCCATTATGATATTTCATCTTGAACTGTATCATGGAATTGTGCAAACTGTTGTAGTTATCTAGTCATAATGATAACCATTCGCAAGATAAGGGTCATCCTTGGTTCTTACCACTATAGTTTCTGAGATGATGTCTGAGGTCAAATATAAAAGTATGCAATCAATTAAAATGACATTTTCAACTATTTTGTAGTCAAAGATTATATATTCAATCATAGCAAGGAGATGCATTATATATGTGAAGGATTTTGTATTTTGTCCATCAAGTCACTCTCATAGGATGTGTGGGATTAAGTATGAGAGAAAAAAGAACATGCAATGAATTAAGTGGGGATTTGTGATGGTGAGTCATTGGAGTTGCCATAGTTTGATCTTCTTTGTTTAGCTGCATTCATAGAAATGAAAAATTAAATCAAAAATATTTGCTTTTTGGGTTCAAGAGGTCAGTCTTTTTGTTGCTTTTAATTGCAAAGTGTATGATCTTCATAGAAATTATTACAGCTCTCAACTACTTTGGTGGCTTAGTGGTTAGAGTATCCGCCTCTGATGTGGATGATATCCGGCAGAGTCATACCAATGCAATCAGTTTCAGGTGTACTACATTTAAACATAATTGAGATTAAGGGTCAGCACATTGAAAGCGACCTGACCATAGATGGCTTAGAAATTTTACTAATTATACAGCTACCCAGATGTTTGATATAATTGTTATTTAATTTGTAGCATATTAGTCCAGGAATTCAGTGGTTATTATTTAGATGTCAAGGTTACAGAGATTTTAAAGTCATGCTACTGTGTTTGAAGCAGCATGATTGATGTATTGACTGTAACCTTTTTATTTTTGTGTTTTGATAACATTTCCTTTTGCTTTAATACTCTGTGTAATGTATTTATGAGGCAATCAGTTCGAGTTATATTTAAAGTGCAGGAATTTCATTGTATGATGATTTACCAAGCACATGTCTGACAATGATGTGTTGAAAACTTATCCTGACAGAAGTGAAATTCTTGTTGTATTTTTATTTTGAGAGAAAACAAATCTTTAAATTGTTTAAAAGATCTAGGTTTGTTGAGATTGATAAAATATTTCTGATTTATTTATTTCATATATACATATTTATTGATGGTTTTGTACCTAATTTGTGAATTTGCCTCTGTTGAAAGGTAGGGTGGGGATGGCTGTTGTTTTCATAGATGGATGCTTGTTTTTCCTGAATAGACTATATTTGGTTTGGTTTTATGGGATTTAATGCTGTTGATAGGCTTCATATGGTAGGAAGCAAATCTGGTGAAGGATGAACCACCAACCCATTGGAAGCTAATGGAAGGTTTTCTTGCGCATCATCATTGGTCGAGCTAAGACCTGAACTGATGCAGGCAGAAGTGAGATGTGTAGGTAATCTGTAAAGGCAAGTGCCCTAAACTGTTCAGCTGCCAGTGGTCTCACTTAAGCAACAAAAAAATTGTCGGATGCAACTTGTTTTTCATTGGATCTTGATATCCTGTGTTTGAAGTTTGTGAAATCCATGGATGTGTGGTTGCGATTACCTTCATAGATGGATCATTGTTCACTGGAACTTTGTCTTTTGATTTGAAGTTAGGGTTGATGTGGAGTCATTATCTTCATCAATTGAGCATTGTTTGTCGGAACTAGATTTATTTAACCTGAAATGACCTTGAGATATATGGATGTGGTCTTGCAAGTATCATTATAGATGGAGAATTTCTCATTTGAATTTGATATCTTGGGCTTGAAATAAGGATCAAGGAAGTGGTTTGCTATTGTCTTGGTAGAGTGAGTGATCATTAATCATTGGAACTTGATATGTTGGGCTTGAAGTTGCCGTGAAATCCATCAAGGTGAAGGTTACTGTGTTCATGGATGGACCATTAGGTCTTCATATCTTTGGATTGTAATGTCCTTGAAAAGTAGTAGCCATAAATACAAGTGGTTTGCAGTCTACTATATTTAAACATAATTGAGATTTGGGCAAGCGCTTTCATCTGAGGGTAAACGCTTTCATCTGAGTTTTCACTAATTAAGTGCAGATTTGAGTTTATTGAAATTATTTTTTTAAATGAACTTTATAAGCAATCAGAGTAATGTGTAATATATTTAGAAGAACAAAAGCCTCTTTTCTAGGTGCCAGGCATATGTAAATTAAAGAGTCCTCACAATGAGTGTTATTTAGAAGTTCATTAGTGGTATGGAATCAGATTTACCCAGAAATGCATATTACGATGAATTATTGTTGAGTTTGATGGCCGAGGATCTTGATGATAAAGGTCACTTGGAGCAGTTCTTTACATTTTAGGAGGATTGTCAGTGAATCATTATTTTGGATCTGGAAGTGCTATTTTTTAATTTATATTGAATAAAGTAATGATGTGTAACTTTGTAGAAATAGCTGCAGGTGTTTGAGGTCAGTAGATCTGGGATAAAGGTCCTAGTGGCACATTTCGCAGATTCATCTGTAATCTTGGCATTTTGATGAGACTGATGGATTCAGGCATCAAGCATAAAGGTGACAGGTTGAAGTGTTATTAAGCATTCAGAGGAATTGTTGAAGAGCTATGTGTTCTATGCTTGATTTATCTGCTATTTTTCATATATATCCACAGGGCCATACGACCAAGTAAACTTTACCATGGTCCTGTTTTTGTTTTCTGTTTTCTAAAATGCTCTTTACATTACTTGAAAACAAAAGAAAATTTGATGGAAATTATCCTATTGTGAAGCTATTTGAATTTTATTCCTATCAAACTAGAAAATATGGACATGTTAATAAAAACAAGATCCTTGAATTGGCTTCATCTCAGCAAACACTTCACAGAATCGGACCAAATTTTTAAGAAAGCATATTGGAATGAAGCTATTTAAAATTTACCATACTGGTTCTGGTCTGCCAGCATGGCAAACCAGAAAAAACAAGGAAAGGATTTCACAAACACCGGTAAAATTATCACCAGTTCTGAAACCAAGTACCGGTAACCTGACAGATGCCTTTAAAGTTTAGAAATTATACAGCTACCCAAATGATTGATATAATTATTAAATTTGATGCATATTATTAGCTGATTGAGTGGTTATTATTAAGAAGACAAGGTTACAGGGCTTGTGGAGTATTTTTAAGCAAGATCATTGCTGGTTTGACAGTAACTTGCATATTTTTGTAGCTGGGCCAGGACTTTGGACCGTGTGTATTGGATATTTTCAAGGTCTGTCCTGATAACATTTCCTTTTAGTTTTCTACTGTGTAATGTATTCATGAGACAACCGGTTTGAATTTTATGTCAAGTGCCGAAATTTCATTGGATGATGATTTACCAAGCACATGTCTGACAATAATGTGTTGAGAAGGTATACTGACATAAGTGAAATTCCTGTTGTATTTTTTATATAGAGAGAGCAAAAATCTTCAAGTATGTTTATATATATATATATATATATATATATAGAGAGAGAGAGAGAGAGAGAGAGAGAGAGAGTATTGCAATTCAATCCAGCTGTTAATTATATTTCCTCATTAACTGTTACATTGAATTTTACAAACTGTTGTAGTAATCTTGCACCTATGAGATGGCAGTCGTCCGTTGTCCCATCTGTGGTCCCTGAGATTTAGCATTCAAATAAAATATGTAATCAATTAAAAAGACATTTTCAAATATTTTCTAATCAAATGATGTCTTCAGTCATAGCAAGGAGATCATGATATATGTGGAAGATTTTGCATCATGTCTTAAAATCCCCTTCTTTGGTGTGGGATTGAGCACGAGGGAAATAGGATCAAAAAAGGAATTAAATTTGGATTTGTGGTTGGAATTGCTATGGTTTGATGTGCAGTGATTATATGCATCCATGAAAATGAAAAATTAAAGAATATTTCCTGTCTTCTTTTCAAGAGGCCAATCTTCTGTTTCTTTTAATGGTGAATTGTTTGATGTTCATATAAAGTATTACAACTGTACTCGGATACGTGGCCATCTTGTGTGTTATAGTTGAGGTCCTCTATCTTTGCAACAGAGTTTACTTACTTTAAACATGTTTTCATGCCATATATATTTTAATGAATTTAACATAAGTTCTCGTAAGTTTATCTTAAGCTTCACACAATGCAAACAAGATGAGGACCCAGATGTCATAGAAACTTATTAAAATGAAAATGAATGCAGGTAGATTGCAGAGGGAGAGAGTTTGCAGAGATCACTATTGAGATGTATCATCAGAAGTATATGCATATGTAGGTTAGTGAAATTTCCTATTGCAATTGAATAGGACGGCTCCAAGCATTATTGCTTTTCCTGTTTTCCTTTGTTAACAGCATTGTATCAGGCATACGGAGAAAGTGACTTGGTGAGGAAATGAATAAATTACATGCAGGTTTAAATTTACAAGGTCTGTAAGCAAATTGTATAACAAATCAGTCCAGTTTGTACATGACACAATGTTTGGGTAGTTTTCAGTCTTGCTTTTGTAGCTGTTGATAAAATATTGTTTCAAAGTGTGAAAATGTGTTTTCCATTTATTGTGAATACGAAAATAATCAATTAAAATCTAAACAAGATTATATCTGATGACACTGAGCAAAATGATGATCTACATCTGACAAGCATATATCTGAAAATTTCTGTTGATGATGTTCTCTGATCCGTTGCTCAGGAAGTTTTGACACTAGTATTCAGTTAAAATGGGTCATGTCATCTTTATCAGCTTTTGATATGATGGAAGAGTAATGGCAGTTCTATACAGGGTTAGATTTTGAAAAATCATGTGTGAATACATTATTAAAAAATCAATCTCTGAATGAAATTTACTGACTGTTGTACCACTCTGGTGGCCAAATGGTTAGAGCATCTGCCTTGAATGTGGAAGGTCATGGGAATCGAACCTCAGCTGAGTCATATCCAAAGACTGAAAAATGGTACTAACAGCTGCCTTGCTAGGTTCTTAGCATTAATTAGTTAGTGAATAGACTGGTTGGCCTGGTGTCAGGATAATATGACTGGTTGAGACATCATTATATATAACTGCGGCATGATGCCCCAGTGCTAGACATAACTATAAATTACCACAATGCAGACATCATAGTGTTATGACTGAAACATTGTTAAAGCTACGTTATAAATCCAGATCACACAAACACAAACACACAGAAACTGTTGTTTATCTTGACCCAGTGATGACCATTCACAAGTTTCTTATCCATCCATGACTCCCACCACTGTGGCAGAGGTCAAATATTTTTTTTAATGCAATTAAAATGACATTTTCACAAATATTTTCTAGTTGAACATTAAATGTTAAATTGTATTTAGAATATGCATGATGCATATGAGTGATTTTGCTTTATGTCCCACAAGTCTAGGTATGTTGCTTAGGATCAAGTACAAGGGGAATTAGGAACATGCAATGAATGTGGATTTGTGATGGTAAGTCATTAGAGTAGCCATAACTTGATTTGCAGTTATTATCTGAATCCAATTAATTGAAAAACTAAAGAAACATATTTGCTTTTTAGGGTTCAAGAGTCCAATCTTTCTGTTGCTTTTAATATCCATGTGTATGATCTTAAATGGAAATTATTATAACTTTCTCCTGTACTCAGATCCATGGCCCTTTTTATAGGTTGGTTTTTGTTGTTGCAGTGGACGTCTATAATTGCAAAAGAATTTTAATTCCTTTGAACATCTAGTAATATAGAAATGAATATAAGTTAATTACATAGAGGGGGAGAGAATCATGATCCAAGCATGAATGTATTTCCAATTTTCCTATTCAACAGCATTGTATCGGGCAAAGAGAAAACAATACTTGGTGAGGAAAAGAATGAATTGTATACATGCTGGTTTAAAAGCATTATGTTTCTAAATGAAACTGCACAATAAGTCAAATCCCACTGTAGGAGGCACAATTATTGGATAATTCTCAGGCTAATTTTTGTAGTTGTTTATTTTATATTTATTTATGAAAAGGAAAAAGTCCACTTAAAATCCGAACAAGATAGTATCTGATGACAATGAGCAAAAGATGATGATCTACATCTGACAAGCATATATCTGAAAATTTCTGTTGATGATGTTCTCTGATATGTTGCTCAGGAAGTTTTGACATTAGTATTCAGTTAAAGTGGGTCATGTCATCTTTATCAGCTTTTGATATGATGGAAGAGTAATGGCAGGGTTAGATTTTGAAAAATCATGTGTGAATGCATTATTAAAAAATCAATGTCTGAATGAAAATTACTGACTGTTGTACCACTCTGGTGGCCAAATGGTTAGAGCATCTGCCTTGAATGTGGAAGGTCATGGGAATCGAACCTCAGCTGAGTCATAACCAAATACTTTGTTTGTTTGATTAGGATTTTTAATGTAGCTTTAACAATATTTCAGTCATATCATTACGATGTCTGCAGTGAGGCAGTTTATAGTGATATCTAGCACTGCGGCATCATGCCGCAGACATGTAGCATGATGTCTCACCCAGTCACATTATCCTGACACCAGGCCGACCAGTCCTAACACTAACCTCTTAATGCTGAGCGTCAAGCGAGGCAGCTGTTAGTACCATTTTTGTAAGTCTTTGGTATGACTCGGCCAGGGATCGAACCGACGACCTCCGCTTCTGGGGCGGACACTCTAACCACTAGGCCACCGGAGCGGTTGCAAAGACTTTGAAAAATGGTACTAACAGCTGCCTTGCTAGGTGCTCAGCATTAATAAGTTACTGAATGGACTGGTTGGCCTGGTGTCAGGATAATATGACTGGTTGAGACATCATTATATATAACTGCGGCATGATGCCCCAGTGCTCGACATAACTATAAATTACCACAATGCAGACATCAGTGTTATGACTAAAAAATTGTTAAAGCTACGTTATAAATCCAGATCACACAAACACAGACACACAGAAACTGTTGTTTATCTTGACCCAGTGATGACCATTCACAAGTTTCTTATCCATCCATGACTCCCACCACTGTGGCAGAGGTCAAATATTTTTTAAATGCAATTAAAATGACATTTTCACAAATATTTTCTAGTTGAACATTAAATGTTAAATTGTATTTAGAATATGCATGATGCATATGAGGAATTTTGCTTTATGTCCCACAAGTCTAGGTATGTTGCTTAGGATCAAGTACAAGGGGAATTTGGAACATGCAATGAATTACGTGTGGATTTGTGATGGTATGTCATTGAGTAGCCATAACTTGATTTGCAATTATTATCTGAATCCAATTAATTGAAAAACTAAAGAAACATATTTGCTTTTTAGGGTTCAAGAGTCCAATCTTTCTGTTGCTTTTAATATCCATGTGTATGATCTTAAATAGAAATTATTATAACTTTCTCCTGTACTCGTATCCATGGCCATTTTTTTAGATTGTTTTTTTTTTTTGTTGTCGTTGCAGTTGACGTTGTCTATAATTGCAAAAGTTTTAATTCCTTTGAATATCTAGTGATGTAGAAATGAATACAAGTTAAAATACATATAGGCCATAATAGGGGGAGAGAATCATGATCTTTTGGAATACATACAGTAAGTAGAAAATTCAAGTCTAATCAGTTAATTTTGTAATTGAGTTGGACAACTCCAAGCATGAATGTCTTTCCAATTTTCCGATTCGACAGCATTGTATCGGGCAATTAGAGAACAATACTTGGTGAGGAAGAAAACAAATTGTATACATGCAGGTTTAAAAGCATTAGGCTTCTAAATGAAACTGCACAATAAGTCAAATCCCACTGTAGAAGGCACAATTATTGGATAATTCTCAGGCTAATTTTTGTAGTTGTTTATTTTATATTTATTTATGAAAAGGAAAAAGTCCACTTAAAATCCGAACAAGATGGTATCTGATGACACTGAGCAAAAGATGATGATCTACATCTGACAAGCATATATCTGAACATTTTTGTTGATGATGTTCTCTGATATGTTGCTCAGGAAGTTTGATGCTGATATCCAGATTAAAGATCGTCTTGTTTTCTTTATCAACTTTTATTACAATGGAAGAGATATGGCAGTTCTATACAGGACTAGAGATGGGAAACTCGGTTGAATATATTGTTAAAAAATAAACTTTTTAAAATGCAGCCTGCTTGTAAATTAAAATCTTATATTTTTTTTAAAATTAAAAATAATGTTTTTGAACAAATTTGCAAATCATTGTGGATCACACACTGCATAAATCGATTGGTTAAATACAGTTGATAAATAACTTAATTCCTCTCAATGCATGAAGCAGGATTTTGAGGCTGTTCTAAGGTTTGTATGTATTGATGAAATACTGCTCATTTACAGAGCTTTCCTTATCAGCTGGGAGTCTGGTGATTTTCCTAGTTAAATTTATTTTGCACCTGGCTACTTAAAGGAAATGCAATTTTTGACAGGTCAAATTGAGAGATTATAAGTTTGTCTTCACTGGTCTTCATCATCCACATAGCGTTATTTTTGGACTTCAAGGCACACCAGATGCTCATGCATGCATTCCGTTGACCATGTCCACTACCATAGGCCCTGCCCTCTCTCGACTTTGACAACTTGCCCTTTGACATTAAATTTAATGGAAGGCATTCATTTATTTCATTGGTATGAATTTGTGATTTTGTCCATAATTTGTGAATATGCATCTGTTGAGAACTGGTAGTTATTATCATCTTCATAATTATTGTTTGGCCTGAAGAAACCATATTTTTTTGTTGTTGTTGGGTTTAATGTAATTTTTCGGGGTTTATGTAATTTTTCTGTACTAGATCTACATGGAAGTATGTACATCTGGTAGATCTACATGTAGAAGTACGTACATCTGGTAGAGGGAGAACCACCAAGCCACGAGAAGCTAATGGCAGGCTCTTGCTTGCCCACAATGGTCAAGCCAAGATTTCAGCTAACATAGATGTGAGATGTGTGAGTGATCTGTCTAGGCAGGTACCTTAGACTACTCAGCTAAAAGTGGCCCATCTGAATCAACAAAGATGTCCAAGGAGTTGGATCATTGTTCATTATGTCTTCATAGTTTGGCTTGAAGGTATAATGAAATCCCTGGCTGCGGGTTCCTTTGATCTTCATAGTTAGACCATTGTTCTTTGGATCTTCAGGTCATTGACTGGAAGCATCGATGAAAATAGGTGGCCTCTGTAATACCAGTACTCTTGTGTATGGTGGTAATTGGAACACACAACAAATTACAAGAGGATGCAATGGTTACCATTGGAATCACCTTATTTAGAATTGCAAAGATTATCTTAATCCACAGAAATTTAAAATTAAAGAAAAGATTACATTTCTCAGGTTAAAGTGGGCAATCTTTTGGTTGGATTTATGTGTTTTGTGCATCATTGTGATGGAAATATTATATTGGTCAACTGTATTCACATACATTATTTATGCTGTAATATTAATAATAGACCAGGAGAGCTATGGGAATGTCTGTTCTCCATTGTCTCTCGCCCATTCACCCTTTCAAGTTTTGTTGTTGATATTCCTCCAAAGCTGCATGGCGTTAAGATTTTTTTTTGAGCCTAATTTTATGTCTTGTGCATGCCTGTAAAGGTATTTGCTTTCTGGTTCATTATAAAATGAAATGAAAATAAAGAGAAAGTTGTTATTGTCATTTTTGTTGTAATCTCTTTAATCCCACTCATATAAATTTAAGAATGGAAAATGTAAAACCTGTTGTGTAATAAAATCTGCCCATCCTAGACCTACTTGTGATTTTTTTTTTTAGTTGTAGCAATTGTATGACACGAGAAAAAGTATGGGTTTCTTTAATTTGAAACTTTGATTAGAAATTCATTATATTGATTATATAGTTCTTTATTAGAGTAGTCTGTACTTGCCAGATGTTAAGTGAAACAGGTGTTCACACTGAGTTGTGGATGTCGTATGATTGAAAATTGATAGAACTTACGGATCTTTTTAAACTAAAAACATATCAGATCAGATAAAGGACAAATCAATACTGTTTACAAATTTTATTTAAGGAATATGAGTGATACAGCACATGGATAAAGCACATCAGCTTCATTACAGAATTTGTGGACTTGGACTCATTCAGCAATAGTTAGACATGTGGACTAGTTAAAGAAGTTGCTGAAAATAAATAATTTATCAGTATGTTTCGTGTTTTGGTTTTGATTTATATGGATTTTGCCAAATTTTCCCAAGAATATAGATAGGTTAGCAAAAATAAAGGTACATTTTTCATGCAGTGTACTATATAATTATGGCATTTAATATATAAATTATACTTTTTATGCTTAGATTATGAGTGTTTACCACTTAATTTGGCATGAACATTTTGCCTCTTTGACATAAAATGTCCCTCTTGTCTTAACAGTTATCTTGCTCATTGTGAATGGGATGGTTCAAACATGTCTTTTTGTTTTTTTTTATACTGAAAGACCTTTGATGATATCAGGAAGGTACTACCGTATTTTCCGCCCTATAAGTCGCTCCGGGGTATAAGTCGCAGGAGGGGGAAATCCAGATAATTTTGGAAAATTCAACAGATAAGTCGCTCCTGCGTACAAGTCGCTCCTGCGCACTTACCGTAATCACGTTTTTGATACCGCCGGCCATTGCATACAACTTGGTAATTCCATCAACGTGTAAGTATATTCTTGTTTGAAATGTTAAAAATAGAAATATAAGCAAATAAGATTCATAAATAATGTTTATTAAGTAAATAATAGCGCCACTGCACGATTTCCGTTTTCTTTCGCAAATGCTACGACGTTTAACTTAAATTCTGCATCATAACTTTTTCGCGTGGTAGTTGTTGGTGCCATGATTAAACTGTATTGACTTACACTAATATAACAATTTTAAATCATACAACGTTATTGTGAAACTATCTTTTTTTAATGCTCCATGGTATGAACGGTCCGTATTTATATACCGGTCAATTTCACAACCCGAGCGAACTTCAAAGGCACTTTATAAAACAATTGAAGTTGTTTGCCAGCCTTCCAGTTTTTTTTTTATTAATTACTTTGAAGTTCTCTCTTTGAAGCCAGTCTCGGTATTCCGGTCAATTTCCACAACCCGAGCGAACTTCAAAGGCACTTTATAAAACAATTGAAGTTGTTCGCCAGCCTTCCAGTTTTTTTTATTAATTACTTTGAAGTTCTCTCAATGAAGCCAGTCTCGGTATTCCGGTCAATTTCCACAACCCGAGCGAACTTCAAAGGCACTTTATAAAACAATTGAAGTTGTTCGCCAGCCTTCCATTTTTTTTTTTTAATTAATTACTTTGAAGTTCTCTCAATGAAGCCAGTCTCGGGTTAATCCAGAGTTTTTATAAACTATTGAAGTAAATTATGAAGCGCTACCGGTACATTTAAAAACATATATTGTAGCGACATCTGACCAACACTTTGCTTGAAGCACGTGGTGAATAATAAAAGGAAAACAATGGCAATCGTAATTTCAATATTTTTTTTATTAATAACAACAAATTTTAACACATATATATTATAACTAAATATTATTTGATTATTTAATTTGATATTCTTGTAGTCTAATTCTTACGTGTATGTAAGTTTCGAGCAATTGGCTTGCCGGTATACCGTAGATGCATTCGCTATAACACAGCATCACTGCGCATCAGTCATATCAGTCGTTAAAAAAAATTATTTATCGTATAAGTCGCTCCTGCGTATAAGTCTCACACGTCATTTGAAAGAAAAAAAACGAAAAAGAGTAGCGACTTATACCCCGGAAAATACGGTAAATGAAAATGGTGCCAATCTGATCTCTGATGTGGCAACCACCAAACAGCCATCTTAAGAATTATGTGATAGTTAATGCTTTTGAATGGAAAGTCAGGTTGACATTGGAATTTTACCAGATGATTTCTGATGTCTAGTTGATCCTAAAAACAAATGGTGCCCATTTGATGTCCAATTTGCAGCTAGTGGCCATTTGGAAATCTTATTATGGCTATCCCTGAATGGATGGTCATATCAATATTGTCTTGTCGCTAGAAGATTTTTTTTGTTTTTTGGGTGTTAAGATTTTTTTTTTACTTGTTTGCTGCAGTTTGTCTGATATTACCTAGAAGCACCGTGACTTCTAGACAAATCATATTTGTTTGTTGCAAAATAGATCAGAAGTAAAATTAATTTGTAATAGAATTTATTTTACTGTATGCTTAAATACCTTCTACACAATTATCATAATAAGTTCCTCTCCCAAAATCAGGATTGCAAGGGGCACACATTTTTGGAAAGTAGTGATTGAGATATTTTTACACTCACATTGGGTAAAATGGGGTTAATTTGGATGTTTAAATTCCATCCCTAAAATATGCCTAGATGCCCCCCCCCCCCCCATGAAAATTGGTAACTAATTTTTCTGGATACAATTAAAAAAGTGCTGTAGAAACCTGCAATTTTATTTTTAGAATGTAATGTTCTTATTATATCTGGTTTAGTTGGGTTTTCAGCATGTTGTACATTTTCAGGAAGCAATGATGCCTTGTGCTGAGGCACTTGAGAACACCAAGATGAATGACTTACTGGTCCAAGTGCTTGTGGCTGGGAAGAATTATCTTACAGCTGTCAAACAGTCCTCCACTCCAAAGTAAGTTTTCTCTCTCTTTCTCTCTCTCGCTTTCGCTCTCGCTCACTGTTATTGTCATGATTAATACACATAATTCAAGATTGATTAGAAATGTGACTGAGATTTCAGTTATGATTTTCCATGGGTTAATATTATTGCAAATTAACATTTTAAATTATTCATCTTGGGTGAGGGAGGGTGATTAAACATTAGTGGAAAAATAAACATTTCTGACAGCAAATGTACCAGCAAATCATTAGTTTCTTGGTCATTCTTCATACAAGAATATCCCAAAGTATAAACTTTATGGATTGATACCTTTCTGTTGCATTATAGGGTTACTACTCCTGAGCTTTTGACTTTATCATGATGTATGACTTCTGGACTGGAGTCGCATAATCAATGTTGACCATGTGACAAAACCCTTGTTTACAATGGCAGATGTTATAATCCATAATCATGGCTTGTACAAATCAACATTTAGTTGATCATATTCAGTCCAGAAGCTACTTCTGTGATGAAAGCTTTGTGAAAAGAAGTACAGTAGTCCCCCTTTTGAACGGTCCCCCTAACCAGTGGCCACCCGCTTCTTACAGCCAGAATCCCTTGGCACCGATGAGTTTGTATTCAAAAATACACCTCAAGAGCAACCACCCCTCTAACGTGACCAGCGACCAGCATTTTAGTACAAAAAATGAAAACTGTCCCCTTCATGAACGGCCACTTTTGTTTCTTTAAATGTATCCAGAACCAATAATTAATTCAAATCTTGACGTAAGGTAAGCAGTTTTGATTATCTGTATTATATACACGTCTCTGAGTGTTAAGTCTCAGTTAAAAGTGTGGACTAAAGATTTATAATATATCATTATCTTTAAAAGTTGATGTTTACAGGAAATGGGCTCAATAATGTTATGATAGAGTTTAGGGTTTAACACCTATGTCGGGTTGTTCTCGTTGATGATTATAACCGGACGTAATTGTTATAATCATAACACATTAACAGGGTCAGCATAGGCTAAAACAGGGTCAGCATAGGCTAAAAATAGATTTTGTACATTGGCACACACAGACAACCTTAAACAAAACAACAGGGTACCAGACAAAGACCAGAAAAATCACGTGACCACACATTATGGCTTCCTTTACAAACACAGGGGCTCGTTACAAAGCAAATTAGGAGTATCCATCCATGAATCAGGGTCTAACCTGTAACAATATACCAAAATGACTTGTGTGGTATATTGTTACAGGTTAGACTCTGATTCATGGACAGATACTCCTAATTTGCTTTGTAATGAGCCCGTGTTTACGAAGGCTGTATTTCGTACATTCCACAAGTTTTGTCTGCATAATTAAATCGCATACAGTCAGCAGTAACCGAATAAATCATTACGAAACATTAAAATATCATCACGTTAACAGATACATTATTTTAGAAGAAAGTCTGTTATTCTACTTGACGACATCGGGGAAAGGGGGGGGGGATGCCGAACAATTTTATGTAGAAAAGACTCGGGGTGGGGGTGGGGGGGGGGAAACAAGTTTATGTTGAAATAATTTGAATAAACAAAAGTCATAACCAATAAGAAGGTTATTCAGCAGCAGTGGGAAAATGGAACAAATGGAAAAATAATTATGTATGTACCAAGATGTAAATGACATTTTTGAATCCATTTGCAATGTGCATGACAAAATACCTGCTCGTATATCATAGGCTCGAATATCACACTTATGCCAAGAAAGAAAAAAATAGTATCATATATTCAGTTGAAATAAATTTGTTATTATAACAAAAAAAAAAAACTTTTCTTGATTAATGCTTCATTTAGACGAAGATATTTAATGTTTTGAGTATGTAGCTTTCTTACTACGTACATTTCATAGCCCCCCTCTGGAACGGCCACTCGTCTTATAAGGCCACTTTCCCAGTGCAGCAGGGGTGGCCGTATAAGAGGGGGACTACTGTAAAGCTAAGGAGCAATTACCTGTTTTGCTTCAGAATGGTTTATATTTTTAGCAAATAGCTGTTGCAGGGAACAACAATCTAGTATAAACTTTATGGTTTCATTCCGATGAACCAATAATCAGTCTTGATGTTTCAGCTGATTTCTAACTAGAACAAATACGTGCTTTTCTATATATTTCTCTGCTTACACACACTAGTCTGAAAAAGTCCATAGCTCAGCAACATGATTGATACATGCATTTGCATGCTCCCCATCCTTTATTCAAAAAATTTATTTTAAAATAAGTTATCTCAGGACAATTTGTTTTTATTTCTTTATACATCTTTGGAGACATTTAATGCCTTACACCACATTCCTCTTGCATTGGTCTTGCACCAGGGATGGGGGTGGAGTACTTTTAAAAGTTAGACCTTGCTGAACTATCAACAAAAATGTACCAGTTCCCAGCCTTCATGTGCATATCTCAAAACACTGCTTAAAATGCTATTGTTCTTAAGGGTCTAAAGCAAATCTTGTCTTAGGTCCTTCATGAGAGCTGTATACCCCACCAGTAAAGGTGACAAAATAAAGGACCAACATATGTACTTGTTAATCATGATCAGACATTACCAGACAGGAAAACTATACACATATTGATCATTGTTTTGGCAACATTTACTACATTTCAGTGACCTTTTATATATTTAGCCAATCATATAGTAAAGTTCAAGTACACAAAAAAAAAGAGCATAAACTGTTGATGTTTGAAGTGTTCATTTATTATCTGAAAATTTAAGATGTTTGCACTGTCTAATGTAAGGAAAAAAAAGGTTAAAACAAGTTTTAAAAAATGGGAAAAAAAAGATTTATTTGAATTACATCGACTTTTGTTGTTAGCATGCTGGACTAAATTATTGTTGCATACATGCTTTGTTGATTTAGTGTTAAAACAGGATTAACAATCAGCCTAAGTTCTGTATCAAATGTAGAGCCTAAAAACTGAGAGTAATTTCCAAAACTCTATATTTTAGATAAAATGTACATCTGCTTTTACAATTCCAATGATTCAGAGAATATCATGTCTGTTACAGGTGGTTAGCTCCCCTTCTTATCCTCCTGGATCTGTATGAGAAGGTATCTGTGATATCTAAAAGAAAAGCTGAAGCTGAAAAAATGCTTGTAAGTTGCTTCTACTGTTTCTGTTCTAGTTTATGACCTCTAGGGCTAGCTAAAATAAACTTGCACAAAGAGGGACATTTTCTTGTTCTGCCTCCCAAGGCAGGGTTTGAAGTATTCCTCTTATTGTCCATTCCATCCATCCATCAAACTGTCCCACAATGCAGCATGGTCTGCAGTTTGGATTGCCATGATACTTCATAAACATTGTGGTTATCACATGGAGCTGTGCATATTAACAGATCACTTTGCTTCCACACTTTGTGTTAGAATTATTGCCCTTTTCGTCATGTAGCGTGACAATTATTAGAATAACGGATTGCCATGAAAGTTTGTGAATATTTTGGTCAACACCTGAAAATGTACATATTAATGAATAATTTTGCTCCAGTTCTGTTTGTTGCAGTTATTGCAATTATTAACAATTTATACCAATCTTGTCCTGTAGATATTGACGAATTACCATGAAACCTAGTAAATATAATGGACATTTTTTATGGATTACCATGGAACTGTTTGGGTATTGTGGTCATCACCTGAACACATACCTGTTGACAAATCACTTTACTCCTTCATTTTTTAAGAGTTACTGCCTTGTTGTATTGTAGCTTAATTGTACAAAATCTTGATGGTTTAATATGTTTCACTGTATTTCATTGATGGCCAGGAAAAGAGTAATTACTGTAGTTGTCACCTAAAGGTGGATATATCAACAAATCACATTGCTCCTGCAATTTTTTGTCTGTCATCCATACATCAACATTTTTTTCGTTAATATTTGTAGAATTCATAGCACATTTTGAAAATTTACACATTTCATTCCAAGGTTTAGTTTGACATTACTGAAAGTGATGATGATTGAACATTCATTATTGCGATATAGTGGCTGTCTTGAAAATTGTAGTGCTTCTCCTCCTAAACATAAAGTTTCATGGGGTTTGCACCAGAAGATTTCTTCTAGTGTCAAGTTGGTCTTGAATGTAACTGATGCAGCTCTGATATCCAATGTGACCATTATTGTAGCCATGTTTCAAATCTCGTTATTGCTATCTCACATGAATGGAAGGTCATATCCACATGTTGTTTTGACCCAAAAATGTTTTATGATAGATATATAGTTAGGGTTTAATGACTGGTGACATTCTTGCATCCACAAACTTGTTGAACATTATGGTCATTGTCTGGCATAATGCACATTGACCAATCTTTGTGTACATACTTTTTTTATTATAGAAGATTTGTGCCTTTTTTGACTATAGACTATGGGATAGTGCTAGCTCTGGGATTTTTAACAAGCCCAATGCATCCTCATGCATGCTTCAAAAGGTGACTAAGTGGAGGCAACCTGTTGTCATTGGAGGATGGGATCCTGTATTTGAGTAGCAGAGGCCAGATGTTACAATTCTCTGCAGACATTCAGCCTCAATTTCAGCTAGGTGCATGGTCAGAAGAGTGCAGTCTAATACTTTAGCTAGTCATGCCAAGCTTCAGTCACTGAGTCATGATTTTAAACGTCAGCAATGTGACTAATAAAACTTAAGGTTGTTCTTAAATATTAGAAAGAACATGGTCTAATAGGGCAGTGGGCAAAGGTCAATCAAGTTAGGTTTCTTCTTTGCTCAAGTATATCAACCTGCATAGTCCTGAATTGAGAAAAAAGCATTGTCATAAAACTTCATCCCCTTGTTGGCTTGGCAGTTTCATCGGGGATGCACCATCTCTGATTTGTGCGGACTAAACACCAAGCCCTTATAAAAAGTTTTAATGTTCAGAAAAGGCACATAAAATTTTATCTTGTCACAACTCTTCCTGAGCAGAAAGTCATACTGATGTGAAGCTTCCATAAGAAGCCTTGTGATGTCAATTTGGTCTTCAATGAAAATTGTGTAGATCTGACATTTAAGTATGTCAGCAAAATGATGGCTTTCTTTGGAAATCATGCTTCAATGGATGGTCATACCTCAACATGAAGTTTTCACCAAAAGATTTCTTCCGATGCTTAGTTGGTTTTTTATTGAAAATGGTGCCGATCTGATGTCCAGTTTTGCCACCACAGCAGTTATCTTGTGAAAAATGGCATTTTCTGATGTCCAATATGACCACCACAGCAGCCATCTTAAAAATCTTATTGCTATTCCTCCTAGATGGAAAGACATATCTTGAAAATATTGTTTATCTTTACACCACCCACGTAGATGGCTTGGATCAACACGACTTTTCCACCAATATATTTCTTATGATACCTTATTGGTCCTAAATAACAATGTTGCCAATTGTATATCCAATATGACTGTCCCAACAACTGTCTTAATAATCTTGTTTTTACTATTCCTTAATGGGTTATCATTACAATGTACAGTTTCACCAAGACACTTTTCATGATCTCTAAATGGTCCTAAATCAAAATGGTGCCAAGCTGTCAGCCAATATAAGCACCACAGTAGTTACTTTGAAAATCTTGTTATTATTGAAGATTATCAAAGATTGTTTCGACACTCAAAAGATAAAAGGAAGTAATAGTCTTGAATTCCTTAAAATTGTTTTTGCCTAGTAGATTGTCAGTCTCTTTGAGGGGCTCTTTATAGTTTTTATATCGTCTCTTGATGTATTTTTAAATGTTACTTCTTACAGGCAAATTGTCATACATGGAAATGGTTTGATGACAGTAGTGGAAGATGGTGTAAATACAGTGTGGCAAACAACAAGACTATTGATGATGCGTATCAGACTGGGGATACAAATGTCAGGTAAGGTAGAAAAAGAAATGTTGATTTGGAGTACACTAAAGTTTTCATAAGATTATACATATTACTGCCAATAGTGGCTTCAAATAGAAGAAAGACCTGATTAGAGCATATGGTAGTTAATTTGGCAGCATTATTTCCTTGCTGTTAAATTGGATATTTTTTTTTACAGAAATAAGAAATGTACCTACCCCATTTCAGAAAAAATGAAGGGGGGAGGGTAGTTGTCTGTATATTACCACATGTTTATTATCTACTTGAAGGATTGCTATGAAATGTAGAGGTATATTCTTCCCATAGTCTAGGTTCAGGCATGATTTTTCTCAGTTTTAAAACGGAATTCCGCTTTTCTCCCGACTTGAATCCAATTTTTCATGATATAGTCCGTTTTTTTTTTTTTTTTTAATAAATAATGTTTAATCTGTTTTTTTTTTTCTTTTTTTAACTGTTCTTTTCAGACCCATTTTGCAACAACCCTTGTAACGTATTCGCTCCATATATTAGTTAGGCCACGACTCTCGTAAAGAGAATTCTGATTGGTCAAAAGTTTTAATTAATCCAATGAATCTTTGTGTAAAGGAAACTGATGGCAATGGAAAGAAGAAGCATGCTTGAAAAAAATGGCGTCCCTAGTTGTTGAGAGAGATGACACAAAAAGTTTAGATTAAGGTTTTAAAATAAATGGAAGGGAATGGCTAGAATGAATTGTCGACAGAAATTTAGTTGGTCAGTTTATAAGAAAACTGAACGCTAGAGGACTGGCATTTTGTGTCCTCTGCAATATGCACATTACATAAGTCATGGTTGAAGGAATCTGGAGCTGCACCTACAAATGAAGCTGTATACAGAGAAAAGAAGTCCTCTGTCAGAATATGTATACTGCATGTCACCAATACACGCTGGAGCTTGAAAGGAAAAAGGCTCTCGTTGAGAAGGAAAAGAAACGATTGCACATTGAGCCAGCAAAATCATTGATGATAAAAAGGAAGGCTAAAGAAATCTTTCTTTAAGCAGCAAAAAGAGCTCAACCGGCATATCAACAGGTTGTGTTCAGTGGACAAAAAGACAAGTTTATATATGGGATTATTTGTATATAGATTATGTATTTGGGTGTTTATTTTACATATTTGTGATGAAAAGAGAGAAGTGTAATATATTGGCAGCAAAAAATGCCTAATTATTGACTTAATTACGATGTGAACACTGACATGCACATGAAATAACTTAAGTACCAATAGTATTGGAGAACAAATTCATGTGACAATAAATATTGTAAAATTATTCATATTTTTAGTAAGTTTATTAGTTTTTTAAATGATTATATTATTACATATTATGGTCACAAGTTGCACCAGGAGCAGATTTTCATGCGTGTAACATGCATTTTTAGTCAGATGGTCTTTGACCCCCAGAACTCCCTGATCAGGGACGCTGATCCTCGACACCCCGTTGGGGGAGTACCCCCAAACCCCCCTTTCACAGTTTTACTTTGTTTTTTTTAAAGGTTAAAATCAGGTCTGTAGGTTGTGCTAAATGAAAATGGTGCAGCTTGGAAATCCAATATGGTCACCAGTATGGCCACCTCGTAAATTTTCTCGCTATACATCCTTTATGGATTGTCATATGAACAACACAAGCTTTCACTAAATAAGTAGTTATGATGTCTTGTTGGTCCTAAATGAAAATGGTTTCTATGTGAAGTCCAATGTGGTCACTACAATGGCCATCTTTAAATCCTGTTGTAATTACTTCTGAATGAAAAGTCATATTCATATGGTGTTTTCACCAGAAGACATTTCATGATGTCTAGTTTGTCTTAAATGAAAATGGTGCTTAATTTGGCTTTAATAGTGGCCAGCTTGATATTCCTGTTATAACTTTATCTGAACCATTGCTAAGATCAGCACTGAGTTTCACTAAAAGATTTCTTGTAATGTTTCGCAGATTATAATTTAAAATGGTATTTACCTGATGTCAAATATGTGGTCATCTTGAAAATCTTTTTTTGTGCTGCTACAGTCCTACCCGTTTATATCGACATCCTCGGGCCCGAGAAAATAGAAAATATTGTTGACATAGGTGGATGTCGAGATAAGTGTTGAGGTGGGGAGGCGGAATAAAGATAAAAGTTATAATTCGTCAGCAAAGGGTGACCCGTTGTCAGTGAGTAGCATTTACACTTTGAGAAAACAATGGAAATTTTGAGTACATGAAGACAGAATCAGTGTAAAAAATACACATGAATACTGACAAATTACATTTTGGTTACCTTTGTGTAATAAAATCCAAATTAAAATATTGCATCAATCACATCCTGATATGAAAAACATTACAATATTCAATGTCGGTATCAGCACATGTTGGATAGTTGTTATTTACATGCTTCATGTACATGTACTTAAATTGGCCTAGATTTTGGTCAGTCTCTTCCCATCTTATTGAGGCTACCAAGTGGATGGGGCCATTCACAGGGAAATAAAAAAAAAACTCAACAGTACATGTATTCTCCACAAATACTGTTGTATCCGCTGTTACGATGAACATTAAAGCGACTGAACCAACCACTTGTTGCAGATAAGTTCTCCACACTAAGTTTTTTTCGCAAATGTTTCATTGAATCATTTTGATACTTCCTCCACGTCTTCAAATGTAGCAGGTTTTTTTTTTTCTTCCTTTGGGGAGCGAATATACTTTCAATGTAGTCTTTCTTTATAGACTCAGTAGGTTTCGTCCTTTCTGAACAGGTGTTATTTTTAAATGAAAAAATTTCACAGACCTCTTTGCGAGATGTTCATCCCTCAACTTCCTTAACAGCCAGATTTTTAGTTTTCAGAGAGTGTACATTTAATTTGCGTTTTACACTGATGTTGGTAGCCATCATAAATGTAAATAAAGTTAAAAACGAAACTTTCACATTAAAATTTGTTTTAATCACCGATCACTTTCAAAGGTCTCGGAAACGCATAATCCGTATTTTGATGCAATTTTTATATCTGGGATTCACAAAATCACTTATACAGGAGTCCTCTGTACGCATCAATTTCCTGGACGGCAAATTTAAGGGCTTGCTAGTCCTGCTTCAACCACCTGTTGAGTGGGAAATTGTGTTGATCAATTGATCCTTTTAGCTGCGCTGATATTTACAATCAGAAAATTCAGTGGCTGAAAGATCCACAGATGTACATGTTGTCATTGTAGAGTACATCTGAAGAACATGACCCACAAGCTAGGCAGCAAAATCAAAGACTTGACTAGCTGCAGAATGGTGAGAAAATGTGCTGATAACTGATTTCAGAGGTAGAATGGCCCATTAATGTACTTGTGTATAAGAGGAGTATTGAACAACTTTTGCCTTCATTGTTATTTTCATTGGCAAGTGTTGCAAACTAAGTAGTGCTTGTGACCTCAAAATCAAGACATGTTGAGAGTTAGACAAAATGCGGTTTGCAAATTTTGACAAGAAGGGTTAAACGGCAAATTGACGAAGATTGTGATGAAATTCAACAGTGTTAGAAGTTGCTAGAACTGACGTTTCACGTGGAACACTACGGATGATGCCTAACTTAGTGCTTGGAATTAGACCTATTCTTGACCTTACAATTCACTCTCACTCTAATGGACAAACAAGGGCTACATGTCAGTGCTGAAAACAAGTTTGAAAATTAAACTCTATGGCAACCGCTTTTTCTACTCATCTGGAAATATAGCCATTTCAGGTATGCCCAATGTGCTTCTGGTAGGGGACTGCAACATTTACTGGAGGTACTCATAAACTCCTAGTTTTAAAATCCTAGCTATACCTCTGTGCATTCTTTGGAATATGCAAGATTTTATCCGATTTAACTACTTTTACGTTGCTGCGAGAGGCCAGCTATATATGCCCAAACAAAAGCCTAGGGTGGTTTTATTTTTTTATCTGACCACAACATTAAGGCCAGGTGGCAAGATCAGTTAATTGTTGAACAAATTATGGGTCGGAAATGGCAACTTGTCGACATAAATGATAAGAAAACAAAGGATTTGTTCAAGCTGGGACCAAGGGCTTCTGTCAGCATGTACACGTTTATCTTTTATCTCGACATCAACATAAGCATGACAATTTGATAGTAATAGTAGACCAAGGGACTGGGACTTTGCTTTTTTGTCGACATAGGCGGCTTGTCGATATAAGCGATGTCGATATAAACGGGTAGGACTGTACTTGCAAATGGAGTTAATTGAAAAGCATGCTCACATCTCATTTTTGACATCTCATTGACCACAAACTTCTCCATGACCACCAATCTAGTTTAAGACATCATACCTGTGAAACTGCTTGGTTAACACATGGCTGTGGGCTTTAGATAAAAGAAAGTTAGTTTGTAGTATTTTAGTTGATTTTGAAAAATCGATGGCTAATGTTGATCATTGATAAATAGAAAAATTAAAATCTACATACAAATCTCTGATGGTTTACTTGATACAGATTTCAGAAAGTGATATTTTCATGGACAGATATCTGAAAACCAAAAGAATTGTTGTGCCTCAAGGATCTACTTTGTTTTTTTTAAACTTTCATAAACAATGTTTCCCTACAGATTGGACATCAATTGATCTATACATTCTTTCAATTTTAAACACTGCTGCAAAAGTAAATTTGAAAATTTTCAAATAGCATTAAACAAGTTTCATATGTGTATAAGGAGAATCACTTGATTGTAAATGTAGATAAAACTGAAGTTTCATTAATAACTACACAGCAGAAAAGAGCAAATTTAAAGACAGATTTCATGAGCTGTTTTGTTTTTTTAAATAATGAAAAACTGAACGTGACAGTCATAAATATCAGCCCTTAGAAAGGGTTATTTATATAATGAAACCTGGAAAAAAAAACACCAAAATAAGAAATGTGAACTAGATCCAACCCCAGAGATGAGGCTGTGTTATCCAAAGTTCAGCTGCCCATAAAATCAGATTTGCAGAAAAATGAGTAACATTAATTAGTCAGTATTGTGTATTTGTATAATAAATAAGTTGAACAGCTTTGTAATGATTTTAACATACATCCAGTTTCTATATTACATGAAAATTCTGTAAACCCAACTATTTTTGTTTGATAATGTTGTATTTCAGAATGTTTCAGATTTTTATCCTCTTTGTAGCTACTTCAGTCAGTTGCACAGAACCTTTGTATCCATTGTTGAATATACTGCATTTACTCTTTAGTGTACCAGATTGTCACAAATTTAAGATTGTCTTGTGAAAGTTTGCAAAATGACTGTCAAACTTTGGCAGAAAGAAGTGTTATGAACTTGTTACGTTGGCAAACATAAAGCCATCAACAGTTTACTTGTCAATTAATGAGACAAATGAGAAAGGGGGTTAAGTGTGTATTGGCTATCAGATGGCTTGCAGTCGATTTTATCATATGTTCACTAAAATTACTACAGTAATTGATTGCCAATTTAGAGATTATTTCATTGCCAATTTGTAAAACAATGCATTTTAATACAGATTTTTATTTCAGGTTTCAGGCGGGCAGAAGACGATACACAGTATACTTTAACTCAATGGTTCAGGTAAGATGGCTACTCATTTTCCTTATTGCTCCAGAATTCTGTATTCACTTCCTTGTCCACTGTGCAAGCCAAGCTGTCAGTTTAAACATGACAAGGATAGAATGAGATCGAAGCAGGAATGAAAACCTTGCTAATAATAGGCTTTATAAAGGAGTTTTAACTTTTGACAAACCTTCATTGAATCTTTATTTTGTTACATTGGCAAGTTTAACTTTACTGTGAAACACTCATGCTGACCCTATGTTCCTTTCCACACAAATGTTAATCCTGTCAGTTTCAAAATATTGCTGTGTTCGATATTAGTTATGTGTAACTTTGGTATGGATGAATTCTTTATAACAGAGTTGGCTCTTTATTAGCCATAGAAATGTATAGTAAATGTCAACAAGTTGCTGGGTTTTATGGACCAGTCACTGTTTATGCACAGCGGTGTAATGTCAGAATTTAAAGTTTAGGTTTGTACAGGGAATGCTTATGCTGTAGTTATCTTGATTGACTGACTGCTTCAGCATAAAGTTAATATTTTAGCTATAGTATATGCATTTTGGAATATTTCCTACTTCTTTTTCTTTGTCGTCATCATGATTGCTCATACCATTTTTCTAGTCTGTTGGTCCTCCTTTCAGTTTATTGTTGTTTATTTTTCACTTTAAGAGTGTAGGTTTCTTTTTTTTTTATGTTGTTAAAAAATGCACAAAGACATTCAAGCATTTCTCCATCTTACAATTCAAGATGGCAGCTAAGATGTTTGATAGTATGTTTGCATTTCAGAAAACTTATTGGTAGTCTCCTTTAATAAATCATACTCAAATGATAAAGGCTATTCCATTTAATTTATGGAGGTGTTGTCAGTGCTACTTCAGGTTTCCTGTACAAGGCTTTTATACTACTGTCAGTGACTGCACATGCAAAAAGCACATTCATATATAGCCCCACTGCTTCTTGACCATTTGTTCCTAGGTGCTAGGCAACAGCTAGTATTTAGTTTCATCTCGCCTATCACTTCAGAAGAGGGATAACTTTGCATACTGTATTATTTGCATATTGTTTAGGCTTAGCTCGAGGCCACATATATTTTATTTGAACCATGTATGCATACTGTTATACCTGGAATCACGACACGTGCATGCTGTTATACCTGGAATCACGACACTGAGTGGATACATCTTGATGAGTACTATGCCGTCGTCACAAAAGTAGATCAATGTGACCCCTATTTTATGCTTCAATAAGTATTGCACCCATACAGCAGAAAATCACTGCATTCATTTCACATCTTTACACCTGAGGTTAAGTTTTTTATGTTTTAGCTTGTGACTGTGGGTGGTGGTTGTTTGCATTCTATGTATCAGGTTTAAAAACCAGTATTTGATGGACATGCCCTGTAATTCAGAGGTTTTGCTCTGAGCAGTAGAGATGTATTTTGGGGGATATTTAATAAGTACCATTATATCACACAGTCTTTGATTTGCTTTTCAATGAAAGTCATAAAAAAGTAATATAACAAAGTAAAATCAAGGTCAGTGTGTCTAGTTCACTGGTTCTTTATTTGTCAGACCATCAACAAATGTGTTTATTACTAAACCTAATTCAGCTAGTTTTCACATTTGTTCTTACACAATCAATAGAGGTGTCACTGACTAAGCTGGTTACAGCTTGACTACCTGAAGGCTGTACTGCTGACATTATTCTTGTTAAATGGGATAGACAAGGGCAACTTAATCCTTGAATGAACTGTGGTCTGTTTATGGGCCATGCCTATACATCAGTCAGTACTGAGTCAAGTTGTCGATTTTCATCTTTTATGCCTTTTCACAGGAAACGTTAATTTGCAGGTAAAGATCACATTTGTGAGGTTTTCTAGGCCTGATAATTCAGGGTTCACAAGGTCATTAAAGGTCATTGAAAATTATCTGTTAGGTAAATAGTGAACTATGGCCATATCCTCCCTCCCCCTCCTTTTTATTCTACTTTGCCCATATTTTTGTAACAAGTGGGACTACCCCCACTCCCATTAGATAAATTACAGGCAGCATCTCTGTAGTGCAAGCACTGGAGTTGCAGCTGGAGAAAAAGTACAGCAACTAAAGGGCGATGGTTAACATCTGGGTTGAGTTACATTGACTTTTTGAATATCATTTGCCTTTCTTATTACATTTATTTATTTATGTAGTGTGTTTGTATTCATTTCTTGTATTTAAACTAGTAACGGAGCAGATATTGATATTGTGAGTGGTCATTAAAAAGTCGTTGAATTTTAGCTCGCATGATCTGTATGAACTCTGTAATTAATGTTTACATTGGTTGCTGGAGTTGATGGAGGCATGTAGGAACAATCTTTGTAGTTGTTCATTGCATTATTAAGAATGTAATAAAAGTAGGTTAAAATAATACTTTTTGCAGAAGTGCATTCACCCTTCTTTGGTAGCCTTAAATGGAATAGCCCAGATACACTTTTCGGAATTTGCAAATTGTAATTGTACAGAATACTGGACCAATCTGTTTTTCTTAAAATTTATTAGATGGCTCCCTGGTTTGATTATAGTAAAGCTTATGTTTATTGCCCCTCCAATAAGGTGCATATTAATATGAACACAGCAGAGAAGATTCTCTGTTTTAATGAGTAGTATAGATTGATGTTGAATGTTACTTAGCTAGATTTTTTTTTTTGTAGGTGAATGAAGAAACGGGTAATCGTAGACCAATAATGTTGACACTGCCTGGTGCAGATGAGAGCAAGCAGAATAAAGATGATCAAAAAGAAGAAAACAACACTTTTGACTCTCAACCACCAGGTCAGTTTATTTTATTTGTAAACCAAGCTTTTTTATATATTGAATTGTACAATTTATTAGAAATTATCCAATGGTATTTCACTGTTTGAGATGTTGTCATAATGTGGTGTTGTCTTTGAGGTGTAGGAAGTCTGAGGACATTGCTTAGATGAGCAAACGATGTACACTTATGTTAGAACTGAAAATTAGACCTGGGATAAATGAGGGGCTAATTGAGCATCTTCGCTGCATATTCACAGATGAAATTTTTCAGTATAGAGATGAAATTCATTTTTGGAGAAGTTGCCCAAGACAATTATATCTCGTGTCACATTTTTCAGCTGCATGTGAAGTGTTCTAGAGTCTTCAAGCTAAAATTCAAACAATTATTTCTTCTGATATTACCAAAAATGCCCAACAAAAGATGTTATTAGGAGCATTTATTTAAGAAAGATCTTTTCAACCCTGCTTGCATTGCCGATTTTTAAAAAATCTCTGTGCTGAGATTATGTCTTTTCATTTGTCCATCCATTAGCACAAGCTTTTAATCACTACTTGTCCTGAACTACATGGAGGACTGCCAAGAAGTTGGCACACACCTTTATGCCATGGTCTCGTTTGTCCTAAAGGAAAATGTTGCTCAGATATCCAGTACATCTGGCAAAGTGGCCAGTTTGAAGATCTCATTATTTCTGCTCGTCCTGAAATGATGGTCATATCAACATGGAGTTTTCACTAAAATACTTTTAATGATGTCTGATTAATTCCTAATGATGTCCATTATGGCCACCGGTTTCCCGCTTTAGAATCAAGTTATCACTACTGCTAAAGCCATATACCAAATGAAAATGGTGCTAATCTGTTCAATTTGGCAACCACAATGGCCACTTGAAAATATAGTTATGGCTACTCTTCAATGAAAAGTAATATTGCCATGAGATTTGAATAAAAAAATTGTCTTATGATGTCTGACTGATGGCCTAGTGGTTAGAGCATCCACCACAGAAGCGGAAGGTTGTGGGTTTGATCCCCGGCTGAGTCATACCAAAGACTTATAAAAATGGTACTTACAGCTGCCTCGCTTGCTGCTTAGCACTAAGAGGTTAGTGTTAGGACTGGTCGGCCTGGTGCCAGGATGTGACTGGGTGGGACATCATGCTACATGTCTGCGGCATGATGCCGCAGTGCTAGATATCACTATAAACTGCCTCACTGCAGACATCGTAATGATATGACTGAAATATTGTTAAAGCTACATTAAAAATCCTAATCAAACAAAAATTATGATGTCTGATTCATCCTAGAGGATGTCTAACATGTCCACCACAGCCATCTAGAAAAGAATGTTTATACTATGTCTGTGAATATTCATGCTAACGTGGGGGTTTTAGTGAATGTTTTTTTTTTTGTAACGTCAAGTTGGTCCTAAATAAATCCACAATTGTAATCTTAATCTACTTCTGATGGCTGGTCATATGGAAAGTATTTTTTCACCAAAATACTTTCTATTGTGTCAAGTTGGTACTGATGTCACCCATCTTGAAATTCTTTCAAACGTTATGTCAGCAGGGGTTTCCACAAGAAGACTTAAATGAAATTTTGTTGGTTAAAAATAAAAATGGTGTCCAGTTTATATTCAATATGCCCATGACAGCAGATAATTTGAAAACCTTGCCATGGCTGAAGAATATAATTGATGGTTTTAATACATCAGGAGTTAAAAAGAAAGTATTGATCTTACCTTGAATTCCAGAAAATTCTTTTCCACATTCAGATAAGGGACTTATTTTAGACGCTGTCAAAATCAATAATGAATAGTTACGTAACTTTTTTTGTATCATTATACCAGTAATTAGTTTTGTGGTTGTCATAAAATTCAATCGTTGTTACACAATTTAATTTGGTAGCATGCAGACTTTATTGGAGGAAAGTGGTATAGAAGGTTTATGAGAGGTTATATTTAATCAAATGAAGGTGGGTGAGGCTAAGGGAAAAAGATAGTAATAGAAGATGATGGACAAAGTGATTGAAGAATAAATTCAAGAACAGCATCAGAGCAAAAGAGTTCAAATCCATTATTAGCTGGGGGGGGGGGGGGATGGGGCAGAAATTTTTATTTTGATCCGAGACAAGTTTATTAATAATGGGCAGTTATATCAGTAATTTGAAATGATGCATATGGAAGGGAAATTGGAGAAAAAAAGCAAAAATGAAAACAGTATATTTGATGTGCATCAAACGTCTAGGCTAAATAAAATTATGGATGAAATAAACTTGTCTACCACCAAAGAACTAGTATTAACATTGATAGTTCTGCTGTCAATGTATTTCAAACAAAGTTAAATTCAGTCCAGTTCTCATTTGGGAATTTTGGCATATCATTTTTTTTACAAGACATTATTTTGAATGTGTATTGAGTATGAAAAATGTCAGATATGTTGCTGACTGGAAAGGGTTTATATTTCAGAGAACAAGATGGAAACTGATGCATATCCAATATATATCATCAGAAGGTCAAGGGAAATACAGATTGTAGAGGGACTGAATTCAGACCATGTAACAGACATCATCAGGTACCCCTCTCCCCATCACATTCACATGTTAGAGCCATACTCTAATCATTAGACAATATAGAAATCTCTCACATAGCTTGTTCAGAGATGCTCACATGGAACAAAATTTCTATGAATTGGCACACTTGGAAAGGGGGATAAAGCATGAGCAACTTTTGCAAGTCAGTTCAAACTTGTGTGTATGATAATATAATCTGCACAGTATGTTTGTTCAGTCATTCACCCTTAATGTGCTCTTGGTAGCAATATTATAGCGCTTGTCACATGTTATTTTCTGTAACTAGTTACACATCTGGTTTCTTCAATTTGACATGAATGGTTGTTAAACTAAATTTGATTGGTGCATTGGGCTCTTTAGCACAATCTGTTTGTTGGAACTTTGCATCAAAAACAGTTTATAAATGTGCCTTTATATAAAACAGGGCAATTTAGAAGTCCCTAAATGGCTGATTGCCAGCATGGTTCATCTTTAAATACTGGCTGATCAATGTGATGAAGGCATGATGTTAAATATGACTGATTTACATCCTGGATGGACACAGACGGCATACCGGTAAACCGCACATTTCAGCAGTATCTCAAAATTAAATGTAGAAAAGGCAGACTAACAGACCAATTACTATGCAGACAATTCAAAAACAGAGTGCAACTTTTGTTTCTTTTCTTGTCATAATTTAGCCTTACTACAAAATTAAATAGCCCTAGCATAAAGGTTCCAATAAATTTAATAAATAAGAATCAAAAAATGAAATTTAGTAGTAAAGATATGTATTAGATAAAAATATCTAGGTTTGAACAAGTAGACTGTGACATTAGTGGGCATAAATACTAATACAGCATTAAAGAACTGTAGAACTGGCATAGTATCAGAGCTCAAATGTGAGTGATAACTTTTTTTTTTTGAGCCAGAGTAACCAAACAATGGTACCTGAGAGCTGTGTAGAATTAAATATTATAGCCATAAGAACAGTTTTCAAATTTGTTCAGCTGCCTAAGCTAGGTATGTATTTAAATTCAGATAAGGACTAGATTAAGCTAGGAAATGATCAACAGATTAATGCTACATGCAACATTTTTTCAAAGATTTTGATTTCAATAGGGATATCAAAGTGTTGGATAAATATTGAAGTAGGATGTTGCCTTCTCCCCCTCATTTTTGTTCTACTTCCCCCTTATTTTGGTGCCAAGAGTGGAATAACCCCCTTATGATAGAAGGGAGCATCACTGCTTGTATTATTATCTGTCAGTTTCTACTCTGAAAGCCAATGCAAGCATTGAATTTGGAAATCTGCTAATATTGAATATTTTGGAAGTGTGATCTGCTGATGAAATTGGGTAAAAGTCTGATATTGGCTTCTATGTAACATTGAAGGATATTGCCAAAGCAGTTGTTTATGAATCTTGTACATGACTTTGAGCATTATTTTAAATAGACCTGTTTATGTACTTGGCAGGCAAAGTATATAAATTGATAATTCCATCAAGATACTTTGGAACATCAAACCTGTCAGTAATGAGTTCCAGGTTGTACCTCTTGTATATTGCAAAGTTGTAGCCCATCCTCAAGGTGTGGTTAAATTCAGACAGAAGAAGGCTACTTGGTAAATGCACCCAATTGCCCTATCTATCTATATAGATAAGTTTCAAGTAATTCACAGAAAGTTTGCCCCATTTGCAAGTTAACAAGGCAAAATGAAGGAAAAATGCATAATTTTGATGCCAATGTGAATTAGTTTTTGCTAGGATTTATAGATCAAAGGAACATAATTTCTTCTAGTCTACAAATTTAAGTACAGATGACACAAAATCACTCAAATTACTACCCACAGTAATGAATTTACAGTAAGATATTTAATATTTCAGGTCTGTTGTGTCTCTGATCAGTATTCCTGTGGAATCGGAGACACTGCATGCGGCTTTGAGACTAGTGTTGCGTCTAACTAGGGAGCATAAGTATGCACTGTTGTTTGCAGAATTAGGAGGACCCAAACTGCTGCTTGGCCTGACACAGGCCTCAGCATTCCAAGGTTTTCTGTCGCTTGCCACACTGCTGTTCCGACATGTACTGGAAGAGCCAAACTCGCTAAGGTCGTGCATGGAAGAAGTAAGTGCTTTGTTTAGGAGACGGTTTTTAATTTTTTACATTGGCTAAAACTTAGTGTTTGTTATAGATAGGCCAAGAATTGAACATAAATTTCTTTAGAATCTTAGGATTGACTAATAGATTGAGAAATTTACTAGTTCTGCTTGATTATCTGTCCTTTCTAAAATAACTTTGTCTGAAATCTTGTGATTTTCTAACCATCATCCTATTGAAAGTACAAAAACTACTAGCTCAACTCAATATTCACTAGCCTTGGGCTAGCAGAATACTGCTAATTTTGAGGCACAAAGACGAAACCTTTTTAAGAATCATTTTGAATACTTATTGATCATCTGATTGCTATGTTCCCACAACTTTTGTAAGATGGTGTTATATGAACACAACTAGTCTCTTGAATTAAATGCTCATCATGAAGATGATCAATTTGTGTGATATTTATTTTACAAAATATTCATTTTGCTGGGTTGATTGCTATCTTTGATCACATTTATGATTGAGTAGCTTAATTTAATATATATATATATATATATATATATATATATATATATATATATATATATATACACACACACACACACATACACATGCATGCATACATACAGTCGGCTCCGCATATATGCATGGCCTCGGGACTGATGCTACAATATGGAATTAGGCGGCATATGCACTAAACCAGCGTTCATGTTATGGCGTGTATCTGGTGCAGCATGCATACTGATACCCATTATTTCTCCGAAACAAAACCCCCATTTGGCCTAGTTCATTTAAATATGACGCGATTTGCTCTGGTATCGTATGAGGTCAGTTTTGTCAGTAGATCGAGGAGCAGACTTGTGGTCAGCACTCCAGTCTTAAGCTAATTTAATGACCAGACTGGATCAGATTCTTAACGAGGGCAATGCGAGTTTGTGTTAAAGCTAAAGAGTGTTAAAGCTGTCAACCATGCTTGGTTAATTATTATGATTGTCTACTATCACGCCTCCTGGTGATCAACAGAGAATCAGAGCTAATGCCGTCTTGGTAATATTTATGGTTATCTACTATAGCGCCTCCTGGTGACCAACGGAGATTGAATAGCTGTGATGTTGATATTAACAGATCTCATTAGTCAACTTTGACCGCCAATGTTTGAAATCGGTTTCTTTTCATTTTGAAAGGAACAATTTTGAACAATACAGTTTTTTGAAGCAACTTAACACATAATATTGCATGTTCGGACCAGAAAAATTTATGCAATACTGCGAAATATGCATATAGACGATATGCAATTGTCCGACATTGATATCTATTGAAAACAGTGGTAACAAATCTGGACCGGCACAAAGCTATGCAATAAGGTGGAATATGCAGTTATACGATATGCTACCATCCATGGAGTAGAGAGGTGAATTTCTGATGTGAAATCATGGATGAGATGTAACAAGCTGCAGATGAATGATGATAAAACTGAGGCTATTCTGATCACAAGACAAAGACTTTCTCATTCACATCCTTTACCTCAGACAATAAATATCAACAACACCAACATTAAATTCTCAGTCAGTACGAAACCTAGGTGTTACTCTAGACAGTACTCTCACATTGCACCAACATGTCATGAACATATGCAAGGCTGTATATCTTGAACTGAGACGTGTCAGTTCCATTCGTAAATAACTTTCAGTTGATGCCACCAGCTAGATACTTACGTCCTTCTTCTGACAACCGTATACTCATTGTTCCCACTGTGAAAATGAAGTCATATGGACAACGCTCTTTTGCATACCAGGGCCCGGCAACATGGAACAAATTGCCCATTGAAATTAGACACAAAGACAGTGGTCCCTTTTAAGAGTGCTCTTAAAACTCGCGTTTTTCGACTGCAGGGGCAAACTTAGAGACCTAATAATGTTTTGTATCTTGTATGTTTTTAGCGTGTTTTTATGTTTTCCAATTTTATTGTTTTTGTCATTTGTTTTTCTGTAGTGTAGTCATATCATTATCGATGGTGTAAAGCGCTTAGAGCTTCTAAAGATTAGGCGCTATACAAAGTCCTCATTGTGTGTGTGTGTGTGTGTGTGTGTGTGTGTGTGTGTGTGTGTGTGTGTGTGTGTGTGTCATTTTCAACTATGTTTGATTGATCATTTGATATGAATTCACCTGACATATAACTGAGGCCACTAGATCTTGCACTTGTTTTGCATGCCATATAACTTTTATTCCACATCCGTTATGTGATACAAAAGACATATTTAACATAGTAACACAGGAGGTCAGCTTTTAATTCAGTGCAACAATTCAACAAATACTTCAGCAACACAGATGTTAAAACACGGTTGGCACTTACTTTGGTTCTGAAAGAAATGCTGGAGGACATATCTGTTATAATAGATGAACACATTTTAACACATTTTACGCTTAACTACAAGAGGGTATATTGCATTTATAATCATTACACTTCAACCTAACTAAATGATAGACCAAAAATACAAATTTCAAGAGTATCATTTATGATACGCTAAAAATGTAGTCTGGAAACAAAATGTTAATTGACTTATTAAAAGTTGGCAATTTCGTCATATTTAGATTTCCAGGTCCATTCTACCATATTTGACGATAAAACGGGTGTTAAATCAGTTAGTTTCAGTTAGCAATCTTGATTTTGATATTCTTCAAATTCAACAAATAGGGTCATTATATTGTGGTAATTTGTAGTTTTAAAATGTAAAGATCCACGCCTGACTCCACATCATAAGTGGGTTTGCAAGTTATAAGGGCGCAAGTTGTCGTAGGAGTGGTTTGTGTTACAATTGTCATTTAAAAATAACATGCAGACAAAATTATTAAGTTTTATTTAATCCTAATTATGTGAAATCCGTTTTGCCTTGCAGTTTATTTATTAATTTGGGTAAAGCTTGTGACTTTTTATGGTCATCATCTAAAGATGCACATATTGACAAATCTTTGTGCTCCATTCTGAGTCTCATTACTGTGTAATTGTGGAAAAGTGGTTGGAAAGAATATATTTGTTTTGACTAGGAAAATATATTAGTTTATCAGATATTGACCAAAATTGGGGAAAAACAATTTTCAGCCCCTACCTGACATACGAACAAAAATAAATGAGTTATATTGAAGTGATTATGCAGAAGATTAGACCTGTCTAGCATCACACTTTGCCAACTTTATGTGCAATCTCAGTGAATGCAAACAAAAATATTTTCATAGTTGCCCTTTTGATATGTCAAAAAAGTCTACAAACATTTATTGTGATAAATCTTTGCTTGAAAGTTGGTAGTTTTGCACTGAGAACACCGTGTTAAGTATTCTCATCAATAATAACATTCGACTCCAAAGTTTTACTCAGACCCTGCTAAATATGTAGAAATCTACCGATTGTTGGAGCTAAATCCCATGCTGTCGATGTCCTTGACATTGTCAGCATTTTAAGTAAAATCCATTGATGTATTACATTGAAAGTTGCTGTTAGGGCACCAACTAGATATAAGCAGGGCTCAGAAAACCACATTCTGACTACATAAAATCAGCTGTGCAGAGGAAGAGGTACCTATGCAGAGTAGATGCAGATTCACACCACAAAACTATGTGCAATTTACACCTAAGTTCCAGTGCTTAACACTACCTATCACCAGGCCTATATGTATTGTTAATTATTTCTGCCTGTTTTGCTTGCATGTTAGTCCTGAATATGTTGCAAAAGATATAGACTTTGCTCTTCACACTGGCAATTATTGATTGTAAAATGGTTTCAGATCATGAAAATAATATGTTCATAAAGAAGAGGGCAGGTTTAAAACCCTTGTAATATTGATTTTGTGTTGGGGTGTTTTTTTAATAGCAAGACTGCAAGTACTAGTGTATTGATAAATGATTTGTTTAGTAAAGTGATAACAAGAACTTTTTTCCTGAGACTTGCCTAAGTGGATTTAATATAAATTGCACAGACCCTTTTTTTAAACTACAAAAAATTACTCATTTTTAAGGGCTTTGTGTCAAAATTGAAAATAAAACATGGTTTTTGTTCATACAAACAATTGCAGTTGAACAGAGGCAATTTAACATTTTTATTCTTTAAATTAAATGAGAATAGGCAAATTTGTATGAATTTTAATAGTTGTAATAGTAGTTTAATAGTTTCTGGTTTCGCATCATGAGTTTATTTTGTCCATGATCAAATGGCTGATTCAGATGTTGTGGGTGTCTCAAAATAAAAACAGTTTGATTTTAAAAATTACTTTCTAGTCATAGTGTTGCTGATCAGATGTTATGGGTGTCTCAAAATAAAACACCATTTGATTTTAAAAATTCAATATTTCCTAGTCAAATTGTTGCTGATCAGACGTTGTGGTTGTCTCAAAAATAAAAACAATGTTTGATTTTAAAAATTCACCATGTCCTAGTCAGAATTATTGCTGATCAGTAGCTTCTTGTCAAAAGTGAAAATAAGACATGGTTTTTGTTCCTACCAACATTTGCAGTTGAGCAGAGGCAATTTAACATTTTTATTCTTTAAATTAAATGAGAATATGCAAATTTGTATGAATTTTAATAGTTGTATTAAATTGTGTTTAGTAATGCGTCCTGTAGTTTATTTAGTACCTAGTACCTGAGCACCTAGTCAAAATTATTGCTGATCAGATGTTGTGGGTGTATCAAAATAAAAATACTTGTTTGATTTTACAAATTGAATATTTCCAAATAAAAGTGTTGCAGATCAGATGTTATGGGTGTCTCAAAATAAAACACCATTTGATTTTAAAAATTCAATATTTCCTAGTCAGATTGTTTGTTAATTTTGTTATGTAAAATTGAAGAACAAAATTTCATCCAGGAAACCTAGACCTGAAAATGTTTGCTTCTGAAAGAAGTGGGTCCATGTCCCTTCATTCTTTTGTAGGAGTTGTTGCCCATTTTTAATTCCAGTTGGATGTAATTTATAAAAAAAAATTGTGCAATTTTAAGTGGATAGTTGCGAATCTTTATACATATTACACTCACCATTGAAATTGTGCATGATAACCAATCATTTTACTTTCACTATTTTCAGACATGAGATAGGAAAGTTACATGAGTAACTAGAACACTATTCCTATAGTTTATTGTTCTGTAGTCATGTTCTGGCTAAATAGAAATGTGTAATCAAATGTCATTAACTTTCATGTCGACTGATTCAGAGGACAGATAACAAAACAAATTGTTCAGAATCCATCATTGTCAAATTGCCTTTGGTACCAGACACTTATTTTGGTGTCACCTTGTGCATTTTTGACACTATTAAAATTCTTTATTGTTTTTTGTATTTTTTTTGTTGAAAAGTTTTAACATTATTTACAAATGTTGTATATGACGTCAGGGATAAAACTAAACTTTATATTAAAGTGTTAGAAATGAAGTCACACAGTAGTTTCTTTACAGTTGTTCTGACAAAAATGCATTGCATGATTTGATTCAGGTTGTGAAGAGTGCTTGTTCAGGCTCCGGATCCAGCATGAGTGGTGTCTCACAGGGAAGTCTTGGGGCCAAGGAAGTACATTATATCTTTAGGGTGCTTGGTCCGGCAGCTTGTAGAAATGCGTCAATATTTACTGATGTCGCCAAAGAGTCGCTGAGGATAGCATTACCACCACCACCTAAGAGAGGTATGCAGTGAGCATTTGTTGTTAACATGAAAACAGCAAACTTTGTTGCCATCTGTTGTTAATAAGCTGACCAGTTCATTCTGTAAACTGTACCAGTATTTGTATGCTTTTTTGCATTTGAACAGGTATAACATCTAAGCACTTTGATCACATCATTACATTTAGTCTACAAGACTTTACAGGGGAAAGGTTATTGCAACTCTTGGGCATATCAGAGAAAGGAGAAAACAGTTGTTGATGATTGAAACCATCATGGTGCCTGGCACAGTAATAAGGGAAATGTACTCATAAATATAAAGCACCAGATTCTTTTAATACCTGTCCTACATACGAAACTTATTTACTCTAAATGATCAAGTTTGATTCACAGGGACAGTCATTTTCTCAGAAGAAAGCTTGGATTTATAAATGAAATGAAACCAGTTACTTCTGTACAAAAAACAAAAGTTCCAAAATGTTTTTGTTCTCAGCCATTTACATTTTATACACCAGCAATGATGCAGATCATATGTTTTAATGTTGTCCATTTGTTCTCTATTTCGTTTTTAAATCAACAACTTGAGTTCTTGACCATTAACCATTACAAATCTTTGTGGAATGCATGCACTTTGGTTTTAGAAGAATCCTATTTTATTTTGGGGGTGAAAAAGTTAAAGGTCTAATTCACTAAAAGAAGAAAAATGGCTTTCACACACATTAGTTCTGTATCATGGACTTGTTCCAGACTCTGTGGATGGAGGCAACATCCATAGCTCAACTATCAAGATCATTTTGACTAAAAGAAGAAAAATGGTTTTTGTGTAACATTATAAATGTACTTCACGGACCAAGTTTAAATGGATTGAAAAATAAAGAACAAAAATGACTTCGGCACAACAAAAATTTCAGTTCTAAGCAGTGTACCTTCATCAATGTTCATGGATGACTTAGATTTTGGAAAAGAAAGAATCCTATTGATTTTGGGTCAAAAAGTTAAGGTCTGTTGCTGAGAGAATCACCGTTTTTAGAGAAGTTTGGATTGTGGCATGGTCATGCTTTAATAAGAAGTAATGGTTTCTGCACAGTAGCTCTACACTCCATACCATAACCAAGCCTCGAGGTCAGTGAAACCAATTGATCAGTAATAGCCAAGTTAGTCTTGCACTCCTAGTGCCCACATGGACAACTATTAAACATCAGAAAGGTGCATGATGTTACATTGTTTCTTTTGTTTATATTTGGGGACATGGTCCAAACAAATATAACAACAGCTGTTTTTTTTAATCACTGGATACCTGTTCAGAGGTGCTAGTTTTTCCAGCATCAGTAGCACTGGATTAGTTTATTTAAAACATTATTCAGTGAGGGCCATTTTCCCATATATGACATTTTGTTATTTTATTTCTAACATTATGGGTTCATATGCTGCCTTTGTCATTAAATAGCATATTAAAAGGAAATCTGTCTGTAGACTGGAAGAACTTTTGGGATGGTCTTTTCATCTAATGTGCATCTATCCAGTAGCACAAGTTTATTGCTGCTGCTTATAAACTACTTGGCATTACTTGAAACTTGACTGAAGCATTCATCCAAAGGTCTAATTGGTCTCAAATGAATAAATGAAGTTCTGCTCCAGCTTGAAATATGGCTGCCAAACCAACCATCTTAAAAATCTCATTAATTTTCCCGAATGGGTGATCATATCAGAATGGGGTTTTGACTGAAAGACTTCTTTAGTCTAATTAGTCATATTTGAAAATGGTACTGATCAAACATCCAATTTGTCTACCACTGCATCCATCTTTAAAATTTTGTTATGGCTACTCTGCCTAAATGGAAATTCCCGTGGCCATCTTGGAAATCTTGTTATGACTTCTCCTCACTGGAAGGTCATATCAATATGGGATTATAACTTAAAGATGTCTATCAGATTCTAAATAAAAATGGTGTCAAGGCAGTCATCTTGAAAATCTTATTGGTTTTTCTCCTAATGGAAAGTCATATGAACATAGGATTTTCATCAGAAAAGTTTTTATTTTAGTCTACTAGGTCAAAGCTAATGACAAAAGGGACCATCCAGTAATCAAATATGGTCATCACAGCAACCAACTTGTTTTTGCTTCTCCTAAACAATAACTTTTTATTAGCATTGAGTTTTCAGTAGAAGACTTCTTGTTGTGGCTAGTTGGTATCTAATATGATTATGCAGAACTGATACCCAGCTCAGCAGCCATTTTGAAAATATTGTCTCAAATTTTCCTTGATGGAAAGTTGTTTCTACATTGGGGTTGTTGTGCAGGCTACTTGGTACTGTAACAGAATTGTTACCGAGTGGATGGTGGATTAAATGAACAACACAAACACAATATGTGAAAGAAAATATAAATTTATGAAATAAATTATTAATGATAAATAATGATGTATCAACACAATAACTCATGCGTTTAACCCACAATTACACTCACAACCATTCACAATACATGAATAAATTAAATATTAATACAAAATAAAACACAGATACAAAGGAATCTCTTGGACTATACACAGATCCAAGGAACCTTTACAAAAGTTATATTAACGCAAGTATAATTTGCGATAATAAATACAAACATCAAACTATACTATCGCATGTATGGATTGCGACAACTAGCACGAACATATACATGTATTTAATCAAGTTGCTAACTTTTATTGAGATTCATGTAATGCCTTGAAATACTATTATGATTTGAAGTAACTATGTAAATATAACAATGTATTCAATTGTACTACAATTGCAATAAACACACATGTGTCTCGACCCTGTATAACCGTACGATTCACCAACTATTGAATCGCCGCCCAGCTTCTCCGAATACCTAGGGTTGACCAATACTTTTATCGGCCATTTGCCCTTCACGGATCCACCACAGTTATACATACAGACAGCATACAGCATCTACTAGAACCAACTTTCCCAAATACCTAGATGCCACCCCGGATGTTTACACCTCTAGACAGCTCCGACACTCAGACTTCTAGATTTCCGGATATTTACACATCACGACAGATGTAGACGGACAGACAATCCGACAGACAGACAGTCAGATACCTCAATTTGATCTCACAATCAAATGGCATAATTAATCACATTCAGCTACAATTCAGCGACGTTCAGCTACAATCAGATACGTTCAGAGACGTTCAGCTACAATCAGCAACAATTTCAGAGATGCTCCGCTACAATATCGGAGATGCTCCGCTACAATATCAGAGATGCTCCGCTACAATATCAGACGTTCCGCTACAATATCAGACGTTCCGCTACAATATCAGCCCTTTGGCTGGAGATAGAATGACGAGCTATCTTTCCTGTGATAAGATACTTTTGGACCCGTAATATAATCAGAAATATTCTGCCTTTTATATCCTCAAATAGGTGAGCAGAATTCACGGCAAAATTACCGTGCACCCCATGATTCTAATGTTCCTGACTTTACGTGATTCGTAGTCAGGCACATGCAAATCGTTACATGCCGTTTACCTTGGAAAAAAAACACTTATTCACCCCAGGTAACGCATGTACGACGAAACCAAAAAAAATGGTGAAATTAGTTTGTATTTCAAGAAGAAATAAATTTAATTTTCGCCTAATTCTGTGACAGGTACTTAATGACAGTTATGCTAATCTGAAAATATAGTATGGTCATCATTGCAGCCATCTTGAAAATCTTATACTTCTAAATGAAAAGATGTATTGACATGAGGTGATTACTTGAAAGCTAATTGATATTAAGTTGGTCTTCTGATGGTATATGGTTTGTCCTAGATATGAACTCTTATCTTGCATCCAATATGACTGCCACTGGCTAATTTTAAAATGTGATTGCTCAAGAATAGCATATACATTTTTAACACTTTGATGGTAGAAGGAAAATATAGGTTTATGATGAATGCCTGGAAGTTCTTTTTGACAGACAGTAAAGAATCAGTCTCTGAGATACTCTTGTTGAACTTTATAGTTTATTTCTTGCTGATTGACCCATCCATAATTTATAAACTATCTTAGGAAGAGAGTTGGATATTGAAGTTTTTTAAGTAAATAGTGAATTATGGCCATTTTGTCCTTCCATTTATTTTTGTTCTAACCCCCACCCCATTTCTGTGACAAGAGGGAAATCTATCTCTCTCTCTCCCCCTCCCTCCCTCCCACCCCCACCAATCATTAAATTCAGGGAGAATCTCTTTGATCTGGGTCTATGCATTTTGTTGGGAATTATAAGTAGAACATAGATTTGGTGATAACTCTTGCATACATGCCAACCATTACACCTTTGGCATAATCATTATGCATATTTCCCACCAAAATGTTTTATGCTCACAGGTATATGGATTACACAATGTTTAAGCAATAAAATTAAAATAAAGCAATACAAATTTATTTCATCATATTTATTATCATGTCTAATTCCACTTAAATTTTAGAATATTTTCACAAAGATGACTGCTGCATCAGAATAGCATAAGAGTACTTCTTTGCTATTTATAGCAGCTGTATTTGGACGATTTCATAGAGAACAGATGGGTTTCTTCAAAATGAACTTTTCCTCAGTCATTATATTAATTAGGTGGTGGATCATCTATACTTTTACACAGAATGGTGCCACATGTTAAGTGAAACACTTTATGATGTGAGCTTGGGATTGTAATAAAATGGATATTTTTAAGAGCAGATGGATATTTTCAAACTTTAAAACATGTCAGATCTTAAAAAGGAGAAACCATCACACTTTTACAAACTTTGAAAGAATATGATATAAGATATATATTATATATACAGCACTCTTAGCACATGATCATGTGCAAGCAAGAATTCCAGTTCATGATCATTCAGTGATATTTACAAATGTAGCGACTGCAGAATATAAATAATTTTTCACTAACTTTGTGCTTGTATTCTGATTCTAACCCATATGGATTTTGCCCTCACTTGTGTAAGAATCTTTTTTATACATGCTGTAATTCTTGCCACTTATAATAACAATAAATGCGCTTATACCTGGGGTGGTGGTGGCATTACATTAGTAAATCAGGGTCTGTGGTGTTGTTTGCAGAAGTATATTTGGTATATCTTCAAGTATGTCTCGGTCTTATCTTTGCTTTTTAAAAGTTAAATAGACCAATGAAAGGGATTCTTTAACACTTAAATTTTGTTCTATTTGGAAACTGACCAGATTACTACTGTTATAGTTAAGACACATTTCTATTATTCAAGTTTTGTGAAGAACAAAATACAACTTTGAACAAGGCCTTTTTGTCACTTTTAAACCCCTGCTGCCCATCCTATCCCGATTTTGTCACTTTTAAACCCCTGCTGCCCATCCTATCCCGATTTAGTCACACTTGCAAAGAAACAAATATAGAAAATAACAAGAAAAGGAATAGAAGTAAGATTGTTTCCAACTATATTAAAATGTTTTTGTTTTTTATTATAATACTAATAGGAATAAGTTACCGATGATCTTCCAACTTTGAGATGGATAGAACACAACAGCCTAAAAATGCTAGAGCACCATAGTAAAACTTGTAAAATATTGTACTTTTGGACATAAATGTAACCTTTCTGCACAATAGTATTTTCAACATAATTTTGTTCATAATGTGCAATCACTGTATTTTCACGGAACAGGATTGAACTCCAGTCAGAGTTCATGTTTGAAGTTGCAGAAGGAAGCATATCATATGCAATTTCCAACCCATATTTTTCTTTTCTTTTATTTGAAATAGAAGTCTTTAAGCAATACAATTCTAAATCACTTTGATTTGTACACGAAAATTCACATCAAGACAATCTTGAAATTTATCTGAATTTAATATTTTTCATCCATGTGGAAACAGGGGTCCCTTTTTTTGTTTTTTGTTTTTTGTTAATTCTTATGGAATCTTTGTTAATGTTCTTATTTTTTTTTTTTAAGTAAAGCATGTTATTTGGTCTTTACCTTCTAGATGAGGATGAGGCCAGATTAACAGGACCTAGTGCTCCCCAGATACTGAAGTGTATTGCCACTCAGTCTATGACAGTTCACACCCTGGACTACCCACTGAGAGGGGTGGTGGAGGATCTTCTTAATGCTCTGGTCATCAAATATAACTGGAAAGAAGAAGGTAAGCACTTTACTCAACTGATTTGAATACAAAGCATAAGTGATTTATTGAGCTTTCTCTGCAAAGTTTTCTCATACAATCTTTGAAAACTGAATACTACTGAAATGTCACTTAACATTTCAAGTATATGATGTTTTACAATTAAATACATAGGAAATTCGTTTGATAGAAAGAAGAAAAAAAAGAATATTTTTTGTGTTTGGATTTTCCAGATAGGATTTTAAAAAAAAAAAAAATTATTTTTGTAATGGTCAGTTTCCCGAAAGTGTATTATAATCAGGTTAGAATCGTAATGGTCTGTTTCCCGAAAGTGTATTATAATCAGGTTAGAATCGTTTTCTGTTTTCTGAATGCTATTCTATAAAAGTAGTGGTTGATAATATTTTAACTAATTTGTAAGCTGGACATGTGTTGGGTGTAAGATGAAATACATTTCATCTAGACTGACAATTGAAAACATCATTTGCTAGCTATGTATATATTGTAAATATAATATATATAAAACACACACACACACACACACAATGTTGATCTAGCATTGGACAAATGTGGCATACTTTGATACAAATTTAACACGTACATTTTTACCCCAACAGACTTCCCATTCTTTGTATGGATGAAACCTCAATAATACCAATTCATGTCATTTGACAAGATTATGAATACAGCTGAATAAGCAGATAATTACAAATTGTGTCACTTCTAAACTTTTTCTTTTAGAAAAAAAAAAATTAGTTGATCAGTGTCAAAGAAGTGCTTATTCCATGGGTCTAGTCCAACTGGTAAAACATCAACAAGCATTGAAGGGAAAAGATTGGTAATTTCTTTTTTTAAAATAACATACCAGCATGGTTGAAAAGAAATTTAGAAGTTGAAAAGCCTAGTGCTAGCCATAACTTTCAAAATATTGGTATATATATTTGGCCATTTATTAAAGTCCAAAATTATGTTTACATTGATGTGTGGTAATCAGATTTTTGTACACTGTGGTAGAAGTGTTGTAAGAAGACATGTTGAGTGCCAATCCCTCAAATATTAGGTCAAAATACAAGCCACAGGTGTTAAATGGTTAGATTAATGTCTGGTCTGAAAATTTTAAGACCAACTAACCATGTGTAATCAGCAGGCGATGTTCCTTTGACAGGCAGTGGTAATGGTTCAGAATTACGAGCACAGACGTTGGCAGAGGCAATAGCTGAAGTAGTAAGTGGGCTGAGTGAACGTCATCAAGAAATGATGCGCCAAAACAGCACAGCAGAGCTTCCCCCAACAGATGAGGAAAATGTGGTAAGGAATAATTACACTTAATATGTAGCTGGCCATGAGGCCAAATGAAGTTTATGGTATGGTTGTTTGTCCATTGTACAATGCCCATTCACAATTGATTTCACATAATTTCATCAGATTTGACAGAAAGTATCCTGGCATGAAGCTCTTTAAAATTTGTTCAAATGTTGTGCTTTGCCATCAGATATGATCCCCATTAAACTGTCCAAAAAAAACCCACAAACAACTATAACTATTAAAAATATACTCAATTTACTTTGACAACATTTGGAAAAAAATCTTGACAGGAAGTTTTAACATTTGTTCATATATAGCCAAACTGCCCTCCATTATGGCCACCATGATTTAAAATAGAAAAACTTGAACAGCTATTTCCTGACTACTAAAGGGAATTTGATAAGATCTTAATGAAAACGTGAGATTGAAGGTCTTTTTAAAATTTATTGAAATGATGCATCTGCCATCAAATATTGCCACCATTACTAAAAATAGTGAAGTAGCGACCTTTTTATAAATCACTAAAGAAAATTTGACTTAATTTGCACAGGTGCTTGTGTAAAGAGCAAAACTAACACTAGCACCTGCCTCTGCTCCCAATTTTTAACACAAAACCTGCTATTAAATAACTCAGTAAAGTACCAAAATTATGTGTGAATTTTTTTAAAATGTCTTCTTTATAGTGGTGCAAGTTACGAATCACTAAATGCACAGAATAGAGCAAAGTAATTAGCATGACGCCAAATTTCAACATGCGAGAGATTAGTTGTGTTAGTCATACTACTTATGACTGAGAGGATTTATCATTAGTTTCCTCTTGTTGATTGAAATGAGTGACTAGGTAAATTTTTCTGAAACTATTGTCTGGTTTCCTTTTGGTGAATCTGTTGTTGTTGTAGGGTTTAATGCCGTTTTCCAGTACATGATAGGCTATACATGTTGGCCATTATTAATGTTGAAGGAGGAAACTGGGAAGAAACTGGGAAAACCCTTGCAAGTACCATGACCCACGAGAAGTTGCTGGCAAGTTTTCTCACATACCCACATTGGCCGAATCGGAGACTCGAACCCACACAGACAGAACTGAGATGGCAGTGGGCTGTAACAGAAAGTGCTTTAGACCACTCTGTCACTAGGGGCCCCTTTGGGGAATCTGTAAAGATGACATACCTATGATATACTGGTCTTTTTTTACAAAGCCTTGATTATCAGTGAGGAAAATCTGGGAAGTTTTAAAATAAGAAAAAATCCAACCGAATACAAAGTGTGAGTGTACTAATGCATCAAATTGAGGATGGGGTGTTTCTCCATCAGGGAGGTAGTTGACTTTCAAGGTTTACTGCACTTAATGGAGATTTGTCTATATGAACCAATCAGCCCCTCATAAATTGCAGTTCTTGATTTCCTTCTCAAGGATTATTTGGTATTAACCATTAAGGGCTTTAGAACTGCCCCCTCTAACTACTCCATATGTTTTGTCAGTTCTACCTTTGGCCCAGACCTTATAAAGTATATTGAGCCCCAGAGTCCAGTTTCTTGCTAATTATTACCTAGGTGGATCTTTACTGCATTCTTTAGTCAATATCTACCGGTAGTAGGGCTTCTGTCAAGAATCTCACATTGAAGATGGTTATCATTTCTTTCTTTAGCATTGGCTCAGAGGATGACTGACATTCATGCCTTGGTAGAAGTATGGTTGAAACTATTTATTTTACTTTGTCAACCCTGTTTTCTGGCTAAGAATCCTCTATATTTGATATCTCCTTAACTGATTCAGATCCCTATTCTTAGTGGCATTCATGCTAGTGATGACCAAGATCAACTTCTTACTATAGTCAGAGCATTGCTTTTCTATTTGGCCAAGGGCAAAGGAATGCTTGGAGTGGTTTCATTATCAGTCTAGATTGTACTTCTGATAGTAGAACAGACATATTTGGGTGCATCAGTTGGACTATCATGAGAGCTTTTCTGTTTCGCCGAGTTAAAATCTTTTTGCCATGAAGTGGTTCAGGCTATTTGCTACATTATGGACCTTTCTTAATCATTCTTCTTAGGAAAGCCACCCATTCTCAATACACATTTTCCACAGTGTATCTCCATTCAGAGTCCAGTTGCATTGGCTGAATACATTGTGAATGATTCATCTTGCAAGAGATAGCAAGTTTACCTTGACGAGACTCCTCAGAACTGTCAAATTTAGCAATTATATCATGGCAAGTATTGTAATATTTCTATTATTGTCAGTTTCTCTCCACCCATCGTGCTCAAATTTTCAGATGTAGTTAATACGTTTTTGTCTTGAAAATGAAATCCATTTGTCTGATGCACACTACTAAAGAAATGTCCATTTGCTTATGATAAGAGATTTTCTGATTTGTTTAAATATATTGACTTGCATTCATTTGGATAGCGATAGAGTTGGCGTACGGATTTTTCAACTTCAGTAGCCTTTCCCGTAACAAATACAAGACGTTTAGTACTTTTTTTGCATCCAGTGTAACTTGTAAAGAAACGTGTGCATTCAGATTTATAGACATTTACATATACATGTATACATGGAAAAGATTTTTATAAAAAAAATATTTACTAATAGCATGTCCCAAATTATGATGTTGCAGCACGAGCAAATACGTAGCATAAACAAATCTATTGTATATAGAGCAAATGCGTAGTATAAACAAATCTATTGGACATAGAGCAAATACATAGTATAAACAAATCTATTGGACATGGAGCAAATAAATAGTATAAACAAATCTATTGGACATGGAGCAAATACATAGTATAAACCAATCTATTGGACATAGAGCAAACGCATAGTATAAACAAATCTATTGGACATGGAGCAAATCCGTAGCATAAACAAATCTATTGGACATGGAGCAAATCCGTAGCATAAACAAATCTATTGGACATGGAGCAAATACGTAGCATAAACAGATCTATTGGATATGGAGGAAATGCATAGTATAAACAAATCTATGTAGTAACAATATTTTATAATTTTGCTGACATTGGTGAAAATAACATTTACACAAAGATCACTATTAGTTAATCAGTTTAAGGGTTTGCAGCAATCAGGAAAAAGTTTTCACATCATAAGTAGCATAAATAATGATGTCAGAGATAATGTTAATAACGGATATATTACTACTTTTCAAATGGTTTTTCAGAATCATGCATTATCAGCCACAGAGCCTGGCTTATCCAAAGATGACAAGCACAAAGACAAAGATTCAAAGAATGCTGAGGAGAACAGAAAACACCGACCACTGCTGCCAAAATCTGCCTTACTACGTCTGCTATCAGAGATTATTAAATCGTACAGCAGTTGTACACAGTTAATCACCCAGTATGTCTATCCTCCAGGGCTTAGTGAACTGGTTCTAGAGGTAAATAATTCATCTTCTACTTTTTCTCAGAAATTTCTATATTTCTCCAGTTTTTGAAGATCTGGCTAAGCATGAAATACAAAATGGGTGAGAATAGTACACCAGATGTGTATTATTTTTGGTGTGAAAATTTTCCAGTTAGTGATGTCAGAATAGCTACGGAGCTCTTCACATTGATTGTTGTGGCAATTAGATATCAACAATCATTCTAAGCCATGCCACTGCCATCGGACTGTTAGCATTTAATGCAGATTGTACGCTTTGACATTTTGTTTTGTTGATGAATTTAACTAATGGATGTAGACAGTAATGCCAGTGCATCATGCATGATAATTCAGCTATGACTCGCAAATCATTGTTACACTTCAAAAGAATATGGAGATCCTTTATTTCAGTTTTACATTAATGTGATAGAAAGGTTAAACAGTCAGTGCCGTTTCAGAGCTTCAGGATGGATAATGAACATTTGCATGGTGGAAATGCAGTTTGGTCTCAATATTTTACTGGCAGGTGTTATATATAAACAGTGAAAACATGATCTTTTGAAAGTTTTTTTATTTTAATATTTAACATTAGTTAAAAAATGGAGCAGAGATTTCAGCAGGGCACCTGGAAGAGATCAGAGATTGCATGGGTCAAGTAAAATTTGAACTTCTTTCCAATGTGATGAGCCATACCTCATAGCAATGCATCTAGTGAAATAATATTTAGTTTTGTGAGGAAGAATAGGACTGACTTCAGGAGCATTATGAAAAATAAGACACTAGAAAGTCTTCTTCTTGTTAAACAAGAAGGTAGTGTTTGCTCAGAGAGACAGTTTGACATTTGACAAAGTTAGGCTTAAAAGATGCAAAGGAGCAACAACCGTGTCTCTCCAAGAGAGTGTTAATTGATGTTCTTCACTGTAAAGTTTTGTTAAGTCTGTTATTTATATGTTGCTATTTATTATCAAAAAATAAACCATTTTGGAATTCAATTAGTTTATTTGAAAACCATTCACTTTTGTAGATGAAATGCGCCCTGCAATAAGTGAAATCTCCCTGAAATGTTTTAAAAATATCTCTCAACTATTGTTGGGGTGGGCTGGCCTGCTGAGTATAACCAACTGTAGGAAATAGCAATAAATAGTGGAATTAATGTATTAAAAAAGGGCCAACAGCAATTACAGAGTTTAAGCAGGGCTGGAAAGCTGAAAAAGATCAATAAAAAAGCAAATGCGTAGTGTGAAAAGAAAATTATACAAGATGAGGAGATGGGAATTTTTAAGAAAGCTCCATTGAGAAAAAGAATTCTCGAGGAAAGAAACAAAATTACAAAATTGTAAGCTCGGGAATTTCTTTGAGAAGGGAAGAAAGAGTAAGCAATCATGATCAGTGTAAAAACAAGATATTAATTGGTCAAGTGTAGCATAAATTATAATCAGAAATATGGACACCATGTCCATTGAAAAGAAAGCAAAAGCGTAATAGTTTTTCTAGTTTAACTTCAAAGCAGAACGTGGCTAAAATTATTGTGTAAATAAAGTTAGACTTGATTATCTGAGATTTACAATAATAATGGATAATGTGGATGTGACTGTTGTCTGTCAGTCTTGTTGCAAGACCGGCAGCTAATCATATGCATAGTAATCTCAAGTCACAATAAGATCACCTTTATCAGATTGGCTACTTACGGCCCATTTGTGAGCAAGTTTTTTGTATGTTGATTTTAGAATTGATGAAGGAAAAAATTGATGAATGGAGGAGAATGATACATTTACTCGGTCGCTGTTTTCGTTTGTTATTCCTATTCTTATATTTTCCAATATTTAAAAAAAAAATCCAATGCTTCTGTCATTGAAAACACTTGCAACCACCTTTACAAAGCAGTGATACTGTATTAACCAAATTTCATATGACTGATTTCTGGCAGAAACTTGTGTGGAATTTACAGAAAGTTTGTATGGGACATGTATAAAATGCAGCTTAATATGCACCTTATTCACTTGTCTTACTTATTCCATGTTGGGTACTTTGGTTCACTACATTCAGTCCTCATTCTACCTGTTACCATAAGATTCATTAATATGTATTCATTTTTCAGGAGTGTTCAGTGTTGGCATTTGTATTAGACCAGCTGTTACCACAGTGTCAGAATGCTGGAGACAAAGATTGTCCAGCCCTTTCCAGGGTCTTCATTGCAAGCATCGCCTCTTGTAATCACAGCCCAGATGCACAATTGACACTTGTTTGTGAAGTGAAAGCTGCTCTGCAGAGGGCGTTAGCCTTGCCAGAAAGCTCAGATAAGCATGCAAGGATTCAAGCATTGACTAGTTTGGTCAGTACTATGATAGAGGCATGTCCAACCCCAGGACAGATACCAAATCAGATTTTCAAGGGGCAACAGAATCTTCTGGGACGGCCAAGTCCTATGAATAACATTGTGAAAAACTTGTTAAAGAAGGGATTGGTTGCAGACTTGGCCCGGATTGCACACAGCTTGGACCTCTCAAGTCCATATATGGCCAATACAATCAATGCAGCACTTAAACCACTTGAAACCTTGTCTCGCAATGTAAACCAGCCACTGCAGAGTGTCCCAGCTAAACCCAAACCAAAGAGCGAGGAACCAGAAGCAGGGCCAACAGAGGAAAACAATACGACCACACCTAGTAATGAACAAGGTTAGGAAACTTTTTTTTTGTAGCATGATGAAAGTAATTGTAGGTTTTTTTGTCTTGCATATAATATGATGCACATGATTTTAAGGAAATAAATATATTTGTTTCAAAATGTATTGTGAAAGTAAGCCAATTTCCTCAATAAAATCTGCTTCATTTTTGAATTCTATGGATTCAATTTGCATTCTGGAGTCTTATTAAAAGGTCAGCAGTGCTGTGTTGGAGCTCTATGTTAATCATTTTCTCTGGCCATCCATCTCATCAGTTCACAATTCTTTTAGATAGTACCACTCTGCAACCCTTCAGTGTTGGATACCATTTGGTAGGTGAATTGTTGATTATATGTGGATGTGCTTTTTAAAGGTTTTATCTCTTCAGGGCCCATTTTGAAAAGTTCCTTTTTTTAATCAATATTAAATCTCCACTTCAGGAAATATTGTTATTGAATTGGTCTGGTTGGCTAACATGGGGGCACTATAATTGCCATAACACATCAAACTAAACCAACATATTTATAACTAACATTTTGAAAGTTTCAGTAAAGGACTGTTTCTAAAGTCTCAGTAAAACCTACAATCCCAGTAACTACATTTTTTTTCTTACAATAATTTTGAACATAATACATGCATTGTTGTGTCACCAGTACATATGTAATTACACTGTTAATGCTCATTCATTAAGAAATATTTAATATTATAATGAACAAATAAGAAATAAATCATTTGATAACCATTATTGTGTTATTACAACCATAACAATTCTCAGTGCTTCCCATTCTTTAATTCTGTGTGCAGCTAGAATGAATCTAAGATATTACACTTTCTTTTCAGTACTAAATAATTCCATTTTCAATCTTTACATTTTCCTAGACACTGAAGAAAGAAGCTAGTGACCATATTCAGTGCACTATTTTAGTCTTCATTTTTCATCTACATATCATACTACATTTACTTGAACAGATTTCTCCACCACAGATTTAGGATTAAAATCCTTCAGTTCTGAACGTTCTTCCATTACCAATTACAGTTGTTTTATGTCTTTTGAATGGATTATTAGGCCTGACAATAGATTAACAGGTGTCTTTTTTTTTTCTCGGTGTCTGCTAAAATCTATTAACCTATATGGATTCACCTAAGCCCATTAAAATGACTTGCACTTTGATAGCTCACACACATAATCAATACTTACTTTGTAGAAATGAATAAAAGTAAAAGATTATTGCCGACAAAAATCCTTGCATACCAATGATACAGCTCTTGGAATTTTTATATGGGCAGAAATATATGCGTATCCTTAGGTAGATTTGGGGATCTGGGAGAACCCTGCTGGTTATGGATCAAAAGAGCTTTTGGGATGGTCTGTTTTTGTTGTCCATCATTTGTTAGCTCAATTTTGTTATTGCTACTCGTCAACTACTTGCTGTGAAACTTTAAACACACATTCATCACATGGTTTAGTTGGTCTTAAAATGGTGCCAATCAGATGTCCACTATTTCCACCATGGCAGACATCATACAGATTTCAAAAGTAAATATTATTTATACAGAAAAAAGAACTTAATTAAAAAAGCAGCATTATTAACAATTGTTACTGATGTGATTGTAAAACAAGGATAAAGTCATTAAAAATTTCAGTTCCCTACACACACAAACTGTAATTTTCTTGATGTACAAGTGGAGTTTTTAAAACGTTTTTAGAGGTTTGTTGGTAACTCGTGCTCTCGTTATATTATGTTCTTTGTTTGTTCACCCTATTGTGTGTGAGGTTTTGGGGTAAATGTGTATTTTTGTGAAATGGGGGAACTCTTCCCTTCCCTCCCACCCCCTTTTTAAATAAAATTCTTGCAGCATTCTGCATATAAACGTTATTGTTTTCAAAGAATGAAAGTCATCATGGGGCTTTTCACCTGAAGATAATTGTGATTACATATCTGTATGCCATGTCAGATTTGTTCTTTTCCATGAATGTTTAGTGTATCACTTTGGATGTATCACAGTATGCATAATTCTTAATTTAACATGTGTTCAACACATTTGTTTTTTGAGATGTACAACTTGTTTTTCGTTTGACATGTGATATTTGATCTACAATTAGCCATTGGTACAGGAGTTGAGACAGCTGTTGCAGGGAATGCTGGCGGTGGAGACCTGCAGATTGAGGACATCACAGAGCACTCTGATCAACATGAGGACTTGGAAGAAACAGAACCTCTAGAGGCAGTGGAACCTGCCAGGGTCAGTCAGGTAGGACATTTTGTATCCATCTTGTTATAAGCTAGCCTTTATCTGATGATGATTTGATCAAATTGCCCCCTTTGTCATAGGAAGGAGAGAAATCGGTATCATCCACATTGGCCATGCATGTGTTTGGCAACACTAATATAGTACCCATTATTTTGTTTTGAAAATTGTGTTGTTTCTTATGAATTTGATAAAGAGCATTTATTGGGGGGGGGGGGGGTTACAGATTGTGATTGAATTGGAATAAGAACCCTATAGTTTGGATTTTGGATGAATATTTTTATTGTTAGAAAAGTTACTTTAAACCTTGATCTTTACGATTATCAGCAGATTTGGGTTGTAATTTCTCACATTAAAGGAGGATTGATTTGAGAAAGACATCCATGTATATTGTTTTCACATTTGTTGCTTGTTCTCCAAGGGTGATAAATATGTTTCATCATTTTTTACAAAAGGAAGCTGAGCTTGAAGATGTTCTCGATGAATTGTTGAGTCGAGATAGGGGAGCCAGCCAGGAGGATGAAGTAATTGGTGAAATCATAATGGATACAGGTATAGCACTTTGTTTATCCAGACTTGACTTGTACCTCTTTGAAGTACAACTCTCAAGCAGCAATATCCATAAAAATTGCATCATAAGCAATCACACAAAATGGAAAAGATACTCAAAAATTTTCGTTACCAGTTGTGGGGAGAAATGGAGCTAGTAGCTTTTAATGATGTATGAAAATTATTATCTTGTGGTCCTCCACAAATATTGTCTGATGGATTTTAATGTTAATGGGTATTAGATATCAACTAAAGCAATTTAATTGAGGACATACTAATAATCAAGTTGACATGTAATAATATTCTTGCATGAATTGATTTGATGCTGCTGCTCCGTATTCATTGAAAGCAGAAGCAAACTTCAATGAAGTGCAATAAACCACCTCTACCAAACCTAACAATATATTTGCTCTGATTAATTTCTCATTATAGCCATTCTGACTGTCAACTTGCACTTCTTTACTACATCTAGAATATAAAGGGGAGACAAAAACTACCCCAATAAAAGAGACCAGACAAAAATGTTTTGTTTAAACTTTAAATTATATCATCTTTGTTTGCCAAGACATCAATCTTCTAAGTTTCACATCAACTCTTGACATAAATACTAGCCTACAAAGTGTTGACTGCTGTGCCATCTGATTGAATGCAGTTGGCAGAAACTGATCCAATCAGATTTCTTGTTAAATTCCCAGAGACAGTAGTGTCCTCTGTAGATAATGACACATTGCATGCAAGTTTCTCCAATTTAAATATTTTAAAAAAAATTATTTAAGGTATGTTTTCGTGGCTGAATGCACTATATTGGACTCTCAGCATGTCACATAATGAATTCTTTTCATTGATCAATTCATTTCATGGATGTGCTATATCTCTTTTGGCCCCAAGAGTCCACTTTTTCAGACATTTTCAGTCATATATATATGTCAAGATTCTATGTGAAATTAAATGGATCATTTGCCATGGTTAGTAAAGATGGCACTGTATTAGCCAAAGGAATAAATACGGAGTTATGTGCATTTGGCAAGAAATTGAGTTGTCCTAACATCAGGATGTTACCGTGATGTTCTTATTTCCTATAATGTTATTGACCAAAAACAAGCTGTTAATTAGATCATGTCAAAAGACCATTGAGTCCTCGGCAAGTTGTCTAAAAATGAAAATGCCAGCTTAGTATGTGGAGGAAGTATTGCAACTTCTTTTTAATCTTTGTGATTTCAGTTGTTGCAAGCAAAACTAAGCAGTCTTGTTTTCGTACAAGCCTGCTGATTTGTTAATATATTTTCTATATTTATGATTTATGGGATCTATATATCTTGTTATATTATAATCAGGTTTTGAGTTGCTTGGGCTTTGATTAATGAGGTAGTAGTGTAAAATACTTTACTCCAATACAATTTGTTAGAAATCATAGATCACTTTTAGAGCCAAAATTTTCAGAAATTTCTTATAAAGACAGTCCAACAGTCACCTAATTTCTTGTGGCAAATTTCCTATAAAGATGACCCAACAGTCATATGCTTTTATCTGTCAGCCGCCAGGTGTTTTCTAACCCAATAGTAATTTCTCCTTACCTTAAGTCGTCGCTGTAGTGCCTCTAAAAGGACTGCTCAGTCAGTGTGCATTTTTTTATCTTATTTGTACTTGCCATATTTCAGTATTTGAAGAAAAATAAGGTGAAGCTTAGTATTATGCTTTTTTCTTCTTTTAAAACATTGACAAAATTAAATACACAAATACAATGAAGTGGGAAAAAAAATCATCTAGCATCATTATACAGTTGATTGATATTTGTTATCTCCCCATCACACAGGTGCACGTTTATTCATCACATTTTAATCAATCTTGCTCTACTGCAGTTGGGTATAGAACTGTAATGTGGATTCCCATTTTGTTTACTACCACCACCACCACCTATCCCACAGTATACATATATGCATTCATCAGGTTTTAAGTGATTCACATGTTAACACAGCCTTAAGCTGTGGATCCAAACTAGCTGGTTGTGATGAGAGGAAGATACATAATTTTGCATATCAAATAATAAATATTCTTTATCTTGGTTGAAAGTTGATTATGTATGAAATATTTTTTGGAATATATATTCTGTTAGTTTAATTTCATGTTTGACTGGTCCATATCAAACACAGGGTTGCATTTCTCATGCATATAGCACTTTTCCCACTAAATTTGAAAATATGCCAGAGACATTTAGTTTTCAAGAGTAAATGTAAGCATTGTTGCCAGATTTATGTAAATCTGGCATGTGTTTGTTCATACCCCTAGCGAGCTCATCCATTGGAACAAGTTGTTTGTCACTACTGCTTAACTACTTGGAGGATTGCCATGACTCTTTACACACTCGTTTATCCCAAAGATTATTTCATCATTCATTAAGGCAACTGGAGAGCATCTTTGATTTTTTTTTGTTGCTTTTCCTTGAGGAAAGATGGTTATATTGCCATTGGGTTTTCATTTAAAGACTTATGATACATGGTTGATTCTAGCTAAAATGCTGCCAAAATCCAATATGGCTACCATGCCAGCCATCTTGAAAATGTTGTTATTGCTACATCTGATGAACATATTGATAGTGTTTGCACCAGAAGACTTCTTCCAATCTCTAGCTGGTTCTGAATTCAAATGGTGCCACAATGATTGCCATATTGAAAATCTTGTTATTGCTACTCCTCAACGAATGACCACTCAGGTGGTTAGAGCACCTGTCTGTGAAGAAGAAGGTCATGGGTTTGAATCAAAGACTTTAAAAAATGTTACTAACAGCTGCCTTTTTAGGCGCTCAGCATTAGGAGGTTAGGGTTAGGACTGGTCGGCCTGGTGTCAGGATAGTGTGACTGAGTGGGACATCATGGTACATATCTATAACATGATAACCCAGTGCTAGACATCACTAAAAAACTACCACACTGCAGACAGCGTAGTGATATGACTAAAAAATTGTTTAAGCTACATTAAAAATCCTAATCACACTCACACACTCCTTGAAGGATATCAGCAAAAGACTTCTGTTGACATAAATGAAAATGATGCTATTCTGAAACCAATATGGCAGCAGTCTTGAAAATTTTATTAATATTCCTGAATTGAAAGCTCTGTCCATATGTGAATGATGCTGATCAGAGATCTTGAAAATTGTTAACTCTTACTCCTGAATGCATGTTTGTATCAGCATTGTTTCACTGTAAGGCTTCTTGTGATGTCTAGACAGTCCTAAGTAAATAAATTGCTGATCTTGCTTCCAATATATGGACATCCTGAAAATCTTGTTATTGCTGGTTTTTCCAAAGAGATGGGCATATCTCCATGAGGTTTTCACCTGAAGACATCTTATTATGTCAGGTTTGTCTGAAATGAACATGGTGTCCATCTTGCATCTAGTATGCTGATCACATTGGCTAGGTTGAAAATCCTGTCAAGTAGATTTGAGTACTTGATAGTAATAAAGAAAGAAGAAGAAAAAAGACTGTCCTATGTTGGATTCCTTTAAATTCATTTTGGACAAGAAGACAATGGTCTCTTTGAGTGACTCCTGTTCTTGATGTGCATAGAAATCCATGCTGGCCTTGGAAAAAATCAATGCGCCATTCCATGTTGTAATTGTCAGATGGTGAGTTTGTTTTTGGTATGTGACCGATGCATTCCTTTTAAACCAGACCTGGCAAATGACAGAATGGAGAAATAGCCCAAGACTTCATACACAAGATTTCTTTGGTGATAATTACAAAGAAAGGACCTAAAGTATTGCAAATGAAAAACATGAAAATCTGGAAAGTGAAGATGTTTACGATGCAAACAGGACCAGGAAAAGAACCCCACAGACAGGCAGATTCAATTGCTCCAAAAAGCGAGAAATGGGAGGTTTTGTTTGAAAGCAGGAAAGTCAACTCCCTCAAGGAAATATAAACTTTGAATATATACATTTAATTGATATCTGGAATTGTCCTCCTATGAACAGGCTGTTAATGTGAATCAGTGTCAGTTACATATAGATGGAAGCTGTGTGTTTTCATGATAGTCTTCATTCGCAGTACAATTTCATAATGAACACTGAACTCCTACTCCAAAGGTTGACCCCTCTTTTTCTAGAGATATGTGGACACATGATCCAGATTTTTAAAAGCCTAGAAACAACCCTGAGATATGGACCAGTCCATATCTGAATATTCAGCTTCAGGTCATGCAGATTGTGTTGCTGCAAATAAAAGGAGAATGACGGGAATGATATTTTAATGCAATAAAAGCTTCTGTTACTTTTGAAGATTGTAGTATTATTGGATATTGACTGTGCCCATTTAGTGAGTCCAAGATTATATTCTAGAAATAACTACCTGATGTTCCAGACCAGGTCTTGAAGGCAGTCATCAGCCAGTGATATTGTCCTCTTCATAATTAACTGTTGCTTAGTTATATAATATTAATGTGTTTATATCACAGAGCCCAGTCAGGTGACTGATGAATCACAGGATGTTATTATTGACGTAGAGGTTGAAGAGGAGAGTATGGACCACCACGACTCCCAGATGATAAGTCAGATCTCAGAAGGGGACGAGGAGGAGACGGAGGAGGAGGATGTTAATCAGACAACTCACAGTCAGTTTCTCTCTTTACTGTATTTGCTGATTTACCTTACTGCAAATGGCATTGACCCAGATCTCCCATAGCATAATGCGCCATTAGATAAGGCCTGTATTGCTTGTCCTTCTTGCAGTTTTAAGCAAACAGTATAGATGCTGAAAATGACTTGTTAGATCTGGGTCAGTTGTGTGTATTTGGATGCCCAATTTGTATGGGTGTTAAAGAAGTTAGATATTTAAATTTTTCATTAACCAATTTAGATGTTTTAAATTCATTAGTAAAGGGATCAAATCAAATTTATTTTGGTTCTTTTTATAATAGGTTTTGATAAGATGATCTTGGTTTGCAAATAAAAACTATTAAGTACTCTATGTTTGATTGCCATGGGAATAAAGAATTAACCGAAAGTGCCACTTAATTATCTTTTTAAGTAACTATTTTTTATTGACATAATGAATAATGGCGCTGATCTATTTGCTGTAGGATTTGTCCTTTTCAAGCTGGTCGTTTTTTAAAGAATGGTTTATATAGGAATAATTTTACCAAATTTTAGGATTTTAGCATATTTTTTCCTTGATCCTAATTTTTTGTGCATTTTCCAAATAGTTTTTTTTTACATACCTTCTTTTGTATCATGGTGCATATTTATGTTTGGCTGAAGGGGTTTGTCTTCTAGAGCAAGGTACAGGCACACGCGCACACACAGACATAGCAACTTTTTTTGTGCTATTCCAGCTGCTGGGTAGGGTTATGGTGTCAAGAATTGTAATGTAAACACATATTGTGCTAGCTTTTTTTTCCCACTTGCTCAGCTCTCGCCTTTTTGATACAGAATACTTGGGGTCCATTAAATGACAACTGCATTATGTACTGAACTGCAGTAGAGCAAGAATGATAGAAATTCTGATAAATGAGTGTTTAATTATCCCTGCAGGTAAACAGTACCAAAGTGTGGGTCAACCACAAGATGGCAATATTAGTTCAGATACAATATATATAATTATATCACTATGGTATTTGTGCATTAATTTTGCAAATGCTGATATTTTAAAAAGCAACAGAAGATATAATCCTCAGCTTGATGTTTTCTTTCAAATCATATTGTTGTACATGCATGAGCAAGATTAGAACAATATCTATTCATAAAAATTTTCAGCTTTATTGGCATAAAGTTTAAATTGATAAAACACGATTCCTTTTAAATCATTTACCACTTCTAAACACCTATCACAGTTATATAAAGGAGTATCTAAATGTCTGTCTATCAAAAATGTGTAATGAATACATTAGTCTTTTTCTTAATTATTGTCTTCAGCTCAGAGCACATGTAAGTATACGTATTGGTGACTAAACTTTTAACAATTCACAAAATAACAAATAGCAAACTTATATGCATGTATCTTGTATGTCTGAAATCCAGTGATGTCAGAAGCTACAACAGTTCACCGAAAAAAAAATATTTATTATAAATAATAAACACCATTCACTCAGCACATGTTTATTCCCATCTCAAGTATTTCCTTACATTATTCCAGTACACCGTGCACAGCATCCCATCATCATCATGCCAACTTAAAATATTCTATTTTTTTAATGTTGTTTGAACTTGGAACATTATTGCATTTTTTTTTTTTTCTTCTTCTGTTTGTTGCAGTGCCATAATTTTGAAATGCTCAATGTCCTAGCATTTTTAGTCACATTTGTTTGAATAGACCTTGTTAGTAGCTATATTATTATCAGATGCGCATCGCTCTGTGACCATAACTTTTATCTCTAGTGATTGAATAATGCACTGTGTACTGCCGTGGAGCTTGATAATTACAAAAGATTAGCCTGTCACAAGTCCTTGTTTGTTGAATTTGGACAGCAACAGCTTGCAGAAAGGATGTCTTACATGTACTGTAATTGCTGGCCTCGTTAAGGCAATACTTGTTGATCAAAAATCTGCGCTTCATCTTATACTCTGTCAACTAATATTTGGGTTGTCTTTCAAATCACTTTATTGTATGTCATGTATTTGCGTAAGTATAAATATTGTTTTCCAAATTCAGAAAAATTGTGTGTAAAAATAATCACCATTTGGGGGAAGAGAATGTGCATGAAAAATTATAGGACCTGACATTGAGAATGATTGAAAAATATTTACTATTGAATTCAGGTACATCAGATGTAATTGTGCTAAAGCAGCATGCACAAGTAGTGTATGTTTTTCAATTTTATTGCATATCGATGCATTAGAATAAACATGTTAGAAAATAAATAACCATGACAAAGATAGGTATTCATCAGATTTTTTCTTCTTGTATCACTTAAGTAGATGAGAGGTGTCAGGATGATTGTATTTAGCAACCTGAAGATTCCAATTCAATTCATGTACGAGGACAATACTATTTAATGCCAATGAGTAAACATTTCCTTCTAGTTTTAGTTAAGATATCCAATGTTCATCTCATATTTTGATTAGTTACGTGCAGGAAGAAAACAATGCAATGGATCACATATGGCTCCTTTCTCTCTCTCTCTCTCTCTCTCTCTCTCTCTCGATCTCGATCTCGATCTCGAAAGCAATTTAGTATCAGTGATGCAATTTTTTCTATTTCTGGTAGTTTGAAGTAACATACAGTGATACCCTTACTATTCTTGAAATCAGAGGTTATTATTGTTGCATTGTACTTCGCATTGAAAATTTTACCCTATCTGTAACTAGGTAAATTTTCAGGTCAGTGTCATTAAATAAAGCTATAAGTATATAATTATTTTAAGTATTTTACGTGAATGAACTTTGTACCTTTTGCTACATTTAATGATGCTGTCCTGAAAAAAAAAAATAGGATAAAATTTGTGCTTCTGTGTGAAATGAAGTGAAAGGCAGGGATATTGATCTGGCCTCATTGTATACACTGTAAAAAATAAATTGCAAATTCAACTTGTACTCCACATCATCTTATAGGCTGTCAAATACAGTACTTGTGTGATGTGAAGGTCTCTTTACAGGCATTGAGTCAATGATTTGACGGAGTTTCTGTAGTACTAAAGACAGATTTGTCAGTCTTGAGTACTGTTACTAAATGTAATAGTTGACACAGACCAATCTCTAGGATGACAAATGCCATGTAAATATATGTGAAAGGGCCCCAAGTGGTCTAAAGTGCTCACCGTTCCAGATCACTGGCATCTCACCTCTGTATATGTGGGTTTGAGTCTCATGTTCAGCTAATGTGGGTACGTGTGAAAGCCTGCCATTTGCTTCTCATGGGTTGGTGGTTCTTCCTGGGTTTTGTCAGGGTGCTTCCTCCACCAGTTATACTGGCCACCATGCATAGCCTATCATGTGCTTAAAAATGGTTTTAAACCCTACAACAGCAACAACAACCTATTACATTGGTGGCCCATTAGAAACGTGGATAATATTAAGTCTGTTATGTGGTGTTATGAATCAAATCCAGAAATAATCAAACAATAAAAACATAGAGAATTCTAGTAATAAAAAGTCCTGAATGAAACTGAGTTTGAATCCTGATGAAATCCAAATGGAAGATGATGACATGTTGTAACCTGTGAAATGCTGTTGTGTCAACAGTTCCTTGTTGAATCACAGAAAATATTATTCCAGTTTTGAATTCAGTATAACTTCCATTAAATGTATTTATCAAAGAATTTTGTAAGAGCATTTATGTATTTGAGAAACAATTTAAAACAAATTGTAAAAAAGTTGTTTACCAAAACTGGTTCTGAATCAAGGTCAGAAACTAGATAGGGTATTACTGTTATCATGTGTTTATCAGTGGGGAAAAAATAGCAGCCAGGTCAAACAAAACTAAACTGAATTTCTAGTCAAATCCATTAAATAAAATTATATTACAAATATGACAAACTTTGCCTGTATGTACATTGAGCTAGTACTTAAGTAGGATTATTAAACTTGGGCTGGATGTATAACATGCTGTTCAAGACTATTCAACATGGCTTGGTTTATTGTGTTGTTCATATTGCTAGTGCAAACACTGGCATTATACATAGACTGGGTGTATAGTGTGCTGTTGCTTACATAGGACTATAAAACATTGTGCTGGGTTTACGGTGTGTGCTGTTCGTGGTACTAGTGTCTGCAAGAGACTCAAATATAGGCTGGCTGTATAGTATGTGCTGATCATGATGTTACAACTCTATGGTCTTAGACTAAGTAAAAAAAAATAAGAAACCAATTAGTATTGTAAACTTCAACAAATAATTTATTGGAATAGAATACAAAGTGGACATTTAAACAGGACTTCTAGTATTGTAAATTAAATCCCAGATAGTCTTTAAACATTAAATCACAAGTCAAAATGTATGAAGCTCAACCGAATTCCAGTGGTATTCGAATTACATTCCAATATTGAATATGTTGATGTACTTTAGTCTCTAATGTGCCACTGGCATGGCTTGTAGTGTGCTTAGTCTCACAATAATATAATCCAAAAATGTCTGTCTGAATTGACTATAATTGCAAATTATTGTTTCTGTCCAAATATATTGTTGATGGGTTCCTTGTATTTCCTGTGTATAGTAATTTGAATAAAAGTTAGTCTTTTGAAAGCTGATAGCTGCAATATTCAGATTTGTAAAAATTTATATTTAGATTGCTTCTGAGAGCTAATGAGATGGCTGGTTATAGTTTTCTGCATCCTGTTTGAAATATCTAACAATATATACCTTCTGTCACATTCCTGCCTTTAGTTAATGCCCATTTGTCGCAATGGAGTTACGCACCGTAATATTTCAACAATTTATTGCAATATTATATTGTGTGTTTCCAGTTATTTTCTTTTCTAAATCAGTTCCGTATTTATTTTGTTTTTCTGACTGTTTGTTCACAATATACAGTCAGGAATGGTGCTTCTGCTGATGAATATCTTATTATTGATCTTGGAACTGAATTTTCAGTTAGACTTTAATAAATAATGCATCTCTGTATAACTCTGAATTGTGACTACTTGATTTGGTGCAACATGTTTTTGACCTATGCTGCAGACCACAAGGCTGTAGACATTAGGTATTCTGGTTGTGGTTCAAATGCTGCACACTGCATTTTGCATTTTATTTTGCTCAATGTACAGATATCCATAATCAGTAAGATTGGGTGTTGTTCGGTGGTAATTACAATGTAAAATTCAGGGGCATCAACTCCAAATATAGCATTGTCAAATTTTCAACAGGTGTGCATGGAGATGAAGATGATACAGGTGAGAGTGGATCAGAAGCTGATGATGAGGACAATGATGATGGTGAAAATGATGATGATGATCAAGATGAGGAGGATGAAGACGAGGATGGTGATGAGGTAAAAATAACCTTTCATAATTGTAAACTGAGCCAACTTCAAATATTACATGCTGTTCATGAAATAGTCATTAAAAACATCAAGCAAAATAGCATATTAATTACATGTATCATAAGAGCATGGATATGATGTACTGACCTGGGTGGCCAAGTGGACTAAGGCACTTGTCTTTACATATCACTGGCATGGATTCAGGTCTTCGCTCTGCTATTGTAGGTACATGAAAAGCTTGTGTGTTGGGTTCATGGTTATTCCCAGGTTCTTCAGGTCTTGGCTCTGCTATTGTAGAATATTGTGTTAAACAATGGCTAAAAACCGACAAACATTTTGACCCATTTTAAACTACATTTGCTTTTTTTCTTTCGTAACGTCATGTTTTTTATTCAATTTTTATCTAGTGTGGAATATCTTTGACAAGTTTGAATACAAGTGTATAAATGCCAACCATTCCAGTTTTCGCAGAATCGTTCCTGTTTAAAACCTCAGTTTATCAGTGTTTCCCTTCGCCCACGTTTGCGCTTCGGAGACTCCCATTTTTTTAATTTGACCCCCAGTTTTGATACCAAAGTTTTTTACTCAGTCTGACCACCCAGTTTTGACATCAAGGAGAATTTTTACTGTCTTGCACCCCTAGGCGATACACTGTTTATGACATTGTAATGACTTGTGAGGTTACATTTGTATGGTCTGACAAAGTGATTGACTTGTTTGACAGGTTTGTTAAATAGTCTTTTATTATCAAGAGGTTTGTTTAGCACGTTAATTGTATATTTTTAAGGTAATGATGTAAACTTGTTGAGCTTGTTGCCAGTTATTGAATTGTTTCTATCTAGACTGACCATGGCTTGAAAAGATGTCTACTAACTTGCATATAAAATGGTCATTTGTGTGAAAACCTGTGGACATGCAGTCTATGGTTAATACATATATGTACACCAGTATTGGATATTTTCTTATTGTGTTTGTTTTCCATCTCTCTCAAATACCATTTTATATTTTTAAAAATTAATATTTGTTTGTTTTTCTACTAGGGTTCTGATATGGAGGCAGATGAAGATGATTATATAGACATTGATGAAACATCTATGAGTCAAAATTACAATGACACCTTTGTCATCCATGCGGATAGTATGTTTCCTTCAGGTACGTTTCATGCATTTTCTGAAAGTGAACCAAAAACATTGCTTTTTTTTTAACCAGCAAAGTGTAGGTAAGACATAAATTCCTTTATTTAGTGCTATATTTTTTTCTGGGGTGCAGAGGAAGATTGTTTTTTTCCCCATGTATCTGTTTCTTTGACATTGTACCAAACTGAAATCCCTTCCTGAATGGATTGTAATATCAAAATTGGTTTTCACTAGTAAACTTGTCTAGTTGGTCCAAAATAAAGAGTGCCAGTCTTAAGTATAACCACCAAAGCAGCCATCTTAAAATCTTGATATTGCTACTCCTCCAGAACGGAATGTCATTTTGACATGGGGTTTTCACCTAAGATTTCTTGTAATGTATAGTTCATAGTAAATTAAGAGTTCTGATTTGACAGCCAACATGGCTACTATAGCTGCCATCTTGTTGTTTTTGTTCCTCTTAAATGGAAATTAATATTTTTTTATGTCACAATGAACATACTGAATTAAAAGTATTTAGCTAGAAGACCTTCACTTATTTTCCCAATAGAGCCCTTTTAGCTAAAACGTGTAAACTTGCAAGTCAATATCATTAGTACCTGAAGATTAAGCTATGCACTATTCCTTTAGCTAGTGATTGTCTAAGAAAATTTTACTGTGAGACAGAATTAAGTATTGAGAGATACTAAATTCAACATATTTGCTGGACATAAAACTTTAACTCATCGATGGCTAACTTGACATGTCAGATATGAATTGACATTAATCAGGATTTTCTCAATTGCTTAAATAGATCCATAAAGCACAAGACAAATGAGATATGACAGCATATACTGGAATTGTAAAAATCCTATAGCAAAACAATTTTCCCAGTATCTATACTGGTAAAACCCAAGCCTCTAACACCACGGCATATGCTATTTAACAATGTGGCAGTGTGTCATCACAGACCAGAACTTCAGAACAAAATATATATGAAGCCTAGACCATATTTAAAAGAAAAATTATGTTTGCAACAATAACTAACCTTTAATTACATTATTGTGAACCCGATTAAATAATAACTTTACTATTTGACAGTACAGGAAATGTTCTAAGGTAATGTTACATATTTTCCATGTAGCAAGTCATCTTGTCCAAAAATATAATATTGTCGGATGAAATTCTGTTTTATAGTTTTCCAGATAACGGTTAGAAGTGGACCTTAAACATCTCAAAAACATTTATACCTTAGAAACCTAAAAAAACAAAGCCTGAAACTGAAGGAAACCTAAATATTAAACCCGAAAAAAGGCCATCCTAATGGTCGAGAAAGCATGCCAATTTCTTAGCACTTGCATGTGGTATTTTTTTTCTCTCCAAAATATTCAATTTCACTTTATTTTCATTTTATTCAGAAAGAAACATGAAGCAAACATTTTAATAAATGTTATTCACACCAGGGAGATAATCTGAAAATAATAGAACCTTGAGAAAAGCTATTCTAAAATTTAATGTCGCATCCTGAAATAGTTTCATTGAAAACTAGTGAAGTATTTGTTAGGATTCTAAAACTGAATAAACCGCTAATCATGAACGAATAATGACACATTTTTTTATATATGAAATAATTGTGTACATCTGTGCTTTCTAATTTGCAGCAATTTTTTATAGTTGTGAGTGTTTTTATATTAAATTTAACATGCTTCTGTCAGCTATGTTAGATTTTTTTGCAAAAGCGTCTGATAAGAGCATCAGAACCCGAAATATGCCAATGAGGAGGAGAGTGAGCACTTTATTTCTACAAAGGTCATTTGGCTATTGAGTACAACAAGAAGAGATGAATGTGACATAGTAGATGCCTGCATTTATTTTGTACCTGACATTCAGGGACATTATTGAATACATAGTACCTGGTATTCAGTGACATTATTTAATACATAGCATATTTCAGGGTTTGGTATGGAGTAAAAAGTTCTTTTTCCATCAGTACATTCAAACATGTATTTAGGAAGAAATTCCCCAAAATGTCATTTTTTTTTGTGTATAATGCACAGTAATGACTATTAACAGTAATGACTATTATGGAGAATGAGGTCATAAACAATCCTACCTTTTAACATGTATAAGATGTTTCAAAATTTTGACAATTTAAAAAGTGAAACAGTTGTCTTTTTGTGCAGTTAACTGATCGTTATTTGTTAACAGCATCATTGATTGATTGATTCTGTGCGTTTTTTTAAACTTGATAACTGGAAATGGTGCCAATCAAAACCACTCATTTTTGCAGATGTAAAAAAAACAATTAAAGCTGTTGATAGTGAATTTGCTTAGAGATTTTATGTATGGCCATTTAATGGGTTGTTTGAAGGTTTGCCCTTTCTAAGAGTTAAGTAAATTTTCTTAGGATCAACACCTGAAAATTTGCTCTGACCGGGTCTGTCATTGTTTTGCTGTATAATAAAAATATTTAGCCATCAAAACCTGTCACATCACTTTACAAACCTGAGAAGAAGAATATGAGAGTAATGTAAAAAAAACAAAAAACGTCATGCTAAGCACACAATCATGCTCATTGTAAAATTCGAACTCACGATAATTGGGTGAAAGTTACACATGTAGGCTAGTTAAAGTGATTGCTAAATATAAATCATTTTTCAGTTTGTTTTATGTTTGTATTCTGGTTCTAATCCATATAGATTTTGCCCTTAGTGACAAGAATTTTGGCATGCTGCAGAACCAGGTTATTAACAAATATAGATGTCTCTTTTCCATACATACTGTATGTAATTCTGGTATGTAATATATTATAGATCAACTTTTTTACACTCAAATTATGCATTTTTGCCCCTTATAATAGCAATAATTACACATCATGGAGGGGGGGGCATGGATTAAAGGGTAGGATGATGGCTTATTTCTGTTAAGTCGAATAAGTTCACTAAGGACCTTGACTTGCTTACACCCTTTAAGGTCCCCTGCCCACCCCCACCCACCCCACCATGACCACCATTTTCACAAGTGCTGGAAGAGGTCTGCATTCTTTGAAAAGACACTGAATGAAGTTTACCATCTCCTGCTGCCAGATTTATGCCCAAAACTCAGGTTCATAGGATACAATGGTCTTCTCCAGTTAGGAAAGGCTCCTTGCAGCTGCTTTGAGACCAGAGATCCTTTTGCTGTCTCATTCAGCTATGACCAGTTGTCACAAAGGTTTGCCAAAAGTCTAGAATTGGCTGCTTCTTTGGATACCTTATTTTGTAGTCTTACCCTCACTTACTGATCCATCAAAACCAACCAGGAAATGATCCTGTATGGAACAGCCCTTTTATTGAAAGTTTCAATGGGTTAACAAGAACCATAGTCCAGTACGAGTACCCATTTTCAGAAGGTCAGAAATGGCATTTTTCAACTCAACCTGATGTCTCCTCAGTTGCCTCAGTGGTCTTTGTTTGGCAGCCTCCTCAGCCTGTTGATAGATCAACCCACATCATTCATTGGGAGAACATACATTAACAGCACAGAGTTCTATTCACAACAGTCTTCACTTTCATGCATGGCTCATCTTGGGCAAGACTGCTCTAGTGGCCTCGTGGTTGGAGCATCTGCCTTGGATGCAGGAGGTCATGGGTTTGATCCCCAGCCAAGTCATACCAAAGACTTACAAAACTGGTACTAACAGCTGCTTCACTTGGCGCTCAGCAGTAAGAAGTTATTGTTAGGACTGGTCGGTCTGGTGTCAGGATAATGTGACTGGGTGTGGACATAATACTACACGCCTGCGCCATAATGCCTAAGTGCCAGGCATCACTATATAAACTGCCACACTGCAGACATCGTAGCAATATAACTGATAAATTGTTAGAGCTACGTTAAAAATCCAAAGCACACACATATCTTGGGTAAATTGTCTGCCAGTTTTGAGCATGGTTGTAGAATGCATGGTAAGGCGAGGAGATAATAGTGGATAATCTTCTGTGATTGGTTCACTAGGCAGCCTGTTAATCCTAGTACAAGTTTCTGAGGATAAACATAGATTACTTTTCCCAGTTCCCTTAGGTTTTGTTTGGTGTCTTCAAAAGGAAGAATGAAATGTAGGGACAGTATTTTCTTTCTGTAAAGGCTCTGCTGACTATATTTAAAAAATCTTGTTAATGATTGGCAAAATTAAACAATTACTAAACAGTCTTGTTAATGATTGGAAAAATTCAATAATTATTAAACAATCTTGTTAATGATTAGAAAAATTGAAAAATTACTAAAACATGTTATTAATGATTGGAAAAATTGAAAAATTACTTTAAAAAATCTTGTTAATGATTGGAAAAATTGAAAAATTACTTTAAAAAATCTTGTTAATGATTGGAAAAATTGAAAAATTACTTTAATAAAATCTTGTTAATGATTGGAAAAATTACCTTTAAAAAATCTTGTTAATTGGAAAAATTGATATATTACCGTATTTTCAGGCATATAAGACGTGTCTTGTACTAAATTTTATGTACCCCGCACCCATGGTGCATCATATATTAATGGGCATCTTATCTAAGTATTTTTTAACACGAATGAACGGTACAGTGTGTGATATTGAAGGGCAATTATTAATAATTCGAGCCTTCAGTTTAATCGCTATCGTTGAAACGGCACAGTTACTGTCACGTTGCGAACACACCCAGTTGGCTAGATTTTCTTCCAAGTTCGGCCATTTTGCTTTTCTACTTCTACGAGCTTGTTTCCTTGTATTCATCTTCTTAATCTCCTCTTCCTCCAACCTCCAATGACTTACATTCTTCTCACTGCAGCTAAATTCTCTTCCAGCAGCTTTGTTGCCACGCTCCTTGGCAAACGTGATGACGTCTAATTTAAAGTCGGCCGTATATGATTTTCGGTTCGGCATCGTGACAATTTTTTAAATTTTAAAATGCTAAGCAAATTGATCACTAATTTATATATAACAAGAGACTGTTCCCATGTTTATATATGCTAACTGCATACATCGGGCGTTTATTGGTCGATGTACTAATCCCACCCGCTGAAGACTTGGCCTAGCGGATCAATGAAGCCGCCTTTACATCCGGCGTTTATTGTTCTAGAATCTATAAACCCATTCGCTATTGGCCTTTGATCTCAACTAAAAATGGTAATGAAGCCTTGTTTACATCCGACGGGTGATGGAACATTGGACAAATTTTCATTTATGATAAAGGAAAGGTAACCACTGGAGAGAAGTTGCTCAGTTCGACAGATGGTTAGGCCACGTGCATCTTATATTTGTGGGCGTCTTATTTAAAATATTTTTTACACAAATCGTCAAAACCCGCGTTTTATATATGGGTGCGTCTTATAATTAGGTGCGTCTTAAATGCGTGAAAATACGGAACTAAAAAAGAATCTTGTTAATGATTATTAGCAAAATGGAAAAATTACTGAAAAGAATATTGGCAAAGATTAAAAATTACTTTTAAAAAATCTTGTTAATGATTGGCAAAATTTTAACAATTGCTTTTCAAAAAAATCTTGTTAATGATTAGAAAAATTGATAAATTACAAAAAAGAAATTTGTTAATCTTGTTAATGAATGGCAAAATTGAAAAATTCCTATTAAAAAAACATTTTAATAATTGGTAAAATTGAAAAGTTTCTAAATAGTCTTGAAAAATGTTTTTTTTTTTATATTACAACTGTTTTAGTTGGAAACCGGTAACATGACTACTGTTTTGTGTTTGGGTGAAATTTTAATATACCGGTTTGACTTCTTCTGGAGTTACTGTTATGTCTGGAAATATTTATATTTTAGTCTGGAAAAGGTCAGGAGTATTTTTTAAAAATAAAATTTGACGCAGGTACCCAGAACTTTGGCTTCAGGTTAAGTATGTGATCTCATCTTCAGCAGTCTGCATTAATAATATATACTGGTAGTCAGCAAGAAAACTAAAAAATGTTAAAGTTTAGACCTGGAAAAGATACAGAATACTGCAGTGCAGAGCCAGTGATGAGGTATCATACTAGGTTTATGATATTTTGGAACTTCCAGAATATGATATATTTCGCTTGGATGAGGGTTTTCCATATCCTAAAATGGTATGCTATACAATGGTGACAGAAGTAAGAAGTATTACAATATAAAATTGTTTCTCTCACTCCTCCCCACCTTGCCCACCGCTCACAAATCTACATTAAACCATGAATAAAGAAAGTAATAAATGACGAGAAAATTTTTAGATCAACAGTTTCTTAATATTTGATATTTATAATTGGTAATAGTTGGAAACCGGTAACATGACTACCGTTACTGTTTTTTGTTTGGGTGAAATTGAAACATGCCCTTTTTTGTCTTTGAGTGTTTTCTTCTCCAAAGTCTTTGCATGTACTGTTGCATTTCGGTGTTTTGCACAGCTTGTATGTAAACCTGACTGAATAGATGAACATTTGTATTTCCAGTTGAAGAGAGATAAAATTTGAGTTTTGTTAGTACAAGTAATCAAAGCACAAGACTATAGGTCTGTAATCATTATTACCTAAATAAGGCAGGTAAACTGTCTAGTTAAAATACAGCAGTTATATTTTAAAACTAAGTTAACCTATTGTTTGTAGGCAGCTCTAGTACCAGAGGATCAACCTGAAAATAATTCACTTGTTTTTGTTCTGCTGTGGAACATTCACCAATTCCTTAAAGTAGGGAAATTTGTAAAAACAATGCTGTTTATACACAACAAAATACAGTAATGATATTAAACTACACTCTAATTCATTTCTCAGTTTGAAACATCCATATTATGTAACTAATTTGTATGTGTGTCAGAATGTGTTGTAGGAAAACACAATTCTGCAGGTGAAAACTCTGCAGCTGTTATGGTGTTCATTTCTACAGAGACTAAAATTTCACCTGGTGATTTAAGGATAAAACGTTTATACAAGGTTTAAAATAGATTGAATACAGTCCTACTTTTCATGGAAGCAATATGAATGGGAATAAATCGGGCATGAATATGACCATCATTTTGGCTGATAGTAAAAAAATTTGCCATTATCTTTAACAAAATAAGCAGTATTTAACCAGTTTAGGTCCATTTACCACAAATTTAGTTTGTTAGGACTGGATTTTCTTTAAGGTCATGCAAAAATAATTATAAATAATTAAATATAATTCATAAACTTAATCAGCAAGAATACAGTTGCAGAAGTGTTTGATGATTTTCTCACTATCAAAGCCTTTGTTACATTTCTTTATAAAATTTACGATGCAATATATTTTCCTCTTAACTAGGGTCCACCCAACACATCATTTTCAATGCTCTGGACAATGGTCAAGTGAGGACGTATCAAATGCCCATCTCATTTAATGATAATGACAATGGAAATGATGCAGCAGGTAAGTTTGTCAGTAAAGCTAGGGCATGAAAAGTTTTGAGGATAATAAATTTCAAACTTTGACACAGTAAAATACTTTTATCTTAGTTGTCCATCAAAGAGCTCCAACCTTGGTCACTGAAATAGAATGACTCACTCACCACATTCACTGGCATCTGCCAACAAAAATACAATAGAGAAAGTCATCAAGGTATTGTACAATTGAATGCACTGTATATTTAAATTTCTTCATAAGAACTATGGTAAGGAGAATCCAAATCATAGTCGTAATACAACATTTGCTACATTGCATTGCTTTCCTTTTCTAGGGTGCAAAGGCCCCAGTCAAAGTTAAATATTCATCCCTCCTGTCTGTAATTGGAGGATTAGTATTGAAAAGAATACAAGTCCAGTCTGATTCCTTAGACTGTCGTGCCAGTACTAGTGTCAAGATGCTTAACAAATTAAGTTTTCACTGCATCTCTACCTTTTTTGGTGTCAAACATGCTCTTTTTTGTCTTTGAGTGTTTTCTTTTCCAAAATCTTTGTGTGTTTTTGTGTTCTTTTTTCTTGATATTGAGGTTTTTTTTGGTCCCTTGCTCAGTAAAGGATACTTTTGAGGATTGTTTCTCCTCCTTTCTCTCTCTCTCTCCCCCCCCCCCCATACTGGTGTGAGGGTATTGTCTACCATTTTTGGTGGGACCCAGTTATATTCACATTTTTATGAAGCATGGTAAGTGGCAGCAAAGAAAGCCCATTAGGACATTCATCTCATCTACATATCATTTACTAGATGTGAACTTGGCAGAAAGTCATTGTACTTAGTGCTGGAGGAGGAAAGATCTGTCCTCTTCATGCCAGGATGACACCTTCCATTTTGATAGTGATCTGGATACCTGCACCTGTGGTGCAGGAACCAGAAGGAATTCCATTATTTGGAGATCTTCATTAAACCTTTAATCACTGACACTAATTCTGAAGTGCTTGTTAGGAATGGGCCCCTGGCCCCTACCAAGTAAGGAAAAATGCCAGTGTGTCACCTTTCCAGCAAGATAAAATGCAAATGGGAAAAAGCAATACTCAGTTCTATAGCTTTAGATATGATGAGAACATTATTATGCCAGAATTTCATGTCGGATCTTCATCACTGGACTGGTGATTGACCAGTAACTGGCACCTGTCCAGGGATATGCTGCCTGGGAATATGGGTGTGCGTTTATGTGAACCTCCTGGATGAGAGGGTTATTGTATTGAGGGAGTCTCATATCACTCTGTGAAATTGACATTTATTGTAACAGATAAAAATATTGTTCCCTTACTCAATCACACATAGAAACTACTCATTGACTTGAGCTTTGTTCATCATCAGGATATGAGGGTTGTGCTGCAGTGAAAAATATGCCATTCTCAAATCCTCCCTCTTGAAGTGAAAATTCTGACCAGATGTTTGCAAATCTTTTGATTAGGCCTAAGCCAATTTCATTTCTGTCACCTGTATGAAATCAGCTGTTTAAATTTTTAAACTTTTTTCTAGATAACCAGATCACATGACAGCATTAAAGGCTTATATACTAAAGTCTGGTTTCCAAGTTACTGCCTCTAAAGAACCCCTGATTGGAGCATAAAGAAGAGAGACGGATATTTATTTAAGTCTTGGATACATTTTTGAACTACGGTGTTTTCTTCTGCACCCTCTACCCCACCACCACCCTTCATGGAGGATATAACTTGTTCCCATTCATGAGGAGTCGGATTTTGCTTGTCCATCTAGGGAAGGGAATAAGATAAACACACTTTCTTAATTTCCGATTTAATGCCTGTATTGTTTTAGGACCAGCAGAACTCTAAATCCTTTACCCTCATGACATCTTTGTCGTCAATTCTTTGGAATCCAAGTATATGAGATGTGGCTTCTAATGTTTATTCTCCAGTTTGGCCACTTTTGCCCTTCCACTCCACCCCACACCCCAGTGAAATCATTGAAACTAAAGGCTCTAACAGTTGTGACAGTCACTCATGCCGATCTTCTTTTAGTCTGTCTCCAAGGATATGATGGACAGCAGCTAGAATTGTTTGAAGGTCTTGTCCCCTCTATACCATTACAAGATTTGAGGGCCTAACAACAGTTGTCCCAAGATTTGAGGGACTAACAAAAGCTGTCCCAAAGATGTGAGGGACAAACAACAGCTGTCCCTGGCCATGTTTCCAAGAAGCACACTCATCCTGATCGACAGATGTGCTCTCCAAAATCATTTAAACAGACGACTTAAGCAGCAGCACAAGCAGCCTCAGTTCAAACCTCTCTTTTGCCCATCCATTGCTCGATGAAGCAGGAAGTTTTCAGACTCAGCTTCCCTAATGAAGGAGATAGTCAGCCCTTTGGAGTTGTATCTTCTTGTATTGCCTTCCTTTTACCAGCATCTGAGTAGGATGCTCTTTAACCCTCTTTAAAGTAGATCAATTGAGCATCACTGAAGATTTTGTGATGACTATCCAGTTTAAAGTACGATTACTGGCTTTATTTCTGTAAATTTCCTCCCATTTCAGATACCCCCATTTCTTTCACCAAGTTTAAACTGGTTTGTACAAGGGACTGGTGCACATCAATCTACAATGTTTTAGCCAGGATTGGCACATGTGAGATTTGTGCAAAGTTGATGCCCCGTCCACATAAGAGAATTTTAATGTGCCCAGATATTTTGAAACTATCTTTTTACCTTTAGTCTGCAACAGCTGTTTTAACCAATCATTGGACATTGGATGTCGGAATTGCTCATATACAGGGTTCCCGTGATTCTGGGAAATTGGGGAAAAGTCTGGAGATATGTCTAGCATCACAGGAGGCCAACAAGGTGGCAGGAAAGCGTAGCTGCTTACCATCTGGCCTAACAAACGTTAAATCTAGTCAAACCCACATTAAATCTATATCAAAATGATTTATTTTCTCATAAATTGTGAGTCTTAACATCTTTGTCTTAAATATGCTGAAAGACAAAATAAAACTAGGACGTTGATAAAATTATACCTGGTACTCACGATTTGCATTGGTATTCGCACAAGTACACAAATCTCACAACCCACATGTTCATGACCTGAAAAATACTGTAATCATGTGATGTCAATAATATCCCATTTCAAATGTAGAAAAAATTAAATATGAAAATTGTATGCTGAATGTAATAAAAATACAAAATCGATAAAATAACTGCATGGGTTTTGTTTTATTATGTGACCACCACATTAATTTGTGCTCTCTTCTTGATGAATCTGGCAACAGTTTTCTTGTCATTCTCAAAATAAATGTGTTTTTTTGGGGGGGGGGGGGCTTTTACAAAAGGTATTTGATTTCATTTGAATTTTGTACAACAGCATTAACAAGGTGTTTGCTGTTGATAATCATGTGATTATTAAGATTTGTTAATTTGTGGGAAACAATCATTTTCCTATTGATTTCATACAGGTATGAATTGATATAACATTGTTTTCTAGGCCTGCTAGTAAGTGACATACCGCTACCACACAATGGCAGTAAATTCCAATTTTTTAATATGCAAATTCTTGGACCCCCACATCCCAACATAAATGTCCATGGGGTGGAAATATGGGGAGAAAATCCAGATTAGAAAATGGTCTGCTGTTTGTTGTAAGCCAAATTTGTTGTCGAAAATGTTGAATCTGATCGGAAATTTGGTGTGAAACTGTTATACACTGACTAGTGGCTTGAAATATTGGTTTCAGATCTTAAATAGAACACCTGAAAAATGGAGAAATTCTTGTCCCATGTTTTCAATTAAAAGATGATACAAGCCTCTGTATCAATAAATGTTTTTGAAATGATGGATTTTTTACCAAATCATCTTAAGCAGCTCAATTTGTTTGTAAATCTTGTTTGGGATTTTATTGGTACAGATAAAATCATTGTTAAACTTTTCCGTACACTAAGTCTTGTGGGAAAGGATAGAAATGTCCTCTCTGGTATTATTATATAGTACATGTATGACGAGTAAATTGAGAGCAACCTTATGAGCCTCTGTGATGATGAATAAATGCACGCACAACACAAGTCTTGAACTGTAATCGTTATTCTGTATCCCAGTCTGAAATTTGAAACTTTTTTTTTTTTACGGGTACCCAGTTGTTCATTTTATTACCTGGGTTATTATCAGTGGGTGAGTATCTGGATATCCATTGGCATCTTTATTCTTCATAGATCCTATTTTTGTAACAGCACAGGGGGTCCCTCTTGCACAGTAATTCTCTGGCAATTCTGGGGCATCCCAAGTATTTATTGGATGAGAGGATATTTTGCTTGGACTGGTGACTTGATGCCTCATAAAAAGGAATGCATTGCAATAGTAGGAGGTAAGTAATACATAATTAGTTTTACCCCCAAAATTTTTTAATTTTATTCCTTAAGTATTCACATGTTATCAAAGGTCGATATTCTTTGATTCTTCTTTTTGTTGTATCTGCTAAAACATTTTGTTTGATACTCACAGTTCCAAGTATGCCTCCAGCCCCAAGCAATGTACCAGCATCACACCCACTACTACTTAGACAGAGTGATGCACACAGCATCATGGGAATCTCCCGTGTTCAACGTGGTCGTCAGAGAGGTACCTGCCGCTACAACCCTACAACCCAAACTCTTCATGTCAACTTCCCACGTCAGCCAAATCCACCTGTGATTCTCCAAAGGTAGATAACTTGATCTTTCAGCATCTGCAGTGCCTTACTTTTGGCTGCAGCAGTAATGACAAAATAAACATGCATCACTACCAACAATTTGCAGTTTCCTGTATTAAATTGCAATGGTTTACTGATGCAGACAGAAAATGCTGGCTATTCCCCAAGCCAAGAAATATTATGGTTTGGTTTATTCCACAGCAAACATGACTTCATTATTTCAATCAATTACATTAGAAATTTTACTCTAGGTCTACATTTAGTAAAATGGTGAATCAGTTAAAGATCAAGAAAGCATTCTCAATTCATCTGTGACTTCATCACAATGTTGGCATGTTATGGTCCTTATTAGTTTTAGAACAATATTGCATCTTATTTATCATTCTTCATTGTTCACTAGACCTATATTATCAATCCTTAAAGTAATGTACTGTTAAGACAATTTCTGTCACGAATAAAATTATTAGAATTTTTAACACAATTTCCTTTTCTGCTAGTACCGATTGATCTATCACATCAGTGATGTAATGGTGTAAATAGTGATGAATGATTTGTTTTATAGGCATTTGTTTGGAAAATGTAATTATGAGCATTGGATGGGAAAATCCCAACTGGATGATATAATTAGTGGGCAGAAACTAACCATGTCTACTAAACTTGGGTTGACTTTTCAAATCCCTTAGCACAAGTGGTGGTAGAGTGGGAGATTAGTTTTACACCACCAATTTTTTGTGTGCATGCATTGTAAATGTTTTATTTTACTTACTATTGCAAATGTCATGAGTCCTATTATCTTCCCTAGATTGCTTGGACCAACTACTGCAGCAGATGTGTTACAGTTGACCAATAGTCTGACAACCCAAGCTGGACCAAATCACACCCGTGTTGTATTATCCAACAATGATCTACGAATCATTAACAGGCCTGAGGAGGACATAATAGAAGAGCTCTTTCAGGTTTTTTATTTGTTTTTCTCAAGATTTGACATTTAATTATAAACATTGTTCATCTTTTAATTGAGAAAAGTCTGTTTGAATAGAAATAAGTCTTGTACAAGTCACAGACTCAAATTAGTAATACAATTTCTTGGTAGCATAGACTTTGAATATAGTTGAAAAATTGCATTTCAGTGTTGAGATGAGTCTTGACTTTGTATAGAATTTCTGTAATGCTGGAAAATGTAGTTTCAGATGTTATTACTATGGCTGTTTTGTTTTTAAATTGACTAGGAAAGGGGGAGTAATTATATCGTATAATTAAGTAGTTTTTCTTCCTCTATGTACCTTCAAGATTTATCCTAGAAATAATCTTTATTTTCCTTCCTTGCAATTTATAGGATACATACCCAGAAGGAAGTGGGAGCACAGCATCAGGAGTTTTGTCCAGTATCCCAACCACACTGTCACGCTGGACTGAGGAGGCCAAAGTCCTGGATGGGGACAGTGTTCACAACTGTATTGCAGGTAGTAGTCAGTTGTCAGTGGAGTATTAAATGTTATCATTTAACATCCGTTCAGACTTAATCGGTAGTCCAGTGTGGGAATTAAGTTTGCTGTACTTAAGTATTCAAATAGTTACTTCCAAAACCTCATGTTTTCCATTCCCAGACAAACGCGTTCCTGACACTTTCAGATAAATTTATATTCTTGTTCTGTTTGAATGTCTAGGCTGGTACCTGCAGTGAAGTTCATTTGATTTGCAGATACTGTAAATATTGTTCAGTTAAGATAGCAATGTAATACATTATAGCAAAGTGCTGACAAGTTTATAAATTCCCAAGCTTCAGATGATCATGGACTTTCTATGCATGAGTATTGAATACAACAATCATATTGAATTGATAAATAGAACCAAAAGTGTTTTCTTGTTTTTTCTTTTTTTTTTTTTATATTTTTGAAAATGTATTTTATCAATTTTACATTATTTTTTAAAAAAACAAACTAATATTGGCTGATGATGCAATGAACTCAATTTTACCCTAGTTCATGATCATAAATGGTCCAAATGGATACTGCAAAATAACAATTACACTTATTTGTCAAAGTTAGTATTTAGTTGGAGCAATATTTTCCATAGATAGGTCATTATATAAATTTCATTTTTATATTTGTCTAATAATACCTCGCTTCACTTTTAAAATGGTTCCAGTATGGACATTACAGAGGCCATCTTGAAAAGTCTGTTAATTGCTACTTCTCTTTGGCTGAAAGTCGTCAGCATGTGGTTTTTAGAGGATGACCTGAAATAGTGTCTAGATGATTTTACAGGGTTCCATGCCCTCCTGATTTTTAAAGACCTTGGAATTTGAATCCAACAAAAATTATTTCATAAAAGTTCCTGAAATATAATATTTAAAAGCGATCTAAAAAATTTTTATAAAGAAAATGAATTATTTTTCCATTGCAATGGAATGTCAACTTCTAATATGTTGGAGATGAAATGACTGCACTGCCACCACAATGACCCAAAGCATTTAGAATTGACCTCTTCACCTTGGTCTTGTTTAACAAAGAATATTTTTGAGATATTGTTAAGGAAAAAAAATTCTGCTAATTTGTGGAATGTACAAACCATGATTAACATTTTTGCCTGTTTTTTGTAAAATTAATATAATGATTGAAAATAACATTTGTGTCCCCTTTTGGGGGGTTGAATTTCCTGAAAAAAATGTCAATGACTCATTATTGAATTGGCCTGGGTTGGTTATATTTAAAATGTCCATTGGTAAGGTAGTTTATGCTAATTGCCTCAGCACTAAATTGAAATTTATTTTGTTTTTGCGGTGCCAAATCAAAACTAGTGTGTAGTGGTAAGCATAAACATGGAGCAAGTTCACTTTCAGTAAGAAAACATACTCACTGATCACTGAACATGTTAGAAAGTCCCTGAAAACATGGAGAACAAATCTGGGGGGGTGGGGGCTAAAGAAATATTATTAGATTGTTACACCAGAGAAGAAAAACTAATGAGCTTCTTAATATTTATTGACAAGAAATTTCCAACCTGCAGCTGTGGTGGAAAATGTATTTGTCTGTGTCTCCTTTCAGCACTTAAAACTGAGATTCTTGAAGTATTGGAAAATCACCGTGATGATGAACTGGCTGAAAGACGGGAGAAACGAAGAAAGACTGCAGAAGAGGAAGCAGCTAAGAAGAAGGAAGAAGATGATAAAGCTAGATCTAATGGAGCTAACACATCTGTATCACAAAATATGGAGGTAAATGGTGGATTTCATAAATTATAGATAAAATATATAAAGTATGTTGCATATTATAATAAACTGTGAATAGATGACAGTGGATGGCATATTTTATTAGCAAATCAAATATATTTTATGCCTTTGTCATGATGAAAGCAAATTTAATTGAATAATAATTGAAACTGATGCTGCTTAATGCTGGCAACTGTGGTTATCACATATCAACTTTTCTGATGATGACAACAACTGCAGTTGTATTTTCATCAATCTAATGGTGCTTTGTTTGGGAAAGTTAACTTTTCACATTTATTGTTGTATTCAGCTAAAATGTTTTTTTAAATTTTTTTTTTAACTTGTGTTTTGTGTTCTAATATGTTTGTATCTGGAGTGTGTAAGCATAAATCTTTATTGCCCACTTAAGGCACTGGTCTGCAGAAGATTTTTTTTAACACAAATGTAATGAAGCCAATGTTTTAATGGCATTACCAAAACATATCAATTACATTAACCAAGTTTCACTTTCTCTTTATTAATGCATGCCAGATTCACTTTGAAGGAAAAAATCCTGAATAATGTGCCACTACTTTTTAATGTAGATATAAGGGAACAATTAGGGAGAACGATATCCATGAAAAATCCATATGGTTTTTTTTAACTGAGAAAAGTCCATGAATTTTACAAATAACTATTGATAATCAGGAAAAACTTAATGATCAACAATTGTGTAACTGAGTCTAAACTGAACTAACAAGTTAAATTTATTTAGTTCAGACTAGAATATTTGAAGGTTGCCTAATAAATCAATTGGCTATTTGCCATAAACATATTCTTGTAGTCCGTACAAACACAGTTGATTAGATTCTTTTAGTAGATTGCTTAGCATACATACAGCTCCATATTTGTATCTTTTCTCCAGTATAAGATATAAAGACCAGTCTAGCCTCACAGCAAGCAAACATCTGCAACAAGTGATCTTGGAGGGTCTAAAAGATAATCATACAGCTGATTGTCACAGTTTCTGTTTTTGTCTTTAGTTATTGGAACTGTGTTATAATAAACTAATACAGTGGGACCCCACTATAACATGCCCCGTTATAACACAAATTCGGATGTAACACTGTTGTGGCATGGCTCCCGAAATTTAAGGTAATTTATTACAGGTATTTTTCTCAAAGACCAAAAAAAAAATCTTAAGTATGAAAAATAAAATACGTCAAGAGTTTAATTATCTTTCTCATACTCGTCTAAAAAGTGCGGGGAAAAAAACGTATAGAAAATGTATCATCATTTTGGGGAGAAAATCACACACAAATTCGAATATAAACTAATTGTTGTATGGCTCGTAAAATTTCAAAAAATTAAAAAATTTCTTCTAGTTTTGTGCCAGAATAAGCATCGGAAATACGAACCAATTGAGCCTACTGAGAACTTTGATCTTTGTTTAGTGTTTGTCATGAATGCATTCCGAATACAATCGTTGCTCTAATAATCTCTGATATATGTTCTCTTAATTCATACATAACTAAGCAGCAGCCAATGCGGGGGTTGATAAAAGATTCTCACCAGAATGTATAAATCAATTAATTTAAGTACATTGTCATCAAAGTGAACTGCCGAGCTAAACTTGTTCAAATCAGGGGGAAACGATTTATACAGCATCAAAGAAAGTGGCTTGGCGGAGTTGTTTTATACAATCTGTTGACTAGTAAATTCGAATTCTGCAACTGAGATTGACAGATGAGAAATGTAATGGTATAAAATGTATATGACAGAGGTCTCGGAAACGCTTAATTACTTGTATTTGATAATACATAACTTGAAATATCAGTGTCGATTCTTAAAAAGGTTGCATGAGAATTGGGACAGGCATCATCCCTATGAATGCAGGACATGTGTAGGCAAGTTAAAAAATTGATACCCAGTAGCATGTGTAAGTAAAGGATCTAAAATATCAGTTTTATTTGTTTCAGGTATCTCAGAATTCAGGAATGGCAGCAGCAGATGTTCATCATGGAGTCACCACTGATCCTCAGGTTTTGAGCAGTATTCCTCTTCCCACTACAACAGTGTCGACCCTCTCACAGGACCCGTCTACATATCCAGCAAGGCAGATAAGTATGTACAGTTATATAGCATCACTGCTTGCTTTTATTCACTAGAATCTACAAATGTAACTGCAAGTTTTGTCTTTCCTTCAGAATATAATATATTCTCTTGATTCATTAAATATATTATCCCATATCTTGTGAAATTATCGCAGATGTTCTCAATTTGGTTATTCTCGCTATTTTTAATTTAATATATTTTGTGTGGTACCACTTTTTGTGGTTACTATGAATCACAAAATAAGAAACAATGATTTTTTTGTGTGGACACAGTAGGGGTCATTGGCTAATCCACAAATGTATGGATGGGAAAATAGTTGATGACAAAACCCATGAAAAATTTAGGAGTTTTGCACAAGCAGGCACTGAAACTAGAATCCTTATTTGTTTGGCAGAACAGTGGGGGTACATGTGTGCTCACTTTCGCAGTTTTGCTGTTGACTAAGATGATATTCTTGAACCTGTTGAGCATGAATAGACCTATGCAGTGCAAAACAATAATACAACTATTCTTCATATTTACATTCCTTTATTTTAATAAACATATTTTTGCTATTTTTCAGCATCTGAAGCAGCCTCTGCAGCAGAAGCCATTGCCTCCCAAATTGTGGAAAATGTTATTTTAAATCCGCTATCATCATCATATTATTCTTCCACTCCAAGTTTTCCTTCAGAAGGAATGTATCGCTCCATACCCCATCCTATGTCTTCCATAATGTCTGGGCTGTTTGAACCTGATATAGTCGCACCACCATTCCAATTCCAGCATTACACTGATCTAGCAACACCTCTAACCCTTCCAGTTGTTCCTCCACCTACCAGGCCTGTACCTAGGTCTGATTATCTGTCTCGCTTCAGGGTACCACTGTCTGCCCCAATAACCCATCCCCTAGTTTCCATGCCAAGCGCTCCACAACAGTTAAATCCACCACACACCCCTGCTGTCAGCTCTGCCTCTGCTCTGCTGGGAGATTTGTCATTTGCCAACATCACAGTGCCTCCCACCAGCTTAGTCACACCAGGTCTTGGTATGTCAATGTCTGCCTCCAGTTCCATCACACCCAATGCACAGGGCCTTCCCATCAGAACCCCCAGTGCTCCAATGCTTGACAGGCACAGAATGCCTCATGTCAGGTAGGTACAATTGTTGTATTGTTCTTTATTTCCTAGATAAAATAAAGAGAAAGATATAAATATAATTTTCATAAATCTATATAGTTATTTCATGGGGTAGCAATTGGACCCTGTCCTAATATATTTCCAGTAATGCAGAATCCCTATATCAGCCATTAATTCCAGAATTATAATCAATTGATATTTTTTCCCAAACATGGGGCCAGATGTTTCAGAAAAATCCCAGATGATACTAACCCCACCATTAGGTATTTTGGCTATAGAGTAGGAGGCATAGGTTGGTTTCATTGTGAATATCCAAAAATGCAGAACATTCTCATTCTTGTACAGGATTATTCCCAATTTTGACAGTAGATTATGCTATTTTGATCAGGTTCCACGTTTAAAGGTCGGATATAGTTTAATGCTGGTGAGCTCCAACTTAATCACAACTATATCTAGGTCATAGAAATAATTGCATTTTTTTGGTATAATCCTTTTGTGTAATGTAATCATGATATATGCATAATAGCCAACCTACAGTGAGAAAACTCTATTAAGGGATGCATGTTGCCATGTTCTGCATCTATATTGCATAAAGCGACACCTTTATTTTACATTGACCTCATGAGCGAACAATTTTTCTTCCCTTTATATATACCGTTACACTCCAATTCATTAAACGTGTAGTCATTAAACTTACCAGGGTGGTGCGTTTTGATGAGTGCTTGAACAATGAATAGGTCATTGTGATTAAGTCATGCTTCACTAAATTAGTAAAATATTACGTCTTTAATTGCATGCATCTCTTCTCAGTACAAGGCCCCACCACACCCAGAGTCTTTGATGTTTGGAGGGATGAAGGGACACCACTTCTTTATACGGACTGATAAATAAGCAATTTTCCACTACTGGTCCATGTTTGTACAAATACTGTTCACACAAATGTGCCAATAAAGGCTTCTCTCTAGTCATACTTTCAGTTAAACTTAATAGGTATCCTTTTTAAATTGGTTGCCTCTGCCATTTCCATATACAATGCACCACTTTTGGTAACTGCTTCAGTGGCTTAGTGGTTAGAGCATCTGCTGCGGAAACGGGAGGTCATGGGTTTGATCCCCGGTCGAGTCATACCAAATACTTACAAAAATGGTACTAAAAGCTACCTCACTTGGTGCTCAGCATTAAGAGGTTAGTGTTAGGACTGGTTGGCTTGGTGTCAGGATAATGTGACTAGGTGGGATATCATGCTACATGTCTGTGGCATGATGCCCCAGTGCTAGACATCATTATAAACTATATCACTGCAGACATCGTAACACTATGACTGAAAAATTGTGAAAGCTCTACGTTAAAAATCCTAATCAAACAGAAAAAAAACTCACTTTTGTTTTGTAGGCATTACATATTTAGGGAGGCAACTAATGATGTCGCAAGGACAAAGCACCAAAATATCTGTTCAATCCACCAAAGTGTAGATAGGGTTATTGTATCGGATCCTTGGCTGGCAATGATGTGAAAAACAGAAAAGTTTTTTTTTTCTTTAGATTTAACTTGCATTGATTTTCATTAGGCTTATGTGACTGGACAGCTTATTCATTATTTGAATGAATACTTTTTTTGTGGGAGGGGTCACACACATTGATCTTACACCACTACCACCCTTGGGACATCAATTCACACTTTTTGATTTGGTCTGGGAATATGACAGGTGTGTGCATGTTGCTTAGTCCCACATTTAAATAGTATATTATAGTTATTTTACATTACACTTGGTTTAAGAGTTGTATTCATTTCACCAGCAATGCTGAGGATATGATTGTGTTATTAATGAATGTTTGTTTGTTAATACCACAATCTTGCAATGAAATAAGCTCATTATGACATACATAGGTGAGCCATGTAAAAATTGATTACACTTGGATTTTTCTTTAGGGACAGTCAATCACTCATGACCTCTGAAGACATGTTTTCTTCCCATTGGATCCCACCAGCCACAAATGTGAGCAGTCTGGCCTCATTACTTTTGAATGAAGATGATATGGATCAATTCACTGCTTTTAGTACAATGGGTGTGCAGCAAACTGCAGCCACCACAGGAGTACTGACCACACCCACATCTAGTTCAGAGCTGTCAAATACTTTGTCCCACCAGTCAAGCAATGAGGGGACTGGGGCACTAACTCCAGAAGATGTCTCTAATATCACCAGCTCAGATGCTGCCAATGTACATTCGTCAGGCTCAGGTGAATATTCATATATATATATATATACACACACACACACACACACACCACCACCACCACCATTACACATTGAAAGCGTGAGAAATCAATAGATGTAAAAAAAAAAAAAAAAAAAAAAAATTGAGAAGTTCATGTGTCTGGTTCATGCATTAATTCTGTTGAACTCCGCTACAACTTGCCACATGATAACGCGAATTTAAATATAATGCAGTCACTATGTGGCTCCCAAAATTTTGTATATTTATTCGCACACAATTTTTCTTCTTCAAAGTATGTGAAATGTGTATTAAGAATGTTTTATCATTTTTGGGAAGAAATCGTGTATGGAGAAGAGATCACATGAATTCGAATAAAATACGATTGTGGTGTGGTTCCTGAAATTTGAAATATATGTACAGTGGAAATCCGCTATAACTCGATAATTGGGGTCCAAGAAATTGGATTGCATAATAGCGGGGTTGAGTTAATGCAGGGGGTTTCAGCAAACATCACATTGGCATATATATATATATATATATATATATATATATATATATATATATACACACACACACACACGTGTGTGTGTACTCGTGTCTAATGTAAAAAATATGGGAGTATTGTCGGACGAATATTAAATGAAATGCAGTAATAAGACTTTTTCAAAATAATGGATGGATAATATATTTATAGGTTATTGCTTTGCATTAAATAGTTTTACTCTTTTTTTTTTTTTTTTTTTTTTTTATTGTTTTTTTCCGAAAATACACGTTTGATAATACCCTGATTATTGTTATATAATGAATTGGGTATAAACATCATTTACTGCCATGCTGTATTGGCACGCAGTTCATACATAATGTATGTAATTCCATTGAAAAATTCCACAGATTTAAAATATTCAATAATTTTGTCTGAATTCAATGTTCATTATATAGCATGAACAGAGTATTTACACCATTTACTTGCCGTCTGATATAGTACTGTCATGGCATGCAGCTAATCCATAATACCTGTAATTCCATTGCAAAAAAATATTTTTTTCACAAATCATTGTGTCTGAATTCAATGGGAAAAATTAACAGACAATTAGGTTAAGAAAGACGAAGCAAGTGTATGTTTCATTACGTTCCAGGGTCTATGAACAGTGTCTATACAAATTGTAAACTTGATTTACCATAATGGTAAAATATTTTTTTTATATATTAAAAAAAATAGGAAATTAATGATGAGTTCATAAACAAACACCATACACATAAAATCCAAGAACTAAATGCAGCGAGTCTGTAATGGTCACATGCCATTGATTTTTTTTTTTTTTTTAAAAAGCTGTACATATGTACAATTTCAGACCCATTAAATTTCCAGCTAACAAAACAGACATTGTTTACTAGTCAAATGATTCCCTCCAATAACACTGCCAAGCCCAGAAAACATGTTGTCGGTTTTCGTTTTTTAATGTTTATTTGTGAGAATCTTTTATCAACCACCGCATTGTCTGCTGCTTGGTTGTGTGTGCAGTTGAAGAAGAAACACACGTTGGCTATTGTTTGAGCAACGATTGTATACAGAATTAATTGAAGACAACCACAAAGATCACATCAATTTTTTTTTTTGCATAACACTTCAAGAACCTTGTAAAATTGTTAAATTTAAGAAGCGACGCTACGATCGTATTATGTTAAAATCCATACACGAACTATTCCCCAGAATGATAAACGTTTTACACAGTATTTCTCGTACTTGAAATTTTAAAAATGTCCCTGTATGAGAAAATTGCATGCATTGTTGCAGTTATGTAAATATGTTCTGTAGCCTAATTGCGAGCATTGAATTGTATTGTTGTTCATTGTGTTGTCATACATGGATTACATTTTGATGAGTTAGGTATTTACAGTTTCAAAGCAAAGTAAAACATAATTACTGGTACACCAATATAAAATGTCCAATGCAATAATGCATAAACAAACAATAATAAAGTCAAAAGGGAGAGATAGTAATACAGCAACTCGTGATTGCTAAATTCTTGTTATCATTCGATCAAATTATACACAAATAAAAAAAAATCAGAAACAATGAGAAACAATTAAAAAAAAATCAAATAAATTACTTTTCAAATAAGTTTATACCATTTCTTAATAATCATGCACACCAGCCTCGAGATAAGTATACATGTAATTTTTTAAAATATGATTTGACTAAATAAATGCATTTAAAAACTTGCCTCATGAAATCTTGAGATGTGTCAGAGTTGTTTGTCTGCTTATACACGGGTCATGCACTTTGTAGTGTTTATACCAGTTCACTTTGGGGTTTGGCTTATACGAGAGTATAAACAGTATGTTACACTGGTAACAATCAAAGACTTCACATTGCAAGTTATCTGACTAGTGCAGACCTTGAATGTTTTCATTGCCAAATATGTTCTGTAAAATCGATATATACTGCATCTTACAGTTTTATTAACTTTCTTATTGAATATGTTATAAAACTATGTTCACAAGGGGAAAAAAGATCGGACATTGCTGATGAATGAAGCTCCAGCAAAGCACATATTTTGTGACTCGTGTAGATGTTTAGATTAAACCAAGCCTGAGCAGAATCTTTGTTAATATTTGGCTACAGCAACCCAAACAGTAGGCTGTATATGTAACTTTCTAGCGATCTTTCAAATAGATTTCATTTAATTTAACATTTTATCATCTACTCTACAGACAGCCCACAAGAGTTTAGCATGGGAGGCAGCAGTGTGGCAGACAGAAATCTGGCCAACCTTGCTTCAGTAGCTGCCGGAATCAGTGTGCCAGCAGTCGCTTCTGACAGGTACCTAGACTCGTTTATTTGCAGGATTGATAGCTCAGCAAGCTAATTTTATCAATTTAGATACAGAGGTTAAATATCATGTGCAGCTTGTAGCTCACCAGGTCATTAAGTCCAATTGAGCCTTTGGTTTTTCAGTCGTTCAATCACAGTTGCTTAATACAAATTCTTCTCGAAAACTGCTGGACTGACTTGGGACTAAACTGACTGGAAAGCATCCTTGCCTGAAAGTCTTTCAAATTTGTTTGGATGCTGCTACATGCCATCAGATATAGCCACCATTACTAAATATAGAAAAACATTTAAACAGCTTCTCAAAAACTTGAGAGAATGTGACAAAAGTATCCTTGCATAAATGGCTTTTAAGTTTTGTTTCTAGGGTGCAATTTTTAAATAAACTACACCTAAAACAGCACCACTCAGCAGAAAGTGGCCAAATTTGGCACAATCCTGGCATGAATGGCTTTCAGAATTAACACAAATGATGCTGATGAACTGAAAGAAATGGCTGCAATTACCAGATCATCTTTGAAATTGTTGATCAGAAATTGACCAAATTTTACAAATCTGTTAAATAATGATGTTGTTACTAAACATTGCAAACTTCTTCTGAAATGTCACATAACAGACATGAAATCTAGTAAAATGATCTAGCTTAAACACCTTTCCTGATGATTTCCCCCCCCCCCCCATTAAATATAGCTGCCATGAAAGTAACATTTATAGAACTTTATCAGTGTTAAAGATTGAACAGTATTTGAGCAGCTTTAGCACAAAGCATTGTGATATATAGGCTTTTCATTATTGTCGGTCTTTCCCGGCTTTGGTTTTTCCAACTTTTCTAACCTTTAGGTCCCATTCAATTTCACACACACTCACACGCGTGCGCGCGCGCACACACACACACACACACACAGTTTTGGAAACAAGGGCATTAATAAACAAAAATGTGATACTTTTTTTGTGAAAATATATCCATTTTCCACTACTCTTTCTGAGTATTTTTTAAGTAGCCATACTTTTATCCATGCTTTCAATTAATAAAAGGTTGCTGGAGAGTCTGTTGGACGAATGATGTTTATGTGCCATAAGATACCGATGAATATGCAGTTAATTGAGAAATCTTGAAACAGTTTGTAAATAATGTGAGGGTGGCAGAGTGGTCAAAAGTGCTGTCCATTACGGATCACTGCCATCTCACCTCTGTCTGTGTGGGTTAGAGTCTCTGATTCAGCCAGAAAGCTTGTCAGTAGCTTCTCATGCGTGGGTTGGTGGTTCTTTCCGGGGTTTTCCGGGTTCTTCCTCCACCGTTAATTACTGGCTGCTATGTATAGCCTATCTTGTGCTGTAAAATGGCGTTAAACCATACAACAGACAAAACAGATAATGTGTAATCAACAGCATTGGAAGAAATTTCACATGAAAGGGAATTCCTTTTGTAATGGCAAGTAACTGTATACATATTCAAGGTGGGACTTGTGAATTTGGGACAAGTTCATAGTCTTGTAGAGTTCCAGGTAACAATTCATACTGAATAAATTGCTTGTTTTTAATGCCAAGAAAGAGATCCTATTCAAATGGGATAGGAAAGAAAATCAGCCAGACCAGCATTATTAGACAATTAAGCAACTTTGTCTGGCCCAACTTTGACTTGTTTTCTTCAGAGAAGTTTATCATAAAATTCATTTTGTTAATTATCTCTGTTATTTGCAAACAGTTACCACTGTTTCATTGTACTTAAGAACTTTTTAAATTTCAGTTTAATATAACATTTTCTCTGTTCGAATTTAATTTTGAATGTGTTTACCTTCACTGAGCAGGACAACAACAAGCACATCCACATCAGACTCGTCCAGCGAGTCCAATACAGCCAGCAGTTCATCCACTTCAGCCACTGCTCAGAGCTCCAGCTCATCTGAGGTTGTTTCATCAGGTACTGCTTTTTTGTAATTTTTTGTATCTTTACCATATTATTTGGTAGGTGCATTGCACTGTTCATTCATCTGTACTTGCACCTGTCCATCCATTTTGTACATATTTTATTAATAAATCTATAATAAAAACTTCATTGAGAAGTGAGGTCTGTTTGACTTATAATTGCCCTGGTTTCACAAGTCTTTTTTTTTTTTTTTTTAATGCCTTACCACATCATTTTCACCTCTCAGCCTTCCATCTGTTAACCTTTTAGCTTTGCTTTTTAGGTTCAGGCCTTGTATATTGTCCCAATCGATTGATTCAAGTTTGTTACCACTGCTTCTTCAAATGTACTTGGAGGATTGCCATGAAACTTTAAATACACATTCATCCCATGGCCGTGTTGGTCCTAATGAAAGTGGTGCCACCTGGGTACCTAATGTGGCCACAAAAGTGATCATCATAAATGGATTGATACTGCACATCATAATCTGCTACTTTGTATTTGCCATTTAACACTTCAGAGCAACTAAAAATAATGCTGCATACAAGGTGTATAGAGTTCTTACTAACAGGCATAAAATGATGTCTGGTTGGTTTTTTCACAACTACTCCAAAATGGAAGTTTGTATCAACATGGAGTTTTTACTAAACGTATTATGGAATATAAGACTTGTACTTTCTGCATATTAGGTAGAGTTTTTGGTTTTAAAAAGTCAAAGGCTAGCTAGCTGAATGAAAAGAATTATTTACACATTAAAATTATTTCTACATCACATGTTGAACATTTTGTGGATGACATAAACTTGGAGTACGACATAGCTGTCCAGTTTTTCCCATACTTGTCCCATATTTTGTACCTGAATATGGGTGTACATTTTTTTAATAAAGTTTTTTAATTAATAAAAAAAAATCTTGCAATTTTCAGTTTAGAACAGGCACCCTGTTCCTTTCTTATAAAAATGTATCACATGTATATAGGAATAGAATTCAACAATATGATTGGTTCATTTGAAATCAAGGCTACCTACCATGCCTGTCTGTATCCGCCATATTGGATTCTGCAAACAGTTACTGTTGTCACTGCATCTTCTCTTCATTACATTCAATTTATAATCGTGTTGAATATGAAAGCAGAATATAAAAAATTTTCTCCAGGAAAGACTGGAATACAGAACTGGAAGGACAAATACAGCATCTTGTTTAGATTTGTGATACCATCTAGCTAAGGAGAAAACTTACCTTTTGTACATTGTATAATGTGATTTTGCTGTTGGGCATGGAGGTGCCCATAAAATACAGCAGCATGAAAAAGCTAATAAGCTTGCTACTTCATCATACACAACTCTGCCTGAATTCACGAAATATATAAATACCCAAGTGAATCAATTCGATGTTATTCGATCAAAATTTGGTTTATTAATTTCTTTTATAAATGAACCTTCCATTTTCAGTTACTAGTGTTGCTTGCAATTTATTTTGCACACAATTTCCTGGCAGTAAAATCACAATGGATTACATATTTTTGGGATAAAAATGCTTGACACTGCTAGCATGATGTCATCTTGTAGTGTGAACGTAGTGTTTAAGTTGTTGTGCCAGCCATTAACTTTGGAAATGGAAGACATAGCATTCTATAAGATCCCTATTCGCACTTCAGTGTTTATCAAACAAGACCATATGTTCATTATGATATATTTTCTATTTTTACTTTTCTCCAATCTTTAATCAGCACCATCATCGACACCTTTGCTGGCGGGAGTGGACCCATCTTTCCTCGCTGCTCTACCAGATGGAATTCGACAGGAGGTTATTGCTGAGCAGCTGAGGCTTCAGCGGCTACAACAGCAACATGCTCAAAGACAACAGCCTGACAGCAATGCTGCTAGTGTCCTGGAAGTCAGTCAGGAATTCCTGGCAGCACTACCAGCCTCCATACAAGAGGAGGTACATTGTCAGACAAGAAATTCAAATAGATTTATTCCAATTTTCAGAATCATTGCTAGGACTAATTTTTAAAATATAGTTTTGAGAGTCTAGATACAGTTTTTGTAAATGATAACAGTTTGAATGACACTCTGTAGAATATTTATTGATGGTCTTCATTGATAAACTTGTACTCTGAGATTCTGGGAGATGAGGAATGCAGATACATACTTTCCTATTATGATACTGATTAGCACTTCAAAGTCCATGTACTGTACATCTAGGAATAATAATTTGGCATAAACTAGTAGATGTTTTAAGTTTGCATCTGCCACACAAATTCGTTTATTCTAGAGACTGTCCCTTTAAAAAAGAAAGATACTTACAGTTTCATGTGCATAATCAAATCTGAGGTTTTAAAAATAAATTCTCAGGCACTTTAAATTTCAGTAATAAACATTTGAAGAGAATTACCAATACAAATTTTCAATTTTCAATAGGTTTTGGCTCAGCAAAGATTGGAGCAGGAAAGATTGAATGCCCAAAATCAGGCACAGTCTAACCCTGAAACACCAGTTGACCCCACAACATTTTTTGCATCTCTTCCTCCTTCACTGCGGCAATCAGTCCTTGCAGATATGGACGATAGCATGATGGCAGTTTTGCCACCTGATCTTGCAACAGAAGCCCAGTCATTGCGGAGAGAGTATGAAGATCGACACCGTCGGCTTATGCAGGAACGGCTGTTTACACAGGGTAGTTCTGGTTCCCTGTCTGCGATTCTAAGGCATGCAGGTTTGTAGGTCCAGGCCCCAGTTTCACCAAACATCTGTAAATGTCTTCCCTCTGCGTGAGATTTTTCAAAACATTTTTTTTTATTGTTAGACAAGATTGGCATTTTCCACCAAGTATGAATCCAATTGGAAGAATTAAACCAAGGCACTGCTATCCTGAATATGGATAGTATTTTGAATTGATACCTTTGAAAATTTCTTCACATCAGACAAATTCTAGTCCTTGGAGATTGAAAGATATTTGTCGGTTTTTCTTTTATTACTTTTTTTCTCCATTTAAAATATGATACTGTCAAGGATATGATAGTTATCATATTTAAAAAAAAATCTCAGTGGGTGGTTAAACAGAAAATCGGAATGAAACTGGGGTCAGGCTGGCCAAAAAGCTTTCAGGCCTCTGTTGGCTAGCACTTTAAAGTTTATGGTTTTATTATTGAAGACTTGCATGAGAAAATGATCTGCAACTTAATTATTTAGCTGAAGATATGAATATAGTGTCATATATTCATAGCTATAGTTTCTGTCTACCCACCCCCACCTCACTTCACCCCACTGGCAGTTTGTAACCCCAATACTGAGTTTAGAAAAGCATCAATGATGTTAAACAAATGAACAAAATTTGCTCATTTCTTTCGTTTAGTTTCTAAATTGAAAGCCATTAATGGTCCATAACATTGTCATCTTCACATTTCATAACCTAATGGAATTCTAGCAAAACATAGTATCTATATTTGCATGGCCAAGGATGTGTTCATACATGAGGAGTGATGTAGTTCATAGTGTTCTGCAAGCTCCAGATTATTCTATTCAGTTACGTAACATTTAGATATGAGGAAATATTGTTTGCTCCTTTTTAAATTTTTGGAGAAGTATTGAAATTGGATCTTGTTTACATTGGATTCAGATGACAGTGTTTACCATCTGTGTATGTATAGTTATTGCATCCATCCCTTCACAGAAAATGGACTCTACCAGAAAATGATAGTGAGCCAGCTCCTTGTTTGCATTGAAAACTTCTAATTAGATTTGAACCATGAAAATAGTAATTTTAGAAACCACATGGTTGCAATCAAGTTAGAAATTATAAATCCGTGAATGAAATGAGTAGCAATTGTACATTTATTTTATCTATATTACTTTTCATATTTTAAATCAGTAGTGAGGTACTAGCTGTGGGTGGAGGTGGATTGAAACTAGAGATCATAAATCGTACCTACTGAAGATACTTTAACTCTATTGTGTGGTTAAGTTGAACATATACTAAGATGCTTTAAAGGTAAATACCATAAATACTTACTTGCAAGTCCAGTTGGAAATGCAGAACATGACCTGCCATCACTAATGCACTGGCTAATTGGGGTCTATGCTGTTTATTCTATTGATTACACCAGACAAACTGAATAAACCTAGATCTGTATGATCATTATATATGATGACAGATCTGGATGTGCAGTTTGATTTGCACACAAGTACATTACATTTCTCAAAATGAATGGCTGTTTTAAAGTATATAATAGATTATGAGTCTGTTGTGATAATATACATTGAGGTTTGTTGTCAAGTACACTGGCAGAAGCTCAATGGAATAATCACTTTGGCATCTCAGTCCATCCTTGTGTCCATTCACACCAAGATTACTAGCAATTTCCTCTCTTTAATTATCATTGGGTCCTAAAGAGTAATTCTGTACATTAGTTGATCTTTCCTCAGATTTATAAAAGACCTAAGAGAAGACATTCGTAATAGAATGCAACTCTTGTTCCATTTCTAAGAGCAATCGAGTGAACTCCATAAATCCATCTTGCAATGAAGAAATGCTTTGAAATGTCTAAAGTTAATATGATCTTTTCTATTTAAAAAATAAAAATGAAACAAATTAAAACTGAAGATTTCATTGCATTCTTGTACCTGAAACTGATTTGTCTTTTATAATCTTCTTAGAATTATGATTTCCTATCATCTTTATTTCTCAGTTGAATGTATTAACAGGCAAGATTATATTTGTATTACAGGCACCTTCCGCTACACTTTAAGAGGAGCGCCACGTGGTGGTGGTAGTGGTCAGTGGAGCTTTGGCTCTGGTCGACTTGGGGGACAAGGACCAAGTCCTGTAAGTAGTGTGCGTGTCAAGGGTCGGCATTTACTTGACCATGAGGGTCTCACATGCCTCTTAATTCTCCTGTTTGTAGATGAACCCAAAATCAATACTGGGCGCCTTCACAGGGTATTGAGAAACTTGTGCTACCATGGACCTACCCGAGCATGGGTTGTGAAGTCTATGCTTTCAATCTTGCAAAGGACTGGAGAGTCTAAGGATATAGATGATAAAGATCGAAGCAAATCTCCTGACAAAGGAAAAGGTAAAAGATCTGCTCAACCCATGCAGACTGATTCATCTGCGACTACCAAGTCTGATATGAAAAACCAGGGCTCTTGGTTGTCCATTAGCTTAGAAGCTGCTCTAGGTTGTCGAGCTAATGTCTTCCAGGTTCAGAGGTCCTCAGGAAGGAAGCACACTGCCAGCACAAACAATGCTGTGATAACAATTCATCCCCAGGCCTCACCTGTGGTATGTAGACATGTCTTAGATGCATTGATTTCCTTGGCTAAAATGTTCCCCTATCAATTTCTGCCTGCTAGTGCCTCAAAGGCCAAGGAAGTGCAAAAATGTGATTCAGAGAAGGAAAAACAGACTCCAGGGACAAGTGGAAGTCCCAAAGTTAGTGCCAAGTCTGACAAACTGGATGTTAAAACGGATGCAAAGGATACAGACTTCTGGGAGCTGTTATTAAAGCTTGATTCCGTGTCCAGTAGTAAAAAAGGAAAATCACTTCAGAGGACTCATAGTTCTACAAGTTCTGAAAATGAAGCTTTATCCAAAGACTTTGATTCTGCACCAATAGGTCACTTAATGTTAATGCTTTCCCATCCTGTGATCAAACGTAGCCAGCTTTTGACTGACAGATTATTGCGCCTCCTTGGATTGATATCAACAGGACTATCAGATTCACAGAGATACATACAGCCAACAACTGCTGCAGTAGGACGCCTTCTGAGAACTGTGTACACGTATGCAACTGCACCTAGTACTCAAAGAGGAACAACTACCACTACTACAACCATGTCGACTCCAGCATCTTCACTTCTCCCCGCATGCATGGCATCAGTAGGTAGACCATCAGTGGGTAGACCTTCAGTGGGCACAGTGGCCAATTTAACAGCCCCTTCTACAGCTATGGTATCATCAGAGTCAGCTCTGGAGAGTAAAGAAAAATCTAAGGAAGAGAAAAAGTATGAAGGTGAGTAATCTCACTAGCAATAGGCAGTTTCAGTAGAACAATGTTGTCGGCTATTCAATATATTTTGTTGGTATCATGGTACTTCCTGCATCCTATATACTGATGTGCAAACTAATAAGTCATTTAATTGAAACTTCAGATGCTGTCAGTGTGCCCTTCCATCCATGACAGGTGAGAGCATTTTAAAGATATCAAATAGTGACCTGTTGGAGCCCATATTTTTTGTATAGACATAATGTTTATTTAAACTTGGTTGTATTTGATCAGTTCATTTGGCAGTAAAACTACATTATTGTTAGTACTTAAGTTTGTGAACATGCCTGTGACATAAATTATATTTATGTTGAAGGCTGTTCATTTTTTAACAGTTGGCAAATCCATGATAACTGAAATCCTATATAGCTGCTTAAGAGTATTTAACAAAGATGGCATAAACATTCTCATTGAAGATGGTGATTCTAAGCACATATCACCTTTGTTTTACCAAACTTTAAAGTAATTGGGTATTTTGCTTTGTGTAAATGACCAACACAGATTAATGGACTCTCCCACCGCAATTTTCAAGGATTTAGCACATCATCACCAAAGCTATTCTCAGCCAATTAAGTAAAATGTGCAGTGGTAGTTGCTTATCTTGGACCACCTTTGAATTAACTCTGATCTGTTGTATTACACAGGCTTAAAGCAGGCCTGTTCACTATTTGTGTAAATTAAATGTATATTGATGGTCAAAAGATCTGTTTTATAAAATTGCTAACATTACTGAATATCATGTTTTTCTAAACACAACTGTAAGGGGGTTTAGGAGTAAAATATCATAATTTTCACATGATATGTTATATTATGGTGCTGTCTGTTATAAATTTTGTTTGTTTACAGTAACTTGATTGTCAACCATATACAGTTACCACTTTTTTGAATAATTGATACCTAGCAGTCTTTTCAGCAGCATACTTTACAATTTTTCTCCTTTTTTCAAAATTCCCCTACTATCGTTTGCTTTTTTCCTTTACTTTATGTTGGAAATAGACTATTAAGCAAATTAGATAGGGTCTCTGATGTGGATCAGGGAGTTTAAGATGATACGGCCAGTCTGGACTTCAGGGACAGCTACAGCATGATGTACAGAGAATGCTTCTGTTCTGGTTTACAAAGGAAAGTCAAGTAAAAGTTGCTTTTTTCAGTAATTTACATAAATTTCATCCCAAATTTTTCCCCAACCTTTTTCTTTTTACAAAAAAAAAGTAGCTCTACCTTATCCTTTTTCACCAAGGTTTGCCAGAAAGGAAGAACCCTATCAATTTTGAGGTCAAAGGTTAAGGTCACTGTGACTGAAAGAAGAAACAGTTTCTGCACAGTTTAAAGAGTCTTTCATTATCTTTAGTTATCTTACTTTGAGGATTGCTTACACATGGGTAAGAATAACCTTACTGATTTTAAAGTCCAAAGTTCAAGGTTACTGTGACAAAAAGGAAGAAAATTACTTTCTGCATAATCAGTATATCTCCTCATCCAAACTTTCTTGATTTGACCGAAGTACAAGCAATCCACAAAGTCTGGTTGAGGAGTTATGGTAAGAAAGAAGTAGATACATATGCACAATTGTGGGTGGAAGTTTCTCATTAATTTTCATTTGTGTTGACACACAAACATTTTGATAAATCTTGGGCTAATAATGGAAACTTGAGATGTTTGCAGTTTATACAGAATACTTTTCCGATATATTTACATTTTTATGCCACTGTTCCAATACAGATATGGTAGTACAGTGTTTATAGGTTTCAGTATGATATTCATTACAAATATCTTATGTCTATTTCATTATTTTATTTTATTGTTTGAAAATTTCAATATATTAAATTCATTTTTACTCTCAGTAAATTGAAGCATCTGTTGTTTACAGTGGGAGTTTACTAGTATGTGTATTGTTTATTTTTTTTGTGCAAGTCCAAAAGAACCCTTGTTTGTATATTGTTTTTGCAGTACAATATTTGATGAATATATTTTTTTTAAAAAAAATTTTGAATTTTTTTTGCCTTTGTTTCAAGTCAGATTTAATTCCTAAGTGATGTCACAAGTATTGGGGCAATAAGCCCTTAGCTTGTAAAGACTGTAAAACTGCATAAATTGAATTGTCCATCTGTTGTTTACTGTGGCACAGATCTTCACTAACGAGTAAATAAACATCCATTTTTGTTTAGGTTCAAAACAACCTGAATTTTAATTACGTTTTTTGTGTTTGCTGTATAAAAACTTTCTGAAGCAATATAAAAGTTTTTTTTTAGTATTTGCTCTTGTTATGAGTTCTGATTCTCAAGTGATATATATCAAGTCATCTGCCAGTGAACATGGGACAAAAAGCCCATAGCTTTTAAAGGGTGCACCCACTTTTTTTTCCCTGTTTGCAACTCTTGCAATTGAGCTGCTAATGTGTTCAGTGCCAATGTCTAGTCCAATTTTCAGTTAAATGTGGTTGCTGCTTTTCAGCAGTTGATGAAATCACAATGGAATTACATTGATCTGTTTGTAAAGACATCATCTGCTTAGTTTTCCCAGTTTTCAATCCTTTGATCCTCGAATGTGATACATTTTCAGTGCCCGAGTCTTATAGTTGGTGAATGGAGAGTTTATTTTAATGTCCTGTGATCATGCTGTGAAATTGACATTTGTTCATTTGTGGAGATCCTTTAATAGATTTCACAGTGTGTATGATTCATTTGTCACTTAACGAGCTCCAAACTCGTGCTCCATGGGAGATCTCTGGTCCAAACCCCAGCCAAGTCATACCAAAGACTTGTAAACATGATAATATAACAGCTGCCTCACTTGGCACTCAGCATTAAGAGATTAGTGTTAGGACTGGTCGCTCTGGTGTTAGAATAATGTAACCGAATGGGACAAGATGCTACATGTCTGCAGCATGATGTCCCAGTGCTAGAGATCACTATAAACTGCTACATTGCAGACAACATAGTGATATGACTTTAATTGTTTTAAAGCTACGTTAAAAGCTCAAATCACACACACACACACACACACACACACACACACACACACACACCATCTCCACATTACATAATGGCCCAATACAGAGACAATTATAGGATTCTGTGAGTCACAAAAGCGTGTAGTTTGAACGTTTATTTGTACGACGTTTGGAATGAACATGTTACAGGATAGTGTGAGTTGCATCTTTCTGGACTCTTTTAAGAAAAAGACAGCTTAGTGAATCTTTCAGTCTGACAGCCATTTAATATGAGAATTATAGTAAAATGTAGACATTAATAGTCATGGGGATGGATGAGGAAACCTGCAACTGTACAGGTATATGAAATACTGACTTTGCCTAAATTAAAAGTCACTGGAACTGATGGAAGAAAAGGATTTACACATGATATTATTAGTTCTCTATCAAACTTTATTGGCAGCTTGCACTGAATACAAGGAAGAAGCCCATTTCGGGGTGGGGAGTCAAAAAGTCAAGGTCACTGACTAAAAGAAGAAATATGGTGTCAGCACAAAACTTATAGAAGACTATTATACATGGGGAACATTTCTTTTACAACACTTGTGTTAGCTGTAGTTTGTGCTTTCAGGTAATGGAAACATTTTCTTTTTAATCTTTAGAAAAGAAAGAAGAAAAGGATGAAGCAACCGTTTTAGAAAAACAATTGCACCTTGCTGTTCAGGTAACTTTACTTATTTTATTTACATGGATCAGTTTTTATCTTATTTACAAAACAAAACGTGCATCAATCAATTTTTTTGCAGTCATGAAGGATAATGCTTATCACAAGGAAAAGAATGGGTTGGTGATCTACTTTATACTTTGCTATGAATATGGAATATGCCATGGCAGACGGCTTCCTGCAGAATTCATGTTATCTGCATGCATAAAAATTCGCATTGTGGCTTTATTTTTCAAGAAACAAATTCATGATGGCTGCTTCTTGGAGATGTTTTAAGCTGTACTGGCAATAGACCAGAAGAATGTATGGAATAGCCAATTGTCCATAATCTGGTGTTCAGTATCTGTCCATCCATTAACACAAGTTTCCTAACAATATTCTTGCAATATTACTAAGAGTATTGCAATGAAACTTTACACATATAATCATAGCATGGTCTGGTTTGTTCTAAAATGAAAATGGCACTGCAGAGACAGCTAATATGGCTTCCATGGCAACCATATTGAAAATCATGTTATCTTGTTAATTCAACTTCTGAATGAAGTAATTTCGACATAACGTTTTCACCTAAGAGACTTTTTATGATGTCTGGTTTGTCCTGAGTGAAAATGGTGCTAATTTGACATCCAATATGGCCATCACAGCATCTAGCTTGAACATCTTGTTATTGCTGAAACATCAAAGTTATCTCAGCATGTTGTTTCATTGGAAGATTTCTTTGATGTCTAGTTTATCCAGCATACCATCCATAATGAAAAAATTACTCCTCAGTCAAAAGTCTGCATTGATGGGTTTTCACCGGAAGACTTCTTAAAATGTCTAGTTGGTGCAAAATGAAAATGATGCTGATATGACATCCAGGATGGCCACCATGGTGACTGTCTTGAAAATCTTGCATCATTTTAAATGAAAACAAAACTGATCATTAAATGCATGTTTTACCGATTTACAAACAAAAATGATGGTAAGTGAACTTGAAGTTGCAAGTTAATGTGAATCTGTAATTTAAAAAACTTACAAATATTATAAGCAATCTGTACAAAGCAAAGTAGAGGTATTGTGCTGTTGTTGATATTGGCATAAAAGTGTGTGTGTGAGAGATAGAGAGAGATACAGGCTCACTACATCACAGTCTTTCTCTGTCCTGTGCAACAGTTTGAACTGGGTTTCCTGGCACATTCTTCTACCGACAGGAGAAACTTTGTTCATGTACTTTATTTGTACTAATTTTTGCAGTCTGTGTAGTTATTCTATGCATTCAAATAACTGGACGAGGGGATGCATCTTGAGAAGTACTAAAATGTAACAGGATAAATAGTTTATTGTCAAACATATTTCATGCTTAAATACAAAAAATAAAATAAAAATTCATTTTTTCTTTGTTCTTTGTTTTGTCAGTTGAATGCCATTTGTAATTCATGATAAGCTAAATATGGTAGTCAATATGTCTGATGGAAAATGAATCTTAGGAAGAACCATTGAATCCAAGCTCACACAGGTGACCACTTGACCACCCAGGACTCCTGTATAAAACTGTATGCATCTCTTTTCTTATGATAATTGCTTTTAAAGCAGATTTTAAGAATACATGTGAAAAACAAAAAGAATTCAGTGCCATTATTTTGGCTGTATTTGTCCTATATCAGAAGAGCTTATGGGATAATCTATTGTTATAGCTACTGTACTACTCTAAACATTTCAAGGACTGCCATAAACTTTAAACTCATGCTCATCTCATGGTCTACTTGGTCCTTAAGAAAACTAGTGCATCTTGAACATACAAAGTGGCAGCTACACTTGCCATCTTGGAAATTCTATTTATCGATATTTTTCTTGAATGGATGATCATACCAACATGGGCACTGAAATATTTCTTATGGCATCTATCTGATCCTAAATCAGAATGGTGCCAATCAGATGTCCATTATGGCTGCCGTAGTGGCTGTTTTAAAAGTCTTTATATTACTCTTGGATAGATAGTGATGTTGAATTAGGGTTGTCACAAAAAATTTTGTGACATTGATTATTAATGAAAATCATGCCAATCTGATGTCACATATGTTAAACATGTTGCTACTCCTAAATGGATGTTAAGATTGACATAGCGTGTTCACTTAATTTCTTACATCTAATTGGTTGTAGATGACAAGTATGGCAGCCAGAGTAAGCATCTTGAAAACACTTTTTCTTACTACTACTACTTCTTAAATGGCTGATCATATCAAAATTGTACTATAACCAAGACTTATTATCATGTCTTATTGATACTAGAAATGGGGCTAGTCTGATATCAGCATTGTGCTATAACCAAGACTTCTTAGGTCTCATTGATACTAGAAATAGGGCCAGTCTGAAATCAACATTGTGCTATAACCAAGACATCTTGTCAAGTCTCATTGATACTAGAAATTGTGCCAGTCTGATATCAACATTGTGCTATATAACCAAGACTTGTTATCAAGTCTCATTGATACTAGAAATGGTTCCAGTCTGATATCAACATTGTGCTATAACCAAGACTTCTTGTCAAGTCTCATTGATACTAGAAATTGTGCCAGTCTGATATCAGCATTGTGCTATAACCAAGACTTGTTATCAAGTCTCATTGATACTAGAAATGGTTCCAGTCTGATATCAACATTGTGCTATAACCAAGACTTAATAGGTCTCATTGATACTAGAAATGGGGCCAGTCTGATATCAACATTGTGCTATAACCAAGACTTCTTATCAAGTCTCATTGATACTAGAAATGTGGCCAGTCTGATATCAACTTCTTAGGTCTCATTTATACTAGAAATTGTTCCAGTCTGATATCAACATTGTGCTATAACCAAGACTTCTTATCAGGTCTGATTGATATTAGAAATAGGGCCAGTCTGATGATATCAACATTGTGCTATAACCAAGACTTCTTAGGTCTCATTGATACTAGAAATGGGGCCAATCTGATATTTTGACTACAGTTGTATCCATCTTGAAAATCTTTTTATCAATGTTTGTCCACAATAGAAACTCGTATGAACAATTGGTTTCCACAAAAAGATTTCTTACAATGTCTTATTAGTCCTGAATGAACATGGTTCCAAATTGACATACAATATATCTACCACAGCAGGTAATCTGAAATTTTTTACTGGCATCACAGAAGAATGTCATTGATGGTTTCAACACTCCACAGAAGAAATGGTCTTGAATTCTTGGACATTCTGTTCAGCCATTAGAACATCTGTCCATTTAAGGGGCTCTTGTTAACAACTCTCCTCATACTTGTCCTTAGATGTGCTGGAGAAGAATGATCTCTTTTTTTAATTTAAATTTTGAATGCCCAGAAACATATCTTGGTTTTTTTTGTCAAGATCACCTTAGTCACATTTCTTTTTCTATGTAATATTGAATATCTACACTGGCTGCTATACATACTTCTTGTTAGCCATAAACAAAACTCTAGTGCAATCAGAAATAGGTAATGGAAAACTACATACCAAAGTAGGATCCATGTCGATACCCTCTTTACAATTAGAACATTGATATACTGAGGGATTTATAGTGAGGGACCACTGAACTTAATAGGTCCCATCAAGAAAACTGATAATATGTGTGTGCATTTTGATCTTTAACACAGGTACTCACATCCAAATCATGTTCTGAAGAAGGCTTAGAGGATGCCACTAATTTGTTGCTGCAGCTTTCCAGAGCCAATAATTCAACAAGAATTGCTGTGTTAAAGCTTCTCCTAGATGGTGGTTGGGAGCTTGGAATGACTGTGTGCTACCACATCAGGTGAGAAATCAATGCACATTTATACAAGGGCAAGACCATTTTGATGGGACTAATTTTTTTGCCTCTAAGCACAGGATTAATATGTTTTGTACCTACTGCAGTCATAGGATTCATTCCCAGTTTCAGCATGTGAAAGTTCCATTTTTATACACCTACCTTAAGTTGCTATCCAATCATTACATCAAGTAACATTTGCTGTTCTGACCCATAACTTTGTAGCAGATTATGAGATTTTCATAAAACTTGGCCTAAGTATATATTGTAACTAGAGAGGGTGTGTCATGTACCATAGCCAAGCCCCTCCACTTCAAGGTAATTGAAAGGGAAGATTTATTTTTTCTGATGGTGTTTTTGTTTCGAGAAAGTTTTTAATGGCAGTAGATATTTGAATGAAACTTAAGCCATTGATGTATCATGGGTAGCTGGTGTGTCACACATCATAGCCAAGCACCTTTCCTTGAGGTGATGGTCTCAGCAAAATAAAATGTAACTCTGACTTGTATCATTGTCTGGAGGAAAACTTATGAATCCTGAAGATGCTTTACTGAAATTTTAGCCACATATGTATCATGTATAGATGATGTGTCATATACCATATCCTTGCCACAAAAGGGTGGCTGCATCATGGGAAATAATAACTCATATTCTTGTTTTGAGCATAACTTTTGAACCACCAAAGATACTTGAATGAAATTTCTTGCATATAACCATGCTACATGCCTTAAGGTCAAGGTCACAGCTTGAAAAAATTGTAATTGGTGACCTTTGCATACATAACCATTCTATAAATAGAACATGATCTATTAGGAAAGTGGCGACATCAAATACCACCTTCTAAAAGAAATCAATTATTTGTTTTCTGGTTTTTATTAACATTCCATTAATCCCGCAGACATTTCATTTAGGAAAAAACGGCTTCTGCATAACTACAATATATGAGTATGCTTTTCCAAGGACTTGCATGCACTTTCCTAATAGTATCATGTTCTATTTATAGCAACTATCCTACTACCAAGAAACATAATGGTTCTACTTTAAAACTTTTGACCTCGGATTCTATTTATAGCAGCTGTATTTCTTAGTGAGGAGAGATTAGACTGGTTTTCTAATTTTTATCTTTATGTGCAGATTCTATGTTCTAATTCATGTTTAGTGCAGAATCAGTCTAAAGGTATTTGGCTCTAAATAGGATAATTTATTTTAGTTTATGCATATACGAGAGCAAAAATATCTCCTTTCAAATGGTTTCACAGATGGATTAGAAAAAGGCAACAAAAAAACTGCCGCAAAAAATAACATTCCTCCAAATAATAAGACACGAGGGCAGCATCATGTGACATTTATTACATGCCCTGTGGAAAGATTTCTAATATTTGGTGCTAAAAGTCTTAAGATGGATTCTTGTCTATGTGTGTCTAAAGCTAAAAGTGCTACATATGAAAACTTGAGCAGTAAAGAATGTTAAAAGACAAGAGGGACAAATAAATCATTGTAGATTGAAATTTTAGCATTTTATAGGTGGCTTACACTTGTTCTGCTTGGATTCATCTTTTTTAACCACTTGGATTACACTTTTTCCTCATCAAGGGTTGGCATGTATGCAGATCTGTTCAGCAAGTGACATCTCAGGAAAAGGATTAATTGTAATGTTACTTTTACGTCTTTTAACAAAACATTGGTTGCAAAATTGCCAAATGTATTTGTAAAATACTCTGTTATCAAGGGTATTGGTACTACTAATGTATACTGTTCTATGGAAGAAAAGGACTTTAGATGTGTGACACTGGTACTAATATATACTGTTCATTGAAAGAAAAGGACTTAAAATGTGCAACACTGGTACTAATATATACTGTTATGTGGAAAAAAAGGACTGTTTAGTTGTGCAACACAGTACTAATATATATACTGTTCTGTGGAAGAAAAGGACTGTTTAGATACTTTTAACTTGAATGTTTCAGCTGCACAACCAAACTTTAAATCCTACAATAATAACACCTGCTCAGTCCTTCTGGTTCTGTCTTGCTGTTAGGTATTCCAGAAACCAGGACATGTCAAAGTTATTTGCATATGTTGGCATATCTCTATTACTGTGACTGAAATTTATTTTTATGTGCACTACCTAAAGCAGATAGCATATAAAAATGGTTGCACCCATGAGCTTGAGAAATAAATTTAAACTAGTGCAAAGTGCATTAAAGTTATCAGTTATTAAAACAGTGAAAATTACATTTGCCAGAGAAGCCAATATTAATTAAGCTTTGTAAAACAAGTTATTGATGAAATGTTTTGAATGACTTGTGATTCATCCTTTTTTAAACATCGATTCCATGCTATGGCCAAGTATTCTATTCAAAAATGTACCAACTCTCATTGTTTTGAACAAATTTATTAAGATGACCTGATGTTGAGGTAGCATTATGTATGTCCTTTTTATGTGGTCTAGAAGTAAAGATTGCAATCTATTTGGCAGGGTCCTTCTTAGAATTTGTTATATCAATATTTTATTCATCCAGGAGCCTTCTGATGGAGCTGAAAGAGCTAAAATGTAAAGAAAGTGAGAATGATGAATCAGAGGAGGGAAAAGAAATGGATATCTCGCCAAGTCAGCCAAGTGGTAAAGGAGTCATGGAAGATAGGTGGGTCCAACGTGTTGTTTTGTTTCACATATGATTAATCAGGAATAAGTGTCTGTTTGGTGTCACAAATTGATAGTCACTCATAATCTGCCTTTGTCTGACTAAACTTGTATTAAGTTTGTTCTATAAACCTATAATTTTTTCAGATTGTACAGATTTTACACTCGTGGTTAATATATTATATTAGAGATAATATTTTTCTTGATATCCAGATCTTTCTCTGTAAGCTACTGGCTCAAGGATTGCAAGTTATACTTACATGTCTTTGAGCAGACCGTCATTGTGATAATTTGTTAACAAATACATACCTTGTATGTTCGCTTATAATTCAAGACAACTGCACATCCAAAACTGTCATTTTGCATTGGTATATCTGGGTCTATTTTGTTAGGTCAATTTTGACCATGATCTACTGGTGCATTATGTGATGGAAGAATGAAGGTGAGGGTTTGTAGTTGGACTGGACTTGTTAGTATATATAATTATAAAGATTTGTTTTATTTTTACATTTTTATTTTGACAGGAAATCTAATCAGAACCGTGGAAATTGAATGGTCACAAATATATTGTATATTATATATATATTAAAATAAGTTTTAATATAATTTCATTGTAAGAATAAAATGTATTAGCGTGTAAATCCACACATAAATATTTATCTTCAGGTTTACACCTGGGACCAAGATAGTTGTATCAGCACCAAAGAAAATCAAAGGTGGTCGAGAGCTACAACTTCCCTCCATGAACTTGTTCACCAGCAAGGCATCAAGTCAGCATTTCTTCCTTCGAATTCTTAAAGTTATCATTCAGCTTCGTGAAGCAGCCAGGTCAGCAGGCAAGAAAAACAACAGAAAGAAGGGTATGTACAAGGTTCAGATATTTGCTGACATTTACACATAAGTTCATAGGAAAATTGTTCAGGTAACAGAGTAAACAATACAATTTTATTGTCATACAAACATTCGTGTAAAGTTTGGCATTATGATCTCATTAAAGTATTTTACTGTATTAGAAGGTTATGCAAGTGTCATATGATGAACCAAGACTATCAGACTTTGACAAGTATGTACCAGTAGCAAATTCACAAGATTTCTCAGTCACGCATCTGAGAAACTGGAGTAATGAAAACTTTTATTTTCCCTAATAACTTTAGGTCTTGACAATGTATTTTAATGAAACTTTGTCGATTGCTTACACTTGTAAAATAACTTTTGTTCCACACTTAATTCCTTGACCAAACTTTTTGGATGGCTGTCTTTAATGGTTATAATAAAATTGATTCTAGAGTGTAAAAGTGTGCTTAAGATGAAACCTGTTAAATATTCAATATGGTGATATCATGTCCATTGGCAATTTTTTTTATTCTGTATGATGCCATTAAAACACTTATTTTCCTCCCTTTTTCTTTCAAGACTTGACTTATAAAACTGGTACTAACAGCTGCCTTGCTAGCACTCAGCATTAAGAGGTTAGATTTATGACATGTCAGCCTGGTGTCAGGATAATGCGACATGATGTCCCAGTGCTCAACATCTTTTTAAACTGCCATGCTGTCGACAATATAATTTTTTTTTTTAAAGCTATGTTAAAAATCCAAATCACTCAATCACTTTGCATTCAAAGACCCATTTACCATGAACTTTGAATGGCACTGTGGTCTCATTCAGAAGTCTTTAAACTCACCTGTTTAGACTGCATGCATGGATTTAAGATTTAACAATATTTGATTGTCCTGTATAATTTTCAGCATGCTTTTGTTTGTAATTTCACTGTTTTTATAATGTTGTCTTTATGTGGTAACTAATACTGTAAAGTGCTTTACACGTTTCAAGATTGATAAGCCTTGGGTTTTTTTCTTCTGCTTCTTCTTCTTCTTCTTCTTCTTCTTCTTCTTCTTCTTATTATTATTATTATTATTATTATTATTCCTTGACAATGAAGAAACAACTTGTGTGTATGGAGGAACATTTAGATATATGTTGTTGATATAGGATACTATAATTATTCTAAATTAATGAGCAGTCTGATTGAATTAGTGTCTTTAAGCTACATTCAGTCAATTATCAGAGCAGTTGACACTGTTTAGGCTAGGTATCCATGATACATGTCAAGAGTTGATGTGGAGCAAAGTGGATTTATTACCCTTAGCTAGTGAAGAAGGAAAAACCTGTATATGTTTTTATATTTTGTTTTTGCTATTAACACTTTTTGCCTTAGACTCTGTTGAAGTATTCATTTTTTTATATTTGCCTCTTTTATAAGCCAGATCTGTGTGACAAATCCTTGAGTTATTTGTTGGTGTCCGATCTAAAGCCCTTTGTTTTTCCATTTGGAATGATTTATGGACGTTTGGTGTTCTAATGGAGTCTCATATTCAGTCAGTTAACTGTGGATGTTTGCTTTATATTGTTGATAACTGCCTATGTATACTTAACATGTATTCAGTTGTGGCCACCCTTTAATAAGATTCTGCAGACAGAATAATTAGTGTCCACATTAATTTTGTTCTAAGTTTTGTCAGTTGCCTGTCCATTTGGAATCATACCTTAAGAATGGATGAACTTCAGTAGTTTAATGTTAGAGACTTGGCAAAGAACTACTTTGAACAACTCTTATTTGGTATTTCATAGAACTGGGTGCATGACTTACTCAAGATCAGGTCAACTGTTGAGGATAGAGATGAGCATTTGAAGAATGTTTGTCTAGTATTTCTCATATGAATGATGGATTACACATGTTAACCCTTATGAAATTCAATGGATCTTTTAACAGCAGCTTTGACAGAATGTTGGTTGTCATTTTAATTGTAGCTTGCTCCACTCATTAATATTATATTCATTTTTATCATTCAATAAGTTTACTATTTTTTTATTTTTTATTTGTTGTACTCATTTTTTTAAACTTAGATTATGTTTTCTTTTGTTAAATGTTCTCATCTGATTGACTTTAATCCTGGACTCTGTGTTTTCAGTATCTCAGGAATTGGGACATATTGCAGAGGCCATGGCACTTCAAGAAGCAGAAGCAGAAGCCATTTTGCAAATAGTTCACCGCCGGGAAAACCGTGCCCATGCAGGTGCAAGAGCAGTTTCTCGAGAGGCAGCACCTCCGGCTTCAGGTCAGGCATCAGAGATCACACAAGGCCAGGGAACCACTCAGAATGAGAGGGCACCAACAGCAGCAGGTCAAAGTAGTGAGGCCCCAATGGAAACTGATAAACCTGGTAAGAGATCAGGGATGTACCTCCCCCTTCGACTTGCACATTTTCACAGTTTTTGTTTGCATCTGCCTTTGCAACAGGCTACACCATCATCAGACCTGCCAACCCATATAATTAGACCACAAGTCCTACAGAAAGGACCCTTAAAATATGGACTTAAGGAATAGAAGGAAAATCTGGGTACTGGCTTGTCCTTGTTTGATTCGAATCCAGGTTTTGTATGAGATTAGTGGATTTGGAACTTCACAGCAGTACCTCTGATGCTTTCAGTTGCAAATACTTTTTCATGCAAAATATCTACATGATCAAGCATTTACTTACTGAATTTTCTGAAAATGGCATCCAACAAACTATACACGTTCAAGATGAAAGGGACAATAACCCTTTGAAAAAGTTTTAATAGTAAAGAAGAATTGTTGACTGATTTGAAGATTTAGCAAATACCAGGCAGGAAGTTTGCTATTAGCATTCAAATACTCTTGAATTTCACCACTGACAGGAAGGTGACTGCTCTGGAAGCCTATTTGGTTAGAGCATCTGTCTACGATGTGGGCGGTCATGGGTTTGAACCCTGGCAGTCATACCCAAGATTTATGAAATTGGTACGAATAGCTGCCTAGCTTGGCATTAAGAGGTTAGTGTTATAACTGGTTGGCCTGATGTTAGGATAATGTGACTGGGTGGGACATCATGCTATATGTGTGCGGCATGATGCCCCAGTGCTAGACATCACTATGAACTGCCACACTGCAGAAATAGCAATATGACTGAAAAAGTGTTAAAGCTATGTTAAGGTACATTCAAAACAACCTATAATATAAATTACAGCACCGAATCCATGCAGGCAGTATAACTTCCCTTACCATAAGTGTTGAAATTGATGACCATCAGAATGCTAATGGCAACTTCCAGCCAGTTATATGTTAAATCTTCAAAATCAGCGGATAAGCATTGAATTTTTTTCCAATATGTAATGAACTGAAGCAAATCAGAACCTTGATGCATTTATTATTTCATAAGGATGGAAATTTTGAGGGGTGAGGAATCTCTCCTTTGTCCTGTATTGTTAAAAATTCTCCACCCTTACCCTCTCTATCCATTGACCAATATTTTTTGTAAGATTCAAATATAGAAAGAAAGAAGTATGATGGCCATAAACCTGCAGAGATGTCCATTTCTAAACAGAAATATAAAGCATTGTATGAGGATACACACAACTGTCTTGGACAATCAAGAAAAGGAGTTGCTTCTGTATATTGTACATTTGTACAGTTCAGATTTATTGTTCTTATCGTGATTGGTAGAATAAGTGACGTGGAGTATAAGGTACACAAGGAATTATAACATTTGTTGCACATATCAGGCATGTTTTGGAGATGCCTGCAATCAAAATTAGAGGAAGAGAGGAAAGGAAAAATGACCAAAGCTGATGTGGTGATGTGTAAATTGATTTTGAATATAAGTCATTACAATTTTATTTATGACCATCATTTGCTCTAGAACAGTCATTTTGCACCAAGGTTATTTTGCAAACATTTTTTTACCATATTTAGTTTTCTTTTGTTTGAGATTTAAATGGTTTTTACATCATCAGAATAGTACAGAGACATATGCTTCCAGAGCACATTGTTTGCACAATTTTTTTTTTTTTTTTACGAATTTGCACACTTTAAAGCGGGTGCACAAGAACACTCGCAAATTAGTTGAAAGTCGTGCATATAAATATGTACTCTGTGTGGCAATATACCAAATATTTTTTCTTTTCATACAAGTTAATTTACTTAAATACAAAAGGATGCTTGGAAATTCTTCTAATTATTTATAACGGAAACATTGTCCAAGAGGGGTTCTGCAATCGATTCCCTTTCCTTTCATGTGGGATCCATAAACTTTGGTCCATTTCTGGAAAGTGATATCAGTCATGGCGGGACATTAAAACACTATTATCAGGTTAGTGATGGCGGGAATATGGAAAGTGAATGGGAGAATGACTAAAGTAGTGGAGTTTCTCACAAAATGGAGGACGCTATTTCAATATCAGATCATGCCGAGTTAGATGTACCGCTAAAAAAGAGAAATCAAATATGCAGCCAAGTTTCAGCATTCTTGGTTGATAGAGTATAAATAGTTCCAACAGAATGCCAAGACCAGATGTATGTTTTGTGATGTTTGCAAACATTGTGGGAATGGTAACCCTTTTACATCAGTTTGAATTTTAGGACATCAACTCTTATACAACATGTCAAGTCTCATAAAATGTTTGTTGTTAAAACAGTATTGCGAGATATTTAATGGGTATCATGAAAAATTTTGTACCATGGTATTCTGCAGTTGAATGTTCTAGGACAAAACTTTCCATCAAAACCTGGGAAGTGTTGTCATCATGACCACCTCCAGGGGTTTCCACCTAGCACTTTAAAACCATGCAGCTCCAATCTAAGAACAATTACAATTTAAATTGCACCCATGCCCATTAGCTGCACGATGGGCTGAGGGAAAATGTGTTCAGGTCCTTCCCCTTTGTAAGGAAGGAGTGCTGACCCTTTTGACTACAGTTTAGTACTCTTGTCATTAGCCCAAGTCTCTGCACCCAGAACATAACACCACATTACCACTGTAAACCTAAGGTCATGGGTGATTCCTATCTTCTTGTAATTCAAAGACTGGTTGGTCAACAATGGCCACTGTCCTACTGCTGTCCATAGTGTTCCAACTGGGCCTTTTATCCAAGGGAAATTGGAGCTTGTCCTATCCCAGGATTTGGTACACTTTGGGATGAATTTCTTCACAAACATTGGATTAGCCAGTCCCAGTGTAGAGTGGACATGATCCTGAAAATGTTGGGAGCACTGAGAGTCGTGAACTGGTTTTTGGCTTACCCTCATTTACTGAAGACCTTGAACTTTCACAGCCTACCTGGTTCCCCTAAAAAGACTTATGACCTCTCAAGTTTCTCCTTGCGGTGAACTGGAAACCACACATGGACCCCACTGTTTACAGAAACATCACATTTGAGGTGGGGCACTCAATTGGAGTTGGAAGGAGTATCTCTTAAGTGCTTGTGATCCCTAGAAGAATCTGCTCTCAATATTAAAAAAGTCTCCATGTGGACATTTGGTACATCCTTTGCAGGCCAACTTCATAGGAGATTACTATCGAAGAACAAAGATTTCTGTTTAGCATTGACAATCTGTCCAGGAAAGGCAAGGTAGTTGTAATGGAGTGGTATAGTTGCTATTTGTGTCTCTCCATTTCCAGATCAGAGAGTCTGGACAATAAACAGTCTCATTCTATGGTAGAGTTGCCTGTTTGCTTGAACCTTTCCACCCTTCAGGATGATTCTACCAGTACATAGAGAGATAAGGACCTCCTCTGCTCAGCTCATCCTGATTACCCCTTTGTGGCCCCAATTATCATGGTTCAACAATCATCTCAACATGCTAATAGATCAGCCTTGGACATTGCCTTAATGGAGTAACCTTCTTTCTTGATACAGCAGCTGTCTCCTAAACTACAGTCCAATTGCCTGTCTGTATTGCCAGACTCCTCATCATACCATTTTTTTTTCTTTTTTCTTTCTTCTTTCTTTCTTTCTTACGAGTTGCCTTGGTCCTGTCAAAGATGTGGGCTATGTTGCAGGGACCGTGGCCATTGACTAGGTCTGTTATGGTCTTGATTCTTTTCAGAACTTACTTTAGAGGTTCATCCATGGTACGATGAATTTGTATTATAAGGGTTTGGGTAATAACATAACCCTGCATAACAAACTATTCAATACCACCAGATAAGTATTACATGATTAGATTCATTTTACATGCACATGCACACCACACACAAAAATACGCTCAGTGGCTAAAGGTACCTTCCAATTGTGGTTTCTTAATGGAAGATTCCACATATTGTCTTGAGAGGTATAAATCAATGAAACGTGAATATCGACCACAATAATTGTCCTTCAATATCACACACTGTACCATAAGTTCGTGTTAAAAAATACTTAGATAAGACGCCCATTAATATAAGACGCACATTGGGTACGGGGTACGTAAAACTTTGTATAAGACGCATCTTATATACGCGAAAATACAGTAGTCATTTGAACCCACCATTTGAAAGTGGCATCCCTTTCTTAGAATAAATCAGAGAGGTGAGGTTATATTGTGCTATTCAAGTACAGTACACACAGGCAAAATATGCTGATGTTAACTTGATGCAGGAACTTTTTGAAGATGTGCCACTAGAATATATTTACCTCATTTTTACTCTTCACTTTGTGTTTTAAGTAAAGAATTTAACATCTGTATGTTTTAACCCTTTCGCTACGACTGCCGCATCTAAGCGTCTACTGTAAATAGCTCTCGAATACCCGTGACGCATATCTGCAGTGCCGAAAAACCTAGCTTACAACCCAACGTCGCACAGATGCGTAAAGTTCAGCAGTACTCAAAGTACCAGCGACGCTCATGTGCGCAGAATACGTACGTGTTAACTAAACGTTGATTGGTTGAAAGTACGAAAGTTTACACATTTTTGATTATCATAACCAATGAGAGGATTGTTTACTCGACATTTTGATACAAGTTTGAATGCTGAGAGGTTAAATTTAGACCTCCCCGTATTCGAAATCAATGTTTTTGATTCTTACGTTGGTTCAACAGACAACAATCAAGCTTGGACCAGTGAATGAAAGATTTTTTACTCAGATTAATTCATGAAAATCTGGTAGAAAATCTTGTGAAAGAAACAAACAATGTTGTTAAGAAAATAGGGGACCAAAAGCAATGCATGAAATGGTATGAAATCAGCATCACATGTGGGCATTAGTCCTACATGTAAGACATAGAACATGGTAATTTTGCTATACATATATTATAATATACTTGATAACATCGTCATTTATGTGTGGATAATTACTGTTTTGAGAGGTACCAATTGCAACATTTTAATTAGAGTGGATTTCATTCATGTTTTTATATGTACATATGAAAATATTGGATTTATTTTATGGAATTCAAAACAGTTTATGTGACTGGGATTTCTTATATGATGGGATATAGGAGTATATATAAAGTAGAAATATATGAATAACAGACACTATACAAGGTAAGCTGTTTTTTATTTCAAAAATGTAACCATGTTTTATTGTCAGTTTCTGTAGTCAGCCTTGATGATGCTCTAGTATTCAGCCTAGCAAACAGCCTCAGTAGTCTGAGTAACTGATATGATAGCACAGAGCAGTAGTGAAACTACAAAACAGCTGTAGTAGCTAAAGGGTTAAGAGTATATCTTTACTTTCAGTGCGATTATCATCATAAAGTTTCTTGTAAATTTACCATTACATTCATGAAGTTTAGCTTTTAAATGGAACTATAATCAGGATCGTGTTGATGTAATATTAAACCCTATTCATACCTGCTCAAGAACGTATGCACTAACCTTCACTCTTTAGAAATATTGTCAAAACCTTTGAACTATAATCTAATTTGGATGAAATTAGTCAGATTTGTTCCATGTCCTTTGAATTTTCTAGTTGGTTTAGCTTTTTGCAGGGAAATTTGAATTCATTCAGCAGATGAATTATCAAATTTAGCACTACATTGGTTATTTTTCCAACAATTTCTTCAGAAAGATAAAAGGGTTTATATTTTTTATCTGTTTTCATTTATATTGTCACTTGAAAGGTGCATTGAACCTTGTGATGTCCTAAATATTTAAAGATTAAGATGATCAGACCTAGAAATAGAGACTGATATGATCAGACCTAGACATAGAGATTGAGATGATCAGACCTAGACAAAGAGATTGAAATGAACAGACCTAGACATAGAGATTGATATGATCAGACCTAGACATAGAGATTGCGATGATTAAACCTAGATATAGAGATTGAGATGATCAGACCTAGACATAAAGATTGAGATGATCAGACCTATAAATAGAGATTGAGATGATCAGACTTAAAGATTGAGATGGTCAGACCTATACATAAAGATTGAGATGATCAGACCTAGATATAGAGATTGAGATGATCAGACCTAGACATGGAGATTGATATGATCAGACTTAGACATAGAGATTGATATGATTAGACCTAGACATAGAGATTGATATGATCAGACCTAGACATAGAGATTGAAATGAACAGACCTAGACATAGAGATTGATATGATCAGACCTAGACATAGAGATTGCGATGATTAAACCTAGATATAGAGATTGAGATGATCAGACCTAGACATAAAGATTGAGATGATCAGACCTATAAATAGAGATTGAGATGATCAGACTTAAAGATTGAGATGGTCAGACCTATACATAAAGATTGAGATGATCAGACCTAGATATAGAGATTGAGATGATCAGACCTAGACATGGAGATTGATATGATCAGACTTAGACAGAGATTGATATGATTAGACCTAGACATAGAGATTGATATGATCAGACCTAGACATAGAGATTATGATGATCAAACCTAGATGTAGAGATTGAGATGATCAGACCTAGACATAAAGATTGAGATGATCAGACCTAGAAATAGAGATTGAGATGATCAGACTTAAAGATTGAGATGGTCAGACCTATATATAAAGATTGAGATGATCAGACCTAGATATAGAGATTGAGATGATCAGACCTAGACAGAGATTGAGATGATCAGACCTATACATGGAGATTGAGATGATCAGACCTAGACATGGAGATTGATATGATCAGACCTAGACATAGAGATTGAGATGAACAGACCTTTACATAGAGATTCTAAAAAATGACACTCATTACTGAAATAGTCTTTATTGAATGATTGTATGACTCATATGACTTGTAGACAAGTTAAGTCAGGATCACAAACCCACAAGATGTCTTGCTTGCATTAGTGACATATAGGTTCAAGTGGGCCATTCCACTAATGGCTACTTTTCTTTTTCTCTAACAAAGGTCCATCCTCAGAAGGAGAGACGAATGAAGAGAAGGAAGATGATGTCATCCCTCTTCCTCGCTTAAGTGAACAGTTGCAGCTGGAAGATTTGTGGCATGCACTTGGGGAATGTCTGACAGAACTGGCCAAAACCCCTGACCAACATGCAGTCCTTATACTTCAACCTGCTGTCGAGGCCTTCTTCATTGTACATGCAGGTATTGACTGCCCAACATTTTTATAAACCCTTCATAAGACCATGTATATTATGATACAATTTTGTATATCTGTCCATTACCAATTTAATTTGTACACAGCAACTGAACTTGTCCACTCTATGAATGGAACTCTATCGGTATCAGGCTTAAGAGCACACAATGCAATTATTTCTGCACAAAATTTCAATTCTCAACCATTTGTAGTTGCCAAACTTGGTTGGCATGCACTTGTGCTAAGAAATAACCCTAACAATTTGGGGCCAAAATTGTTAAATGACATAATTATTGTGGCTAAATAAAAATGGTTTCTGCACAATAACATTAGTTCTACCACACAGATCTAGACCAAGCTTTGTGGATGATTTGCACTTTGGGTGAAAAAATGATGTTATTGATTTGGGGCATGAAAGGTCAATGTCATTGTAAATGAAAAAGAAACCTGGTTTCTATAGAAAAGTTTTAGTTGTCTGCAAAAAGTATGATTAAACACTGGGCAGTATATAAGTGTGCCATGCTTGATGCCCTTGTAAAATGGGCAGTATATGTGCTATACCTGATGCCCTTGTTAAATGGTCAATATATAATGTGCCATACCTGATGCCCGTGTTAAATTGGCAATATATAATGTGCCATCCATGATGCCCTTGTTAAATGGGCAGTATATAATGTGCCATACCTGATGCCCTTGTTAAATGGGCAGTATAAAATGTGCCATCCCTGATGCCATTTTTAAATGGGCAGTATATAATGTGCCATCCCTGATGTCCTTGTTAAATAGTCAATATATTATGTGCCATCCCTGATGCCCTATTTAAATATTCAATGTATAATGTGCCATCCCTGATGCTTTTGTTAAATGGGCAGTATATAATATGCCATCCATGATGCCCTTGTTAAATGGGCAGTATATAATGTGCCATCAATGATGCCCTTGTTAAGTAATGTCTGATTAGTCAGCAAATTGATTTGTCTCACCCACCCCAGCCTAGTGGGGCATATTAGCCACCACTACTAACATCAGCAATGTTAAAGTTTAGCATTAATGTTTTTGAGTCACATATCCTCTTCAAACTCTTTGATACTATGCTTTAGATCTAAAGTTTATGCCACAGCATGCTTGGAATTCCAGGCTTGCCAGTCTCTCATGCTTGTGTATCATGGTGTACAATGTTGGGAGGGTTGGTTGAGTTTTTGAAAGTTGCATAGATTCTACATTACTGGCTGCATTCAACTGAAATTTGTGGACAATATTACTATGTATATTAAGTTTATGTTTGGAATTTTTGTTTTGCAGGTCTTGAAAAGAAAGCATGGTTTTAACATGGTGAACAGTGTCTATCATTTGCTGCATTTATCTTGAATTCTTTCATAATATCACTATAGCTATCAAGTAAGATTTTGTGACTTGTCTGTATCACTTGCATAGCATCAGAGTGAAAAAAGTTTTGTGTTGAACTTTTTAAAAGTCTGATTTTTTAAACATAATTTGTTGTATTCAATTGAAAATTTGGGATAATATTATAAAAGTGAATTGAATATCTTGCCTGTTTCACCTACTTTAGAATTTTGTGGAACTTTATGAAAGTCATAAACATGGGTTATACTGACGAGCAAACTATTGTTCAGATTATCTTTTATCAACTTCTGTATCTTACACTTGGATATGAATGAGAAAAGAGTTATCACTTTGCAACAGTTGCAATTGTGCACTTGCTACAGTGAATGATGCCATAAAGACTGGATAAATAAATAAAATCTGATCATCTTGTGGATAAATGAAAAACAATCCTTATTTTAAGACCTGGAGTATATATTTACATTATCTGTGACAAGTTTAGTGATCTGTGGTAACAAATCCAAGGTCAAAGACCCAGGCAAAGAATAATTTGAGATACTTGAAGGTATCCTGTGAACATGTTAAATCAGACATAAAAGATCATTACCAAATTTGGTATGCGATTGTCTGAGAATATCATTGCTGTTTCTTTATTCTGCAGGTAAACAGCAGATAAGGAAAATTAATTCTGTTTGGTAAATAGTGTCGGTCTTATGTCTTTGGCTCCTTTTGCATATTGATAGACATTATTATAGAATGGAAAGCAAAATATTTTTAATTACTGTTGTTATTACAGAAATATGCACATTTTAATCTGTTTCTGTCCCATTGCACACTTACCATAATTAGAATAATGAAGTAGTTATTTTTATTTTTAAAAAAATGGAATTGAAATTAACAAAAAATACAGTTTCTATTTTGATGACATTTTAAAACTAATGTTTTAACCTCTTCAGGAGAGAAGGATAGCAAACAGCAGCAGGAACTACCTCAGACAAGGAAAGAGGATCAACTTTCTCATCTTAATTCAATGGACACTGGACCTGCTTCTCCTGCTGGAGCCTCAGCTTCCACCAGCTCCACAACAGACAGTCATCCACCAGTTCTGTCTCGTGAGAATTCCTTACAAATGGTGGCTAACACTACACATCTGCCACCTGACACACAAAAATTCCTCAAATTTGCAGGTAGGGACATTGATCTGACAGGATCTGAATGTTTAATTTTGTAAATTAATTATTCTCCTAGTTTTTCAACAGACCTTTTTCTTTCTTAAATTTTATGGGAAGGACTTTTCTCTATTTTTTTATAATTGGTTAATTAATTTGCTACTAAACATGGAGCATGGGAATACTCATACTGCAGGATACTAAATCAGGTGTTATATTTGTTCATCCCGCCTATGAAAACAAAGAACCTTTGTTTTCATGGTCAGCTTGTTCTTCTCCTTAGTCCTAACCAGATTGCTACTAAATATACTATTAATTGTAGCAGCAATACATCATGTGCTTGTGTTATATTACTGACCTTTTACAGGATGCCAGGTCTCCAATCAAAGTAATTTCCTTATCCAATTACTGATTGGAGACCCAGAATTGAAATGTTGAAAAGAACATGATCCCAGTCTAATTTCTTCTTAGTCATAGGCTCCATACAGAATACCTTCCTCTTTTTTTTTTTTTTCCATGGAGTTTGTGCCAAGATTGATCCAAGGACACATGAGCCAAGATTGCCAAATTCGCCTTCAATGACATTTTTAAGTGACTTTTCAACCAGTCTTGTACCTTTTATTGTTTTTCTCCCCAGTCCTTACATAATTTTGAATGGGTTTTTAAAAAAGCTATTATTCATTTTATTACTGGTATTCAGCAAAGTATTAAGCAGCAGAGAAGGAAAAATTAATTCTGTTCATTCTGTTTTTAGTCTTTCTGTTGTTTTTTTATGGTTGCAGTTGTAACTTTTTATTTTTCAAACATAAGTATGTCTTAGTGTATGTGTAAGTGGGAGCCTTGTTGGATACATTTGTTTCAGATTTATTTTTAAAAAAAAGTGTCCAAAGATATATTAAAACATCAGTCACTTTTCCACAATTCTAGAGACGCATCGTACTGTGCTAAACCAGATTCTTCGGCAGTCCACAACACCACTGGCTGATGGTCCATTCTTTGTGCTAGTTGACCACACAAGGATTCTAGACTTTGATGTCAAGAGGCGATACTTCCGTCAGGAGCTTGATCGACTAGATGAGGGTACAAGGCGTGAAGATCTAGCTGTACATGTCCGCAGGGAGCACGTGTTTGAGGACTCCTTCAGGGAGCTATTCAGGAGAACAGCCGACGAATGGAAACACAGGTTCTACATAGTGTTTGAAGGTAATGTAATTATATCCATCATAATGGTAATGAAAATATGTAATTGAGAATAATGTAACTTTTTGTTTTGGAAAGGAAGGGTGGTGGATTTTTATATAAAGTCTTTTGAAAAAAATCAAGGTCAGATTGTTAAATCAGGCCCAAAAGTCATAAATTTAGTGTGAACATGAGCTTTTCATTGAACAATTGTCAATATAGATTTAATTTCAGCCAGCAGGGTTGCTGTATTTTAGAGTAAAGTTTTATTGGAGGCCTGGTTTCTCTAAAACATTAACTTTATTATCTGTGATACTTTGCTGGATTTTCAGTGCCCCCATCGGTGAATGCGGCAGGGTATTTTTTATCATTGTCGATCTGGTTGTGCAGGCAGCCATTGTGCTATACATGTGATGCATTAAGGTTTGTTGAACACTGTTTGCCATTGGGAAATACCTATTAATTTGGTTGTCATTACTCCCTAGGTCAAGGTCACTTAAAAAATAGTGTTCTGGCTGCATTTCATTCCCAGATAACTTTTTTACTGTGCAGATTTCATTGCATCTTATTACATGTACCCCTCTTGTCTCATGGGAAAACAATTTTGGTGTCATTTGATTCAGTATCAAAGTCACTGTTGCTAGAAATACATTATCTTATCCATTTCATTTAAAGATTGCATAGTTCAAATCATTTTTTTATATTTGTTCCTTATTAACTGTGGACTTGGCCATTGCATTTCATGACCCTAGTTCAGGGTCACTGTTGCTAAAGATAGATTTGGCCTTCATTTTGGACCAGGACTCTTCAGAAGCTTTTATGAAACTTGGTACATGTATGATTCTTTATGCTAGACCATCAATTCACCAGTGTGAAATAATGCATTTTCTCACTACCTGTCAATAAATACTGCTTACATTATGACTAAAAAGTTGAACATATTCTTAGTGCTTGTATAGTCAAGTTCAGATACAAATTCTTTATTTTCCTTGTCAGTGTGCAATTTTGCTTAGAATTGGGAATATAGCAGAACATGAACAGTAAACTGCTGACATCATGGTTGATCCAGTAAGAATCTGCTGCTTCTGTCTGTTAAACATACTGCTAGCCAATACATTTGAGCTTATAAAGAGAAAATTAGTTTGCTGTGAGAGAATAACCTGTATATCTCATGGGTTAATAACTCTGTATTTTTACATGTCTCAAAGAAATATCCTCTTCATTTAAAAATTGCCTACTAACATGGGAGTTGGTAGTCTGGCGTTCAGAGTTGGTTGTTCTATTGATATTCAGAGTCCTCCGTACTAAAAACAGATTTTGCCCTAATTTTTAAGTTGGGTATCATCTGCCATTTGTATCAAGTTGTATTAAGTGTCTAAATTTCAATTTAACCCACATATATTTAAAATGAAAATCAAAACCATGCATTAAAATTTTCCTCAAAAAAGCTGAATGATGAAAGGGTCCAATGTTTTATTATGTCTGTATATATTTATTTATCTTCTCTCTCACCAGGTGAGGAGGGTCAAGATGCAGGTGGTCTGCTGAGAGAATGGTACATCATAATCTCGAGAGAAATTTTCAATCCTATGTATGCCTTGTTCAGAACATCTCCTGGGGACCGTGTCACCTATACCATCAACCCATCTTCCCACTGCAACAGTAACCACCTCAGCTACTTTAAATTTGTTGGACGCATCATTGCAAAAGCCATATATGACAACAAACTCTTGGAATGTTACTTCACGCGCTCCTTCTACAAGCATATCATCGGGCAGTCTGTTAAGTAGGTGTCTAAAGTTCATGCACAAGTTTATAGGTTTATTGTTATCCCATATTAGAGGAAAAAGAGAAGACTATCTTTGCCAGCATGTATATGCATTGTTATGACTCTATGCTGTTAAAATAAGTAACAAGAAAGAACAAACACCAACAATTTTATTGTAATTGAAAATTTAATTTATTTCTTTAAGATACAAAGTGAAAAAGTAAAATTAACTCAGTATGGTGAATGAAATACAGAACTCTGAAATGTTCTATCGTTTCCAAAAGTTTCAAGTAATTCAAATGAGTTCCATAAGGTATTCCGAATGATAGTAATGTACTGATGTACCAACTTGACAGAAGAATAACTATTTGGTAATCTCAGAATGTCTTTAAATGAGTTCACAGTATTTCCACAGCAGCTATTTAAATACCAAATTGTTATTGAATGAATTCACAGTAATATTTTAACACATTATTGGACGGATGGTTTTACTGACAATCCAGAATGGATGGTTTTACTGACAATCCAGAATGGATGGTCTTACTGACAATCCTGAATGGATGGTTTTACTGACATGAGGTTTTAGCCAATAAATACTTACAAGGATGTCAGTTTAGTCTGAATTGATGCCAGTCTGACACCCAAACGTTTGTACCACAACAGTTGATTTGAACATCTTATTATTGCTGAAGAATATCAGTGATGGTTTCAACACTTATCAGTCTTTAAAAAACAAAAAATTAAATCATCTTGTCTTGAATTCCTATAAATTCTTTTTCCCAGCAGAGCTTCAGTCCCATCAAGTAACTCCTGTTATATGCTCACTATAGTATGGAACTTATTATGGCAGGATGTTGTCCACCCATCTTTTCAAACGTCAGTTACCAGTTAACCAAACTTTGTAGATGGCTTAAAATTTGGGTAGAAAAGAGCCATATAAAAAAACTAAGCTCAGGGTCTATTGAGAAAAAAAAAAGGAGTTTTCTGCACAAAAATTTCTTTATTCTGCTGGTACTTAAAGGATTATTAATCATGGAGCTGGTATTTAATGTGCCACTAGAGGAAGTTTGCTTTACGTTTAGCTTGTTACCTTGTGAGTTTTGTTTATGTTCATTGTGTGTGTTCATTCAAATTCATATATGGGTGCTGTTTATGTTCCAATATAGAAACTTGATAATTGGATTCATCTCTGTTACTATTGCACATTTTCAATAGAAAAAAGTCACAGTGGCCTACAGTGTTTACTACAATGGGTTAAATCATAATGTTAATAATCTTATAGATTTTGACCTTGCTGTTTAGCTTACTCAGAATTCTCCTTCTGACCAATGCAGTTGGAAGTATAAATCATGGGATGGTAAACTAAATAATAACGACTATACATTGCATATTATATCAGGTTACCCTGAACAGGTTCAACCATGTATTGTACATGTGAATGAGAAGAGTGAAAAGATATAATTGTGCATAATTCTCAAACAAAATCTTAGCTAGAATAAATTGCATCTGTAAGCAATAAGACGTGTGCACATGCAGGTACAAGAGCTGTGCACAAGTCACATAAAAATGACCACAAGGGCACATATTGTAAATGGTGTTAAAATAAAAGTGTGGCTTAAACGTATTTCAGGACAATACTGCATATATAGTACTGATTAAAAGTTTACATTTTCAGCTTTAGAACAGATTACAGCAAAAAAGGTAAAGAGAAATCATTGCACAAAAAATGAAATGGGGTTAACATTTTATTGTTAAGCTTACTCTTGTCCAGAGTTGTTTTCTGAAAGATGACTGATGTTTACAGTGACGAGTGACAGCTGAAGGTTTTATTGTAATATGCTGTGTTTTATGTAAGTACACTCAGGTTAATGGAGTACATACTATGCTTATTTTGTCAAAAGATATGTCGATAGATTATGTGATCTTGGCCTGTGATCATTTTATGAACATCAATTCATTTAAATCATTCAGTTAGGATGGGAGGCTGAAATGCACTTCTGTGATCAAATTGCTTACCATTCCTCTAGTTTTTTTATACCTACCATTATGATCTCTGTTCATCCATGTGTCTTTTGTTGCCAATTTTTCTTTCACACTAATAAAAGTCACCCACAATCTGCTGCAGTTGACAAATTTTATGGATGGTTTGCACTCTGAGCAAGAAAAAACCCTATAAATTTCCAGGTCAAACATTCTGAAGTCAAGGTCACTGACTGAAAAAAGACAATGGTTTCCACACAGTAACTTAAGTTCTGCAACATCTACAATTGCCCATTTTGCTTAACAAGCTTATGTGGTATTGCAGGAATATTACATCATTTTGATTTTACCAATTGTCATATTTGTTAGATAATATTATAATAATATTATAATTTGGAAGGGGTAGTGGTGATAAGGCCATGGGTTTCTTTTCATTTCATGATTAGATATGAATGTCTTTCAGGAGGGAAGCCTATATTGGTCCTCTTTTTTTAAGCTAATGATACAAAATAAAAAATTTGCAGTAATTGCTAGCTGTTGCGTTATGTAAGCCAGGCGAGAAATATCAAGTGCACTTGATGTTCATGTCTAATGTATTACAACACTGGCTATCTCTGCTGTAGGTATACAGACATGGAAAGTGAAGACTATTCTTTCTACCAAGGTCTGGTCTTTTTGATGGAACATCATGTAGAAGAGCTGGGATATGACTTAACATTTAGCACCGAGGTAAGTGTCACTGAAATTTAAGCTTTGACTAACATTGGTCATAGTTCTAACAAGTTCAACATGAGTATGCTCTTAATCGAACCAAGGAAAAATAATCAGATCTTTACTAATATTTCTTGCAAAAATATTGTATATATTCACATGAAAACAAAAAATTATTGCAATGAAGATATAACTCCAACAATAAAAATTAATCATATGTATGTGTATTACCAAATTAAAGTTTTTATTTTACTCTTCTGTCATTTTGTTTTGCCTTTGTTTAAACCACTATTTTGCTAGTGGACTCCTCTTATTAACTCTTTTCACTTGCAACAATAATTATATTTTCCATTGTTAAAATTTATCTTTTTCTAGTTTGAGGTTATGCTATTGTTATTAAGGTGTCAACATTATCGCTGCTCATATACTATTAAACATAACAGTGGTTTTGACCAAATTTGGGGGAATATGAAAAATCAATATATGATAAATTATGTATACCAGTAAATTTAAGAAAAAAGAAGAATCTAACCAAGAAACAGTATCATTCCGAGACAAAATCAAGGGCTTAATTCACAGACAATATAAACTCCATAAACAAAGGGTGTAATTGGTCACACCAGCAAGATATCTCCTCCCAGGCAGTATGGGTTCACTCCAAAGACCACGTATTCAACCACTGCCTTGATTTTGGCACTACAATCGCAATTTCAGCATGTACATTGACCTGGTTTACAGTTTAGAACAAATATCGCTTTATAGTTGACTTGCCAAATTTACAAACCTGTAGTCACATTCCCTTTTGTTTTGTTTGTGTCTTTTTTTTTTATCAGAACAGACTTTCCTTTTCAAACAGTTGTAACAGTTATTAAAAATGATTATATAAAAGTCGGTTGTGTCTTGTCTCTATTCTCGAGGTACAGTTACAATACTACTTAGCCATGAAAATTCTATGGAACAAAACCAAAACAAAAGTTTCTGAACTTGTTGAAGCTGGCAAAATTTGCATAATATGCCCCATCATATTGCAGATGATGACAGTTTCTCAACACATAGCACTGTTAATAAATAGATATGAGCAGATCAGTTCAGAAACAGTCAAAAGATTAATGATCAGATATCTAGAGGGGGTTATTTAATGAAGATTTTGATTTCAGTAGAGCCCTACCAGAATAGAATGGAGAGAAAGAGAGCTGAATATTTAAGTGTTAGGTAAATAAGAAATCGTGTTGATTTCCTCCCTACCATATTTGATACTCAACCTTGCTTTGCTGATTTGGGGGAAGCCCACGTTTGATTAAGCCTGGCAGCATTGTTGCTGCATGTGGAGTGGTATCAGAAGAGAAAGATTTTGGTGAAAATAAGAGAAGTTATTGTAGTGAACAGAATTTTAAATTTGCTTAAAACCTGTTTTACTAAATTTGTGAGCTAAATATAATGAAAACAAAAGATATACTTCGTAAACTTATTAAATCTTTCTATGGTGGTTCAGTACTGGAATTTGTGATTGAAAAACATTTTGTATCCAACCATTAGATTGCTAGGGTCAGCAGCTGTGGGTAAGGCACCTTGTGCTATTTTTCCTGACACTAAATAACCTATTCCTTTCAATGCCATTAAACACCAAACCAAATCTAAATAAAAATTCTCCATTTAAAGCAACAAATTTGATCAAACTTTAAAATTAGATCACACATTAGTTAAGTGATGTACAGGATCCACACATATTGATGAGGTGATCTTGCATTCGATTGGCTGAGCTTGATACCACTCTAGAAAGTATTTCTGATTCAGCTTTATTCAGAATTACTGTAGTCATTAAGATCTTGGATGAGTACAGTTGTGAATAATATGCTTGCAATGAGTTAATCTTGTTACTGCATGGATGGGCTTGTCAACACTTAAGCAACTGTATTTCAGAGTTGTATCCAACTTTGCAACTCGTCATCAAATCATCAAGATGTGCAATGCGTCATATTGTAAGTTTTGTGCATGTTGATGAGGGGATCTTACATCTGGTTGGATGAACTTGTTACTCAATTGTTGGTATCCTGACCCAGTTTTACAACAGTCCTTTAACTAGACAATTCAAATTTCTGTCAAATAATCTATCATCATCAAATTGTTGTAAGAAAAGCATTATCTTGATACATGTTTTGTGTCAGTTTATCAAAATTGTAAGAAAAGCATTATCTTGATACATGTTTTGTGTCAGTTTATCAAATTGTTGTAAGAAAAGCATTATCTTGATACATGTTTTGTGTCAGTTTATCAAATTGTAAGAAAAGCTTTATCTTGATACATGTTTTGTGTTTGTTTTGAAACGTTACTATTCTCCCTTTTATACTCGGCACAACTATTATCAATATCATGGAAATGTTGATTATAAAATGTTTTGTTGCAAGGAAAAGGATAACTTATTTTAAAAAATCTTTAAATTTAGTTAGAATTAGTGAGATGTGGCTGTATAATCAGGTAGAAGAAAATACTACAAGACAAAACCAACAGGTAAGATGTGTCGTATGAATGCATATCATTCAAGGCCATTTTAGAAGAATATTACAGAAACAAATGCATACATTATATTACTTTTAATTGTTTTATAATAACCTATAATTTTGTTTGATGTCAACATTCATGTTCAGTTTTTAAGTGTTCTCTTGCCAGATTCAAGAATTCGGTGTAACAGAAGTAAGAGACTTGAAACCAAATGGTCGAAATATTCCAGTGACAGAGGAAAACAAGAAAGAGTATGTCAAGCTAGTGTGCCAAATGAAAATGACAGGAGCAATAAGGAAACAGTTGAATGCATTCCTGGAGGGATTCTATGATATAATTCCAAAACGGCTGACTTCAATCTTCAACGAGCAGGAGTTAGAGTTGCTGATCTCAGGCTTGCCAACAATAGATATTGATGATTTGAAGGCCAACACCGAGTACCACAAATATCAGCCCAACTCATTACAGGTATTGATTGCATGCCTCTTAATGTACTATGGAATTGGGGTGGAAAGTTAGGAGGGGTGTCTTCAATATCTTCTGTCAGCATGCAGTACAAGATAAACATAATTGCCTATTGATTAAAAAGAATGCCCATGTTACTGAGAGTTTTGATAATGAATTTTGTTTTGTATGTCAGTTTGCTCATTTAAAATCGTAAATTCTGTGCCTAAAAGTTGTTACCCATCATCAAATATGTTTCATAATTTTCTAATTTAACATCATCTCTGTTTACCAATGCATGCCAGATCAGTACAAGTGTTGGGATGATGAAGAGAAGAATAGTTCACCTTAAACTCTTTAATCCTGCATGCCACATTTACACATCATAAGGTTGTACCCTACTTCCAACCTGTAACATAAAATATGATTTATGAGATAGAAGTTAGTGGTATTAGATGCAAGGAGAAAGATGTAGATGCCAAATAATGTAGACCTTTTTAGAAGTGTTAAAAAATATGACAGAAAAAAATTTAGATCCATTTTTATAATTCAAAAGTATCATTTTGGAACTGCAGTTTGTGCCCAGATTTTAGACCTTTTTTTTTGGCCTTAGATCTAACCCAAACTTGTCAGGACTGCCACAGATGAAACTTTGCAAAAGGTCATATAAGTATCAGATTTGAAATAAAATGTGTGCTTTCACAAGAAATCTCTTATAATGTATAACTGGTGAACAACAAAAATAATGGTGTCAATCTGATATCCATTATGGCTCTCATGGCAAACAAAAATATTTTATTATCATTACTGCTTCACAACAGAAAATTGTATGAACTTGGGGTTTCTACCAGAAGACTTGTGTAATGTATGCTTGATCCAAAAGGCTACCTCAATGTGCACTTGGCTTCCATTTCTTCAGGATAATACAGCCATAAATAGGTGCCTTTAAAAGCCAAATATATTTCTGTTTTATATTTATTTTGAAGATGGTGCCAATCTGACTTGTAGAATGTCCACCACAGCAGCTAATTTGAAAATCTTCTTATTCCTGAAGAATATTGGAAATAGTTTCCTTGCCAGCAGTTAAAAGAAAGAAATGGACTTGAATTCCTGGAATTCTTTATAACCAGCAACATCAGTCCCTTTGAGGGCCTATTTCTTGTTTCTATACAGTACCTAAAGGGCTCAGCTCAATCATCTGCCATTACATTTCTTGCAAGTAGGTTGCTGTTTGGACCAGCTCAAAATATCAAAGGTCACAGACTTTAAAGGAAGGTCGATGGTTTTTGCTCAGTAACATTGTATACAATTTATCTTGACCAAACATATTAAATTTCTTGCTTTTAAATTTCATCTTTGGAGTAATAAGTCAAGGCAACGGTGACTCGTACAAGAAGAATGGTTTAAAAATATTGCTCTTTATAGGGGGTTTCACGGTTACTAGCTCACCAGAGGGCGTATCGGTACAGCTCACTTCCGGATAGTTCAATAATTAGAGATGGCAGACGTAGATCAAGAAAATTTGACAAACCGCTCACATTTTGCAAACAAGATTGATATCTCACTATCTTAATATGAAATTCTATCAATATTTGATAAATTGTTGTTACTTCTTTATTTTTTTTCACTAACTTGTGCTGCAGCCAGCTTTTCAATAAATGTTTTCTGCCCGTTTCAGATCTTCATTATTACTACATTATGTACTAGTTTGTGTTATTTGATTGTGCGAAAGTGTATCGCTGCGAATAAGTTCTTGCAATTTATCTCACTTGAAGAATATTGAAAAGATGTTTATTTTTTTTACAGTTTTAATCATAGCAGTAAATTTATGTTGAACGACAACAACAAAAATCTAACTTTTTAAAGTTCTTTTATTATTGATTTAGACTGTTGCATTTCTATTAATGTTTATTATATTTTGAATGAAATAACTTGAGTTTCTTTCAAAATGCACAAATGTCGTCCGTGCTTGAACAGACAGGCGCAAGTACGAGTCTCCTTGATGATTATTCTAATTTTATTTCCTGGAACGGATGGAAATTTTAGAGTATATAATGTGGAGAAATATCAATGTTAGACCCACTATGCATGTATAGGACATTTGTGGTTCTCACCTATCTGCCTGTCTTTCTGTATTTGTGTCTGTCACATTTCATCTGGTTCATTGGGTATGTATATCATCGAATGAATGTGTTTGCATAAGTATATTACATAAACATACTTCAGGTGAAAAATGAGAAAGAACGAGTGACCGATAGAAAAAAACAAAGCTGAATATTTGTGAGTATTTATTTATTATTGACTTGTAGGGCATTTTCTTACAAGCAGTCTCTTTTTTTAAAATAATACTGTTTGCAATTTTACATCCGTTCACGTGGATTAATATTGAACCCATGTAGTAGGACGAAATCTATGAAATGATTGTATTTTTAAAACTTGCATCTTTAATGCAAGGAAAGTTAAACAGAATTAAGCTAATTTTAATAAGGCTGTTCTAAATGAATTTGCAGGTATCAGTCTGAAATCTTGTTAAAGACCCTAGCAGATTTGAAAGTTATTGCATGTACCGTCCGATACTTGATGTTCAAAATTCTAAACAAAAATGAAACAAGATAAAACATCATTAATCTGAAAATTGTACAATTTTTACACCCAAATATGAAACAATATTCCATCAGCATTAATTACACTCCTTTATCGATAGCTTATGTAATTATTGCTTTGTCAAATTCATCTGAATATATTAATATACTGTTCCATTTTTAAAATTTAAAAGAACAATAACAACGTTTCTGATTTAAAATATTTAGCATTACATATCAGCTGCTGGATTGAATTCGTATTATAATTTTCTTATCGAACTTGTGTAATAACTTTCTTAACTCGTGTTATAAACGAACTATTAGCCTTGCGAAAGTAACTGAGAAAGAAGGATATATCAACATATCAAAAATGCAAATTGTTGAGATTATTTTTATTTAAAGTTATGTAGCCAAATAGGTGCAAGAAATGTTTAAAATTGGAGAGCAAGGTGAAATGTTCCTACAAATGTGCCTGAAATTATGGATAGTGAATCTATATTATCAGGTATAATATAAATATGGACAGTGTATTTAATTTAATTAATTGACATTCTTAAAGTATGGAAAGTAAATATTTAATTATCTGATATAATGTAAGTATGGACACTGAATCTAATTCTATGATTTATTGTCTATAATTATTCTCATATTATGAACAAAATAAGTTTGACGGATATAACTGATTCATTGATTTTCCTTTGTTAACTTTATGTTTTACTAATCAAGTGTAGAACAGTAAACTATCCGGAACTGGAGATTTTTTTGTGGGCATGCACATTGGAGCTAAGGGAGGTAATTTTAGGCACTATGATCAGTAACTCCGTTGCAACTGTGAAACCCCCTATAACGTACATTGATCAGACTTTCTGATTGGCTTGACTTGAGAGGAGAAATACACCTGTTCATTATGGGGTCATAAGGTCAAAGCTGAGAGTAAATTGGACTGGAAGAAAAAATTAAAAATACAAAGTTAAATCACAAAATCCATGCTGAAAAAATGCCCCAAGTGTCTTGAGTGGTCTAAAGAGCTCACCCGTATGGATCATTGCCATCTCATGTCTGCATGGGCTTTAGTCTCAGGCTTGGCTAATGTAGGTAGGTGAGAAAGCCTGCCAGTAGCTTCTCTTGTTTTGGTTGTTCTTCCCAGGGTTTTCTAGGGATCTTCCTCCACTTAGTTATACTGGCTGCCATGTATATAGCATATCTTGTGCTGAAAAATGGTGTTAAACCCTACAACAACAATTTACTGAAAGGGAAGATATTGCATCATCTAGTGTCTGATTTAACACAATAGTGGTATGATAATACTATTAGTCATATCATTGAACATTTTTGGAGTTGGACCCTGTTAGCATGATTAAGCAGGGACTACTAGAGCTTGAGGTATGAAATTTGATGGGCTTGGTTGTAAATGACCTGATTAATTTTGAGACCATTATAAAAATATTCGATTAAATTAAACACTTTTTTTCCAGAAACCTTGTGAGCGAAATTGAGCACAAGGCAGACATATTTTATGTTGTAGGCATGTTTGTGTGGATAGGCAATAGGCCTTTTTAATTTTGTTATACCATCATTTAACAAAATAAACTGTTTAGACATTTTAAGGCATTAGGAGCATGCATTGTTAATAAACACAGATCTAGTTTATGTCCACTTTATATGCATCTTTATTGGCTAGATAAATAGCAGGTTCATTAAAAATGGGGTTTATATTTCCGTGTTGCAGGTTCAGTGGTTTTGGAGAGCACTGCGTTCATTTGACCAAGCAGACAGGGCCCGTTTCTTGCAGTTTGTCACTGGGACATCCAAAGTCCCACTTCAGGGCTTTTCTCACTTAGAGGGAATGAATGGTGTCCAGAAGTTCCAGATTCATAGAGATGATCGTTCCACTGACAGACTTCCAGCAGCCCACACATGGTAAGTACCTAACATTAAGCAACAGCTGAAAGTTTCCACTTTGTCTTGTAACTTGGTGCAATGTATGACACAGCCTTGTTATCAGTTTTTATGAACTTTCATGAAACTTGATAAATATTATGGTCAACAGCTGAAGTGTATATGAACAGATCAGTTTGTAATTTTTTTTAAAGTATTGCCCCGTTGGTCTTATAACTTTATGCATTCTATGACACCATTTGGTTGGCACAGATAGTCCTGCAGTTTTGATAAATATGTTCATTGCCTGAAGAAACACGTGTATTACCATAACAAAAAACTTTGTATTATGCTGATCACCTGAAGATGTGCACATAAACAAATCACTGCTCCCAATTTGTTTTAGTAATTGCCGCTGTTACCTTGGAGCTAATGACACACTCTTGTTTGAGCAGTTAGCCCATCTGTTTGCCATGCACTTTTTATAAATCTTGTGATATAAATATATGTAAAGATGCAAATACTGACAGATCAGTTTCTTCTAAGTTCATCAGTTGATTTCAGACTTCAAAGGTCAAATGACCACTTTGCTCTGAAGGAAGAAAGAAAGGTTTCTGCACACCAACTTTTTTTTTCTAACATCTGCATTTTCCAAAGTTTTGGGTTTTTTTTTTTTTTTTTTTTTTTTGGTTTTTTTTTTAGGGTTTAACGCCATTTTTCAGCACAATGTATTCTATACATGACGGCCAGTATTAATGGTGGAGGAAGAACCCGGAAAGAACCACCGACCCACGAGAAGCTACTGGCAAGCTTTCTCACATAACTACATTAGCCGAATCTTATACTCAAACCCATTCAGACAGAGGTGAGATGGCAGTGATCCGTAACGGACAGCGCTTTAGATCACTCGGGGGGCCATGGAACCAGTTTTTGTAGGTTTGCACTTATGGTGGGGAAAAACTCAATTAATTTTGCAGTTGCAAACTTAAATATCAAGTCCACTCCAACTGAAAGGAAATAAAATGATTTCCTTTTCCATCACACACCACAACTAAACTTTGTGAATAGCTTGGAGTTAAAAGAAACCTATTTTGTGGTCAAAATGTCATGGTCATGATGTACAAAGAAAAAACAGTTTCTGTGCAGAAATTTGGAGTTCTCCAGCTTCTGCAGTTTCCAAACTTTGTGGATAGGGAGCAATTTGTGTAAGGAAGATGTCCTTAGATTTAGCAAAGTCACTGTGACTAAAAGAATAAAAATAGGTTCTGCACAATGACATTAATTATATATATATATATATATATATATATATATATATATATATATATATATATATATATATATATATATATATATATATATACATACATGCCAACCATTACGCTTTTGGCGTAATCATTACGCTTTTTCCCACTAAATTCCGCGTTACGCGTTAACGTTTATAGATTACGCTTTTTCGATATATCCATCTTGCGAAAAAAAAAAAAAAATTTCGTTTTTATTAGCATTACTTTATTTTTTATATACTGTTTTATTTTTAATTAAAAAATACCCCGCTTCTACATAACTACGATATACGAGTATACTTGTCCGTGGACTTTCCTAATATTCATGTTCTATTTATAGCAACTATCATGTTCCTAAGATACTTTCAAACTTTCGACCTCATATTCTATTTATAGCGGCTTAGTGAGGAGAGAACAGACTGGTTTCTAGTTTGTTTAAATCATTATGCACATACTCTTTGTTCTAATTTTGTATAGTGCAGAACCAGTCTAAAAGTTTTTTTGCGCTAAAAAGTATTAAAAAATTCTCAATGCGTTTATGAGTGCAAAAAATATCTCTTAAATAATTTCACAGATGGGTTAGAAAAAGTCAATAATAAACAAAGCAAAATGTAATCAATCCTCCAAACACGACGAGGGCATCATCACGTGACGTCTAATCGTTGGCGCTAAATGGCTTCAGATGTTAAGATGGATTCTAGTCTTTGTGTATGTTAGAGCACATTTTTTCCCCAAAAAATTTCGCAGATGGATCAGAAAAAAAGCAAAACAACGAGTCCTCCAAAGATTCAACGATAAATATATGAATGGCATAATACAGCGTTCCATTCTAGGACAGCATCATGCTCATTGCAGACTGCGGAAACGATTTTAGCATTGGTCATGGTGGTAAATTTGATGTGGAAAAACACGTGAAAACAAGGAAATACATCGAATTAGCTCGCCTTACGAACTCTAATACTAAGGTAACTTCTTATTTACCTAGGTTTTAATAGAACACGGACTACACTTGGCGGTAGCAGACCACGTTGTTCCCTTGTTCAAGCGGATGTTTCCTGATTCGAAAATTGCGGAAAAATATGCTTGTGCAAGAACAAAATCATCTCACATTGTTCAGTGCCTAGCAGAATTTACTTCACTTAAAATTGCAGAAGCAATGAAAATTGGGCCGTTTAGTATTGCCACAGACGGGAGTTGTGATTATGATGTTAAAAAGTTGTACCCAGTATGTGTTAGATACTTTGACAGTGAAAAAGGCAAAGTCATGAGTGTTCTTCTTTCTTTACCAGAATTAACAGTAGATTCCACTGGACAAAACATTTTTGATTTGCTTGACAATATTTTGAAGAAACATGACATAAGTTGGCAGAACTGTATGGGGTTTGCAGCTGATAATGCATCAGTGATGACTGGAATTCATAAAGGAGTTGCATCCTATATTTTGAAAATGTCTCCATCAGTGTTCATAACAGGTTGCCCCTGTCATTTGATGCACCTTGCTGCTGGTAAGGCTGCTGATAAATTAGAAGTAGATATTGGCCATTTATTAATAGATATCTACTATTATTTGGAGAAAAATAGTAAAAGGAAACAGGCTCTAAAGTTGTTACAAGATCAGTTTGATCTTGAAGACTATAAAGTTATAAAGCATGTGTGTACAAGATGGTTATCCCTTGGCAAATGTGTTAGCCGTTTACTTGAGCTTTGGGATGCATTAAAAGCATTCTTTCAAACTGAAAGTGAATCTGCACAGAGAAAACATGGTGGAAAAGTGAAGAAGTGTGGTACAAAAGCAGAATCTGTTATTGCAAGTCAGAAGAGAACAAGAGATGAAAGTATAGACAGACATACTAACAATAAAGAGATTGGTGTAGCAGAAAGAAAGAAATTTAAATCCATGGAATTTTTATTTGAGAGGCCTCTATCTATCCAGCTAGAGGGCCTCCAGGCTCAGACCATGACTGTGAAAGATAAATCTTTTGACATAAAATTTCATCAGCCATCTGGATCAGGTTCTTCAGAGTATGAATCTGTTAAAAAGCATACTGGATCTTCTCATACTTCAAAGGGCAAAACTAGCATGTGAGATGGTTTACAAAAAAGCTTAATGATCCAGTTACAAAACTGTACTGCTTGTTTATGAAGAGTGCCATTCCATTGTTTGATGCAGCAAATGTCTTGCAGAAAGAAGAACCATGCATTCATATTATGCACAAGATTCTGTCAAACCAGTTGTCAGATTTGCTAATAAGGTTTATTAAGCCAGAAATCATCGCATCAGCCAAACTTTTAACTGATATTGACTTTCATGACCATGCAAACCAGAAAGATAATGAAGATCTAGCTATTGGTGCAGAAGCAAGAGAATTCATAGAACACAATTCTACCCTTCCTGTGAAGATGTTCTATGATAATGTTAGAGATTATTATGCTACAGCCTGTGATTACATGCTCCATAAATTCCCATATGGAGATGAACTGCTTTTAAATGCTTCAGTTGCTTATGTAAATGAGAGACAGTCAAAAAGCTTCAAAAGTGTTAGATTCTTTGTCAAGAGATATCCCTTTCTATTGCCACCCTTGTCTAACTTGGATCATCTGGAAGAAGAATTCCTGAAGTATCAAGTTGGGATTCTACCTGACAATATACTTAATGCAGATAGAGTTGATGTGCAATGGCACCTTATTTCCCAGCTAAAAGACTCTATCACTGGAAGAAATAAATTTCCTCTTCTTTGTCAGGTTATGAAAGGAATATTGGTTCTTTACCATTCTAATGCTGACTGTGAGAGATTGTTCAGTGTTGTTAACAAAAATAAAACTGAATTCAGGTCCAGGCTAAGTAACCCAGTAATGAGTGCTCTACTGGTATGCAAAACATTCATGGCCTCAGCTGGTACAAAATTTTTTGAAATGCAACATGACAATCTGTTGCTTTCTAAAGCTAAAAGTGCTACATATGAACACTTGAACCATTAATGAATGATAAAAGACGAGAAAAGCAAATAAATCATTGTTAATTGTAATTGTAGTATGTTATATGTGGATTACTCTTTTTCTGCTTGGATTCCTCTTTTTGACCACTTGGATTACACTTTTTCCTCGTCAGGGGTTGGCATGTCTGTATATATATATATATATATATATATATATATATATATATATGATTTTCAGTAATCGTCAAACGAAAATCACCTAAATATGCCTGTAGCATGTATAGATTGTAGCTGCTGTAAAACTGTCCTTTGGCAGTTAAAATTGTGGTAAGTAAAAGGCAAAGAGGTAAGGTTAAACCCCAATTTCACATATAAATTAATGGGCAGACTTGGGGGTTGGAGCTGATCATTAAATCCAACACTGTCTGGGAATATGGCAGGTATGAGTCAAATCAAGTTTTTAAAAAAAATGGCACTAGTATAGGTCTTGCTAATAATTTGTAAAATATAGGGTTTAATATTCTCAACAAAGTGAGAAAAAAAACCTATTTCCTTAATTTGCATCTCAGAGTCACCTAACTTCAAAACGAATTGTTTCACTTGAGGTGCATTACCTTGTGTTAGGCTTTTATTGTCTTTATTTTCTTTTAGTGGTATCATACTTTATAACCAGCTCTGTGACTATCAGTTGTGAAAACTACACCATATGGATGGTATTCAATGCAATATGCATATATCTTCACATCAAAAAGTGTCCATCTCTCCCTCGCTTTTCATAAAGTTACAGAAAATTATGTGACGTGTGAAGGATTAAAAATCATTTTTCGCGTGTTCTGGAAGGTATGCTGTTGGTATTTGGCTTGAAAGCTCAAGTTACTGTGAATAAATGAAATGGTTTCTGCATTAAAGCACTAGTTCTTAGTTCTAAATAAATTGCTGACTCAAATTTGGTTGATGACTTTGGTTTGGGGCAAGGAAGGGGCATATTGACCAAAAGAAGAAAAACTTGATGCACAATAACATTTGTTCAGCATTGCAGAAATGACCACCACTTGAACCATGAAGCTCTCTGTGGATGGCTTGCATTTGTGCTACAGATAACCAAGATTTTGGTCACAGTAGGTCAGAATTTAAGGTCTCTTTAAGTGAAAGAGGGAGGAGGAAAAAAACGATTTATGCACAATGCCTAAGTTGTCCACCATCTACAATTACAAACTTTGAGAGACCTTGGTGGCAGAGTAGTCTAAAGTGCTTATCTATACAGATCACTGTCATCTCACCTGTCAGTGGGTTTAATCTCTGGCTCTGCCTACATTGGTACTGAGAAAGCTTGCCAGTAGCTTCCTATGGGTCATTGTTTCTTCCTGGTATTTCCTGGCTTCTTCCAGCAGTTATACTGTGTGCTATGTATTGCTTATCATGTACTGAAAAATGATGGTATGCCCACAACAACCAAACTTACTCTTTGGGCATAAACAAACACTCGATTTTATGGTCAAAGATCAAGGTCACAGTTTCTATGATTACAATGAGAAAACTGGTTTCTAGTTAGTAACCAAAGTTTTCCATTATCTACAAGTTAACAAACTTGGTGATTGCTTGCGCTTGGATAAGGAAGAACCCTTTAGATTTTAAGGTCAAACTCTCAAAGATTTAGGTCACTGTTAGACACGGGGCAGGTGTATAATGTGCCAATAAAAGTGCTTTTGTTTCAAAGTCAACAATTTAATTTATTAGTAATTTTTATCCCTGACATTTTTATTTTACAGCTTCAACCAGCTTGATTTACCTGCATATGAGACATATGACAAGTTACGACACATGCTACTGCTTGCAGTCAATGAATGTTCTGAGGGTTTCGGTTTGGCCTGATCAGTCTGCACAAAATTAGAGCCGAGGAATTGTCAAGTGAACTTGAGAATACCAGTTGGGATAATTGCCTAAAATTATGGAAAGGTTTCCAATCCTTAGAAATGTGAAGTATGGACATTCTTTGCACATGATAAGGCATGGAGGTTATAGATCAACAGATGGAGATACCTTGTGACTTTTGCAAAGTGAAATGTCTAAGTGAAAAAGAATTGGAATTGTTTGAAAGATCCTCTTGTTTCTTTTGTTCAGATCATATTTAGAAAAACTAGATATGTGATTGTTGCTTTTGTAATCTGGGTTAAACTTAAAAATATGTAACATTATTATTTAAGAACTATTTAAAAAAAATATTATCCATGCACATTATCTCATCATGACTTCATCTTCCTGCTGAAAGCAGACTAATGGGCTCTGCATCGTTCAAGCAAAGAGTTTGACAAGAGGAGCTGACAACTCTATTCATGTTGTGCGTGTTTTGATTGGATTATAAAAGCCCCTTCTCATGTCAGTATTATTTGGAAATTGTGACATTATCCACTGAAAGCAAAGTATAGAAGAATATCCAGGAGTGGCATAGAGAATTGCAAAATTGAGAGAACATATAAACAAAAATAGAATAACCCATCAGCATTTTATGGACATCAAGTTTGCAGACATGGAATTTTGAAGATTATTTTTTTTTTAATTTTAATATTTTGTCAGCTCAAGAATTCAGTTCCCACCCATCATATTCTTTAGTGTCTTGGGAAATACTGATGACCTGGGTCTAGATAGATGCCAACTACCAATAATTTTCCTCCAGCATAATCCCTTTCATTTTCCAGTTCTTAGAAGCAAATTCCTTAGTTAACCCTTCTCTTTCAGCCGAATTCCCATAATTTTCCTCCAACTTAATACCTTTAATTTTTCAACTCTTTAGTAGCAAATTCCTTAGTTAACCTTCTCTTTCAGCCCAATTCCCATAATTTTCCTACATACACTTCCAAGCAAATTACCTATGTACCCCTACTATTCTGCCAAATGCTCTTATTTCTCAGCTAAATCCCATTAATTTTCCTGCTTTTCAAGTATAATGTCTTTTGTTTTTCTAGTTGTCACTTAAATACCTTTAGATTTTCCGATCTTTTTTTAAATCCTTTAATTTTTACTACACTGGAGGCAGAGTGTATCATTCAGTGACCTACCAATATTGAATACTCAGTGTCACAAAAGCCAGATGAGTATAGCAATTAGACTGAGTGACATTGCCCGCCCTTATTCATCTACCACCATCACCACAAATGTCAGAAAAAATGCAGTAAGATAGTAGTCCAGAACACCTACACCTACATAACTATATGATTCTATTCTAGAAGGAAACTGAATTTCCTCAACAAACATTAAATCCCAACATACAGTGGAACCTGTCTTGAAAGACCACCCCATCTGCCAAAATATAATGGTCTCTAAAGACAGGTGGTCTCTCATAACAAGTCAAAACAATATATAATGAATAAATCTGTGCATGGAGATTCTAGTCTCTCAAGACAAGTTTTACTGTATTATAAAATTTCAACAGGCTTCATTAGCATGTGTACTGCTTGGCACATTATCTGATTCAACAGCATGTAGTTAAAAAAAATAATTTCAAGTATCAATAAAAGAACAATTTAGAGACACCCCTGTTGAAAGACACCAGTGTCTAACTAACCACTCTGCTAAATGTAAACAGTACCGTTGACACTTAAATCATTTACCAGAAATGGGGTCTTTTCACATGCAAATGTTGTACTTTCAGCTACACGCTTCATCTGGTATCATGGGCTAATTGGAAATGTTGCAGGTATTTCCTTTGCTTGGGAAATATATACTTCAGCACTTTCATAATGGCACGTGTTTGTGTATTCCATGAGCACAAACTTGTGTATTTTGTTGTACATTCATTTTTCATGTTTTATTAATGAAAAATTTGCTTTTCATTTAATATAATTATTGTGTGCTATGTTTGTAAGAAGTTCTACATTTTTAAGTGTAAGCCTTATTGTGTGCAAAACAGTTGTATAACATTAAATTTCATAGGAAAGAACCATGCATGTATTTGCAGTTTTTAGCTCTTTTTGCAACATTTACATTTAACAGTAAAATAAAACAGTTATATAACATATTTGATTCTGTATCAACACAATGAACTCTGAATCCAGGTCATGGAAAAGTCATCTTGTGTTCTACACCCAGGCTTGAGGTCTAGGGTCATGCAGTGACTTATATTGATTCATCTGGGGAAATCTAAACATTTTGCCCAAATAATAAATTGACGCCAAGAAAAATGAATATATTCACATTAAATCCCAGGCCAGGGTACAGAGGATGTCCATTCCCCCCCCCCCACACACACACACACAAACACACACTTCATCAATTTGTAAGTGCAATTCAGTGCCTATGGTAGTTTTGTATATATCTTCTTTTCCATTAAAGAATATAACCAGATCATGTGAAATAATCATTTTACAAAATAACACTCTATGACTGAGTGTTTAACATTGAAAAGCGAAAGAATATTTATAGAAGACAGTTGCTATATTTAAGTAAAACAAAAGTTTTCAAATATCCAAACATTTTTCTGTTACGTTAACCAGAAATTCAGTGCCTAGAGAGGAAAATTGGACATGTCATCTTGAATTATATATTTTAGAATTCATTTGAATTACAGTGTCTCAGAGTTCATGCTTACAGTGTGTGCACACACGTCCCTTCCCACTTGTAACCATTTTTATATACTTGGATGTTTTTCTTTTCTTCATATAATCTTTTATTGTTAGAAATGGGGGTTGTGGGTGATTTGTTCGGTGGTCAGCTGCTGATATGATCAGATTTCTCAGTTTTCTTTTTGCAATAAAAAGTGAGCTGTTTGAACGGAAAAAGGCGTATATGGCTGAACCTTTCAAAGCCCAATTCGATTTATGTATGGTGTAAATATGATAGTTTCTAGTAGGATTTTGTTACACAAAACAAATTCAGGCTATTACAGATTGTTTATTGTGACCAAGTGCTTTGTTTAAATGAGGTATGTCATCAAAATGCAAGGCAAGTCTAATGGGTTCAGTGAAGGTGATCATTTAGGAAAGGTATTTGTAATGAGAGGTTTATTAAAGTAAGTAACAATTTTATTGTCAATTTGCCTTCCGTTTGGTGCATTTAATAAGAAAAATTTCTACATTTTAACAAATCAGTCTGAATGTTGTAAGAATTTACCCAAACAAGTAATATGTAGAGTGACAGAAGACACAAATATGCATATACCTGTTGACTAAATGGCCATATTGTAGAGATAAATACAGAATAAGTACCACAGGGCAGGGAATATCATGTCATGACATCCTTCCTTATATTTCCTTGATCTTTTCTGCACAATGACTCTAGTTTTACACCATATTGCATTGCCAAAGTGTGTAAATAACTTGTTTTTCAGTTAAGAAAGTGTGGAAATTTGTGATGACAAACCATTTCTGTTTTACTAGTGTTTTTATTTTAATGTTCATATTTCAGTAAGTTTGTATGCCATTTCTTTGTTCAACACCGTTCATACTTGCTCTTCATTTCTAGTCTTTATTCTTATTATTGCCTATGGCATACCTGAAGTTTGGATGTATAATATAATTTACTAAAAATCATTTGATCCTTTATTTAAATGACATGTATAGTTTATAATTGTATATGGTGTATTACTAATTACAGTATTTCTACATGATAATGCTTTTCATAGCCGACATAAATGTAGACCACCTTGTAGGTAAGACTGCCTTGTACTGAGACAAAAAAAACCATTATTGTTATATCGTGTGATGGGATCCACTATCATACCAGCCTTATAGTTATGTCATTGAGTGATGTATATTGTATTGCAGTGTGCTGTCATACAAATTATAAAAGGTAATTTGAATCTCCATGTATATAGAGATTGTGAGTGTAATCAGTATTATGAGGGAAGACCACAGCAGTGTCAACAGACTTGGTCAAAGGAATGGAAGTTTTTGAAGAAATATTTGGATATGTTGTACACTGGTAAGTGTGCACAGAATTTACCGATTTGACAGTTTGTATTAATAGTGCAAGATGTCATTTAAGCAAGGCTTTCAATGATCTGGGCCAAGATATATTTACATCTAATGGTTTACATGGACATAATGTTATTTAGGGGAGAAACATTAAGTTTTAAGACAGAAATGCTTTTGAATCGATTATCCTCACCAATTCTATTAAAGTAGTAAAGGTTTAAAGCTGAACTTTGTTGTAAGACTAACCAGGTTAATAAAGCCATACTTGCTTGAAAACTTTGTTGTAAGACTAGCCAGGTTAATAAAGCCATACTTGCTCAAATACATTATTGCAAGACTAGCCAGGTTAATAAAGCCATGCTTTCTTGAATACTTTGTTGTAAGACTAGCCAGGTTAATAAAGCCATATTTGCTTGAATACTTTGTTGTAAGACTAGCCAGGTTAATAAAGCCATACTTGCTTGAATACTTTGTTATACATGCATAATGTTAAAAGTATCAACTAAATAGGAGGCAGAAAGAGATGTTGCTGTAAAATATGAATAGAACACACTTGCTTCTTGAGACAATTTTAGGAAACACATAGACTGATTATGTAGATATCAAGATTGATATGGAACCCGATCAAAATTTATATATTTTGATAAACATTCATATCCACATGACAGTTTTAACACAGAGATATTGTCTCCCAATCAATTGGGCTGGATAATTGATATTTCCAGTATTTGTTTATAGCTGTTATTAACTACTGTTCAGTAACATTTTGTCTTTCTTTCAAACACGAAACTATAATGCATACAAAATGTAAAACTGCTTTAGTATGCTTAGTCATGACATTGACTTGTAACCTTGGCTCTATTTGCTTAAAACTTATGAATTCTTCATGATAAACTTCTTGGAGAGCAATATGTACATGTGAAGAAAATTTTTGTAAAGTTCACTTTTTTTGTAAATTATTATTTACCATTATTTTGTTCCATAGTTATCAGTGTTGTGTTTGTTGGTTAATTTGTATTTGAACTGTGTTGCTTGAGAAATATGGATTGGAGATTTAATTATATACTGAAGTTTAAAAATATAGGTTATAGAGAAGCAATAAATTAATAGACGGTTGGATTTGAGATGCTGTATTTGCAGTATGTGGTTTTTGCCAAATATGGCAATCTCTTAACATGACTCTTATTACGTTAAATGTGTTTAATTCTGTTCATACTGCACATATATCAACACGTTTCTTGCAAAACTATGAGCTTTATACTCTAGCATATTAAAGTGAAAACAATTTCTGAAATGTTAATTGTCAATTTATATATTTAACCTTGGTTGAATAATGTTGATTGTGTCCATAAATGTCTGGAAAATGTGAAGAATTTGTAACTGATTTAAATAAAGCTTACTTCCCACATACCGTATTGTCTGGCCTTTCATAGTGTATTCCTTTTTAGAGTCAGTACAATGCTTTTTATATCAGATTCTCTATAGATGTTATGAGTCCATCTAGCCATTAAGTTTTGGATTGATTCTCATGAATTTGGGTAAGTATTATAGAAGTGCATATTTAATTTCTGATAATAGCTATGGTTTTGACCAAAAGGCCTCTTATGATGTCTCGTTTGTCCTAGGTAAGCATGGTTTGCAGTCATTGTAGCAACCAAGGCAGTAGTTTTTAACTTTTTATTACTGGAGAATATCAATTGGCTTCACTCTGTGGTTAAAAAGAATAAATGTTTTTATTTTAGATTCCTGGATTTTCATTGTGACTATCAGACCTTTGGATAGATTCTTGTTAAGATTACTGACTGTAGACATAAGTGCGTTTGTGATAGCTTGTTGTCTGCCACCCGTCCATCTGCTGTCACAAATTTGTTATCACTACTTTAAACTACACATCTCTCCAGATAATTCGTGCCCAGCATATAATGCGGAATCTGGTGTTTACCACTATTTTCTGTTTAGAAAGTATCGAAAGAATTCACTCCAGTTTATTGAACACGATGAAATTCGCAATCACATTTGGTAAATTAAACCTTGATAAGTGGTACGTTTTATAATAGAAATGACGAATGCCTGGAAATTTATAACCAAACTCATAAAATTTTAAGTTTTAATAAGAAATCACCGATTTTGCCAATTTCTTGGAGAAAAATAAATATCGATTAATTGCAGTGTCAGTAATGCCTGTTGGTGGCAGAACTGCAAGATATAAATGCCTGCATTCATTGCTTGAAAAACATGACCCAGCCACCAAATACAGAGTATCAATAATTTTTTTAAAAATGTTTAGCGTTAGGGACCAGCTTCGCACTGCTAAAAGACATCGCTGTAAAGCATAGAGGCTTTGGCTTTCCACCAGACTCACTATTCATAAACAAATCTATAAGCTGCTAAGAAGAACGTCACAATCACGTAGAGTTACAGCTGCAAAGAACTCCTCTAGATAACTAACAAACTAATGTCGAGGAACAAATGTACACCACTTCCAGCTACTTTCTCTCCAGTAGACCTTCCGGACCCATTTGCAAATTTTTTCCATGACAAAGTACAAACCATGAAAAAGATTCGCTTGACAACACAATTTCAATTAACTCTTAACCATACAGTTATGATAAAAGAATTCAGCGACAACCAGCGGGAGTATTTGAACTTGTCTCCATGGATTTAGTACGGACAATCGTGACCAAAGTCGTGCGAACTTGATCCAATTCCAACATCACTGCTGCTTGAATGCTTAGACCCAATATTGCCTTCCCTAACTGATGTTATTATCTCATCCGGGAAATTCCCATCATTTTTCAAAACTGCCATCGTCAAGCCTTTGCTGAAGAAACCAACACTTGACCATAGCGATTTAAAGAACTACCGCCCAGTTTCTACTTTCCCGTTCATATAAAACAAAAATCTTTAAAAACAAAATTTGTTTTAACCCAACTTGTATCTCATTTGAATTAAAAGTCTTTTTTTGCAATGTACAGTCTGCATATCGCCCTTCCCACATTACAGAAACTACTCTTCTGAAAGTATTTAATGGCATTCTGTCTGCTTTGGATAGTGGAAAGATTACAGTCATCACCCTCCTTGATTTGTCGGCAGCCTTTGACACAATAGACCATGCTATATGACTTCACCGTCTCAAGCATGTATTTTCGCATTCAGAATACAGCCATACAGTGGTTCAAGTCCTACTTAGTCAGCAGGGCACAAATTGTATCTGCAAATGGAATACACTCCAGCCCAGTTGATCTGTGTTGTGGTGTTCCACAGGGGTCTGTTCTTGGACAGGTTCCATTTATGCTATACACTCGGCCGCTCTGAAGTGTCATAGATAATCACACAATGTCTCACCAGCTGTACGCTGATGACACCCGAATATACAAATCTAGCCACTCAACTGAAGTTGATGCTACCATCCAAGGATTAGAGAGGTGTATTTCTGATGTGAAATCATGGATGAGATGTAACAAGGCCATTCTGATCACAACACAAAGACTTTCTCATTCACATCCTTTACGTCAAATAATAAATATCAGCAACACCAACATTAAATTTACAGTCAGTACGAAACCTTGGTGTAACTCTGGACAGTACTCTCGCATTGCACCGACATGTCATGCTACATGTCTGCGGCATGATGCCCTAGTGCTAGACATCACTATAAACTGCCTCACTGCAGGCACCGTAGCAATATGACTGAAATGTTTTTTAAGCTACGTTAAAAATCTTAATCAAACAAAGCACCGACATGTCATGAACATATGTAAGGCTGCATATCTTGAGCTGATAGGCAGCAGCTCAATTCGCAATGTCTTTGAGTTGATGCCACTAAAACACTTTAGTGTTCATTAGTACTTTCAAGACTGGACTATTGTAAATAAAAAAAAATGTCTGGTTCGTCTCAATATCTACTCAAGAAACTTCAAAATGTTATAAACACAGCTGATCGGATCACCCATAGAGTACCACGATCAGAGCCAACCTCCCCGATGTTCTGTAACCTACACTGGCTATTCACTCGATTCAGAATCAAACAAAACTCTAGTCCAACATAAACCTATCTGGCCTCAATCATGAGTACAAATGAACAAGATATGTACGCCCTCTTCTGACGATGGAACACTCATTATTCCCACTATGAAAATGAAGTCATATGGACAACGTTCTTTTGTATACCAGGGCTCAGCAACTTGGAACAAATTGTCCATTAAAATTACACAGACGCATCAATCACTTTTAAGAGTGCTCTTAAAACTCACCTTTCTCGACTGCAGGAACAAACTTAAAAGACTTAACAATGTTTCCTACCTTAAATATTTTCAGCATTTAAAATTTTAATTTTTTTTTAAAATATAAGTTTGATTGTGTTTCTTTTGTTTTTTGTAGTCACATCACTATGTTGTAAAGCGCTTAGAGCTTCTAAAGATTAGGCACTATACAAAGTCCTCATTAGTATTATTATTTTTATTAAATGGCTTGGTATTAAAATTAAATGATTTGAAATGTTTTAACAAACAAATAAAAGTATGAATTCAGGTCCCAAATGAGATGGTATTAAATGAAATATATGGCAAGCAAGTTCTTTACTAGTCTGGCATGAGAACAGTACTTTAAGTATACGTTCCAAATGCAAATCATTAGCGAAAACCCAAACATGCACAAGATTGTAATGTTATCCATGACGCACCACCATCACGTCCAAATTTCATTAACTACTGGTGTCAGAGTTTTGCAGGCGACACTCGGATGAACAAGATCCATTACGAATAATTATCAATACAAACAGAAATATGTCGTGTGTTTATTTTGTATGATATAAATAACTATACTTTCCAACGTGCATAAAGTAACAAGATCCGCACCATTGAATATGTGTGCCTCTTTTTAACATTTTACCTCGTTGCACTGCGCAATCTTGAAAGTTTCAATAAAAAGATCATGCAGTTGAAGAAATTAAATTTTAATCATATTTGATCAAATGCAAATGCCAAGTTAAAGGACTTTAGTAGCATACAAACCAAAAACTTGTTTCCCACCATGTTTTGACCCTTCCGGTAGCCTAGTGGTTAGAGCGTCCGCATCAGATGCTGAAAGTCGTGGGTTCGATCCCCGGCAGAGTCATACCAAAGCTTTACAAAAAATTGTACTAACAGCTGCCTCGCTTGGCGCTCAGCAGT